>CM030832.1:1137600-1500100 GCA_018105865.1 Metaphire vulgaris
AAAAAAAAAGTTTTTTTTCTTGACCAACCTCTGCTTAAACATTTTGCACTTGTGGCCTCTTGTGCTGCTATAGTGTGCCAATGTAAAGAATCGATCATATGGCACATCTACTTTCCCAGTCATTATTTTGTATGTTTCCAAATCCTCTCTCTTCCTCCTCTAATGTTGTCAGTCCACAATATTGAAGTCTTTTTCGTAGCTTAAATTATGGCACCCATTGACCATCTTCGTTGCTCGTCTTTGCACTTTTTTTCTAAAAGTTCTATATCTTTTCAAGAATGGATTCCAAGCCTGAACACAGTATTCCAGATGAGGCCTTACTAATGACTTATAAAGTTTAATGATTATCTCTTTGTCACGACTCACAATTGTCCTTTTCACCATTCCCAACATTTGGTTTCCCTTTTGCTGCCTCCATGCATTGGTGAGATGGATTCATACTTCTATGGGTGATTATCCCCAAGTCTCTTTCTTTTTCTGTTGTGGTTAGAACCTTCCCCTAAAGAATATTCATTACCATTATTAGACTTCCAACATGCATTACAGAACATTTATCAATATTGAAAAGCATCTGCCAGTCCACAGACCACTGAAACAATTTCCTTAGATCTTCTTGTATCATCCTCCGAGTCTATTTTCTGCATAACTTTCTGCAAGGCAGTCTACAACTCTGACCCGTGTAGTGCTCCATAATAATTCACAAATGAACTGGACCGTGAAGTTGGTGTATGGATCGCGGAAACAATCTCCAGTATTTCGACTTTGGATATCTGGCAACCCTACTTGACACTTGTTGTCAAAAATAATATAATTATTGAAAGGAAAGAAAAACACGACACTCGCTTACTTATTCTGGATAAAAGTTTTATTTTCAGCACACAGGGGCGGATATAGGGAGGGCACGTGACTTTGTAGATCCGCCCCCATTTCGAATCGAGTGCCTACGATATGATTCTAATTTCACGGCCTTTAGAATAAGAGCGACATTGTATTAAGGTATTGGATTTCAGCCTATTCGATATCTCCGGGCAATTCATCATATGATGGTTGAAATTTACTGACTCGATTCAAAAATGAGGTTACAGTTCGAGAAAAGTTGCAATATTTTTCGGATTCTTGTGAATTTTCAAGCAAACGGGTGTAGTTCGAGTCCAATAGACAGCCGTGCACATTTAGAACGCATTGAACTAACCGCAAAATATGACGACTAACCTAGAAGAGATGCTCCAAAGTTGACCCATAGACATCGGTGAAACAAACGTTGATTGCGTTGTTTCACAGAAGACAAAGATATTACTCGAACTCTGTTAATTAATAATTTTAGTTAAATTATTTGGTGAGTAAGTAAACTGACAGACTTGTTAGAGAAGATGGCGTCATAGCTGTGAACGAGCAAACTAAAAAGAAAACAAACGATATTAAATTTGAGAATGCAGACATTTGTATAGAGCAATTATTTTTTACTGTAAATAATATTCAATAATTCAAGTAGCGAGGAGGGGCTTGTAATTATTATTTTAGATATAACTAGATTACACAGAACAGAACAGTTTCTTATTTTTTTGCAGTCAGAGACTTTGTCGAGGAGAGTTGAAATGTTTTTGCTTGTCAATTTTTTCGGAGAATTTTGGGCGGCATACTTTTCAGAAAACAGGGCGGCACTTTCTATAATTTTTGTATTCAAACAGATTGACTTGCCTTGTAATTATATTTAGATGCTTGCGTACGTGTAACAGAAAGGTAGTCCCATACTCGATTTTCGGCGTTGGGGCCGTTATTTTACAGCAGTTTGTTGAAAGAAAATAATTTTAATTTCTCTAGAATTTTGAGATTATACTTTTATCGACGAAAACAGGAACGCGCCGGCACCACGGCTATAATTTTGGTCACCCATACAAAGATTAACCGCGCTCGACGTTGCTTTTTCGGTGTTCTGACGGGAACCGATCGCACAGCGCCAAGTAGGCCGTAGGTGTACCCCCACAATTAATCGAAAACTCCAGTTACAAGGGACCTGTGTAATTCCATTCTTCGGATAAAGCATTATGCATGACGGAATTTTTATCTAAGTTTAGGTGTGGCGTAAGCAGAGTACAGCATGGGTGCAGCACAACTGGGCGTAGTCACACACTAACTCACAAACCTACATTTTCTGAATAATGGCTTCATTATCACGCACTGACACCCACAAATGCGCACGCTGGATGGCGTACGTAACAGAAAAGATAAGCATATCACTTATGCGTTATAATTTGCGTTTAACTGATTTAGAACGTGATAACTGTGATGACTAAATTTTTCGACGAAGTCTGATCTTAGATTTGGCAAAATATGCCGCCAGTAACACGACCTCAGAGATTTAAAAAAATACTGGTATTTTTTTAAAGTGATTCAACGTCATGGAACATTTAAATGCTGTGTGGAAAGCTAACACGTGCTCATCTCGAGGGACAGATTTCATTTTGGCAAAGATGCAGATTACGAAACATTTAGTGAGTGTGGGCAAAAATTCATTCCAGGGTTACTAAGAACTGGATGGAATTATAGCCATGCATCGACAGGAGAGGCCAAAAACAGGTCTGAGTTTAATTTTTTCGGGTTCCTCTGTGATAGCAACAAGACAACTTCAAACGACTGCGTAGGGAACGGATTAATAAAGTACACTCGCTTGAGTAAGAGACTAAGAGTCACTGTCTAGACTCCTTTCTCTCTGCAAAAGGCGGGTTTTAATTGTGAAATCACTGGAAGGTCTTTGATCTTCCCTAATGCTTTCTTTCTCACAGGCTTTTCGCCATATAGGCCTATAGGGTACTGTGATGAATAATACGCACAAACGTACGAAGTCGTTACTGAAATCGCTATTTACACACCATAGAAAATTTCTGTTAATGTATGGAAAACAAGACTTGCACAGAATAGCCTAATAGCCACAGCAGCATTGGAATGTAATAATTATGATATCGCATTCCGAAGTTGTCCACGACAATTAATAACCTTCTGTGGCAAGGTTTATGGCTGAACATTTGATTTTTGCCGTAGTTTTGTTATTCTAGAAGGATTTTAGTACAGTTATTTAGTCAACGTGGACAGTTATCTTTCCATAGTTTAATTTTACTTAGGCCGAGCCACGTGACCTCTTTAATCATCATTTCCCTTTTCCACTCTCTAAACCAGATAGTCGTTATCTATTATTCTAAGTTTGACTGCCATTCTCAGGGCGTGTTTAAGGCAGAGTGACTAAGCAAGATTAAATAAATGCAGTTTCTTTGTGTACTTTAAAAGCGTTTCTGATCTTCAAAATCTCGTACACAGTCTTGGACTGAAAGGATTCATTGTTGGTAAAACAGTTGGCACTTCTAAAATGAAAAACATAGAGTAAAAAAACTATCCCGAATGTTCTTGACGGTTGTAAATACAACTGTGGACTGGATATAATATATTCATGACCATTGACCAATACTACTAGTTTAAACAGACCACCTTCAGGATATTCTTTGTCTGAGACTGCCTGAGGCGTCTATACATTAGACTCTGGGGCCCATTGGAACAGTGGCAGAAACTGATGCGAGGGTAAATGGACGGGTCACGCATAGAGGCATTCCACGTGGGTGATTTATCGAGGGTTGAGTGAATGTGACTCTTTGAAGGGGCATCGGGTTAATGTCTTGAAAATTGTTGCCGGAGGCTTTAAAGAGTTTACCTCTTTCAACCAAAGAGGAATACGACCAAGATGGCAACTGAAACCTCAAGAACAATCATCTCAGAGTCCAAGTGCGTCGATTCAAATGTTAATCATATTAATCGCTTCCAGTGTTTTATCCAGACCCCAGGCCGGGGGGAGAGGCGTTGACTCGGCTGGAGGGGAAGAGACACAGTTCAATGCAAAAATTTGTGTCGGTGCTAGGATTCTGGGGGGATTTTCGTGGTTTTGGGGGATCTCTCCCGAACAGACCTGGATTGAACACTGATCTCCTCCAAATGTTGATGGTCCATTAAGTAGGCCTACGAAACTAAGGCAAAGGCAGTTCCGTACTCGACGGTCTGGCGCTGATCTCTGGTTTCTAGGCACACAGCGGCGCAGAACCTCTGTGTTCAACACGGCGTTTCATTCGACTTGTGGTTCAGTTTAAGTCTTTTCTCCTGATTGGGCTTCTTATCTTCTTCCTTTCGAGTCTACAAATACTTTGCCACACTTTGTAGCAGTGTAGCACAGTACACTGTTATAACATGCAGTGTTTATTCTAGCCACCTTGACATGAGGGGGGGTGAAATGTTTGGGGGGGACAAGATTTGTCTCTCCACGCTTTTTTTTTTGGGGGGGGAAGATTTCCATCCCCCAAGCCAACATATACAAATTTGTGGGGGGAATTTTAAAACTTGGGGGAATTCCCCCCCCCCCCACAAAAAACAGGCCTAGAATAAACACTGATAACATGCATTGTTTAATTACAACACTCAGCAGGCCTACTTGGGCAACGTTTGATATATGACATGCTTAGATCTAACAACTACAATATACAAGACCAATTTAAATTGGGGGGTTGGCGTATCTAGGCGTGTTACACCTGTCCCATATAAAACAGGGGCCCCGCACATAGGGGTCCCCACTTAGTAGCTGAGGACCTTTTTGTTAGTCACAATTTTTAAAAAGTTCAGCGCGTCACCGGTAGATCTTTCTTGCGCCGGGGCGCCGGACACCCTGGCTACGCCACTGGGAGGGGGAGGGAGGGACGATTAGCCTGGCAGGACCCCAGGACATTTGGAACAGGACCCACACAATCCTAAATACGGCCCTGAACCTAACATCGGCCCTGAACCTAACATCAACTTAGGCCTTTGTGAAAATTTTAAAGTATTTACACTATTAGAGGATACCGTAGTAATGAAAATGACGATGTTTTGTTGTCGTTGTCTTTTAGACTTGCCGAGACGCAGCGCACCGTTGCCGACTACAAGGAGAAGATCGAACAGCAGAACCAACAGCTGTCCGACTACGAAGCGGAGCTGGGCCTGTTGCGCCGAAGGGTCGAAGGTCTCGAGACGGACCGCGACAAGGACAAGCGACTGATCGCCCAACTGCAGGAGGCGCTGACCAGGGCTCGAGCGGTAGGCAGGCCTTAGTACATATTCGCAACATCATCTAAGTTAACCTTGTACGAACCTCAAATAGCAGTGGACTGAAAACTTACCTATCGGTTAACCCCTTAACTGGGGAATAAATCTGTAACTCAATGTAAACTGGACGGCTCTGAGCCGTCGTGCCCAGTTAAGGGGTTAAATAAAGAACCCGGTTAACTGTAGCTGTAATTGAAAACTGTTTAAAGTTATTTAACCGTAACTAGTAGTTAGTTAACCCCTTAACCGTGTATTTAACTGTAACTCAATGTAAAATGGACGGATATATCCGGGATCCCCAGTTAAGGGGTTAAAAAGAAATTACTTAAGCGGTTATGTATATACCACTCGCGAAAACCACGTGAGTCGGTGGCAAAAGTTTCGGTGGGTCAGATGGGGGTTCATTCTGGGCGACCCCACTGTTCTTGCTATACTTCCCCAGTGAGTTCGCTCTTTTACGACGAAGCCAGCCATTGTTGCTGTGATGATGTCTCTGGTGCTCTTTTAGGATCTCGACAACGAAACTTTGTTGCACATCGACGCCGAGAACAGAAGGCAGACGCTGGAGGAGGCGATGGAATTCGACAAAGCAGTCCACGAGCAGGAGCTGAAGGAGCTGGCCGCCCTCGCCTGCAGGGACACGACCAAGGAAAACCGCGACTTCTGGAAGAACGAGATGGGCCAGGCGCTCAGGGAAATCCAGCAGATCTACGACGAAAGATGGACATCATGAAAGGCGAACTGGAAACCAGCTACAATTTCAAGGTCCGACCTGTTCTCTATTTCGTTTGTAACTGGTCAATTTGGACAAAATCACTCAACAATTTTTTTTACCGTCACAGACCAACCATTGGACCTATGTTTAATTGCGCTATATAAGAATAACAGGACTAGAGATCAACCTGCGATTTAGGATACATGACCTGTTCATCCATCCATCCATCCATCCATCCAGTCTGATATTGTTGTGGTTTTTTGTTTGGATGTAGATACAAGAATTTCGAACTGGTGCAACAAAACAGAACATGGAAACAGTGCACAGCAAAGAAGAGATCAAGAGATTGAAAACTCAACTGGCAGATCTCAGGGATAAACTGAATGACGTGGATACTAAGGTTTGTCTGTCTGTTTGTCCAGTGGCGTAGCCAGGATTTTCGGAAGGGGGGTTTGGTTTTTGGTTTTGACCGTGACCATGTTTTGAAAAATCCTGACAAGCAAAAAATGGTTCTCGCCTCTTACTTAGACCGCCTATAGCCAAGGGGGTTTGACCCCAAAGACGCGTCAAAAAATAAAAAATGCATGAAAACTCAAAAAATATTTTTTCGGCGGCCATGGGGGGTTTAACCCCCAAAACCTCTTTGGCCGCTCTCTTCTCTAATTCTGAAACTTGCTGTTATACCGTTTTGATAATTTACCTTATTTTTGTAAAAATAGTTTACATTTTCACGAAACAATGTAGATTATGCTGTTTTTGAATTTAATAACAACATTATTACATAATTAGCTAACTTGTGACAACACGAAATACGAGGCAATGAGTTAAAGGATGTGTTATGCGAGTCGTTTCCGCATATTGTGTATCATTATATCATTGTTTCTTTACAATTGTGAGTCAAATGACAGCCAAATGAATAGGGTGCGATTTGTAGGGGAAGGGGGATTTCCCCCCACTGCCCAACTGCATTCCCCCTACTGCTACATCCCCACCACTACATCCCCCATTGCTACACTTCCCCAACAACTACATCCCCCAAAGCTTGTCATATCCCCTCCACTGCTCCAGATCACAAATTGCACCCTGCAAATGACAGTTAAATACTTGTAATATTTACATAAGAGCAGTCGGGTGACAGTGGAACTTTTTTCGTGGTATTTTCATTGTTGTATAAAATTCTGTCTTCCAATCTGGCATTTAAAAATCCCTCTTATTATTCTATTACGTAATTCAAATTTGTCCCCTCTTTGTTACATTGAACCCCATTTTCTTCTCGGATTGGTTTTAAGGATGTAGCCGCGTCTGCGTCTGTCTTTGCAGAACGCGCAACTGTTGCGTGAACTGGAGTTGCTCAGACGCGAGAAGGAGGAGAGGGAGAGGGAGTTGGAGTACGAGAACAACGACCTGAAAGGTCAGATGGCGTCCTTGAGAGCGGAGATGGAAGCGATCCTCCAGGAACTCAGAACCATCATGGACACGAAGCTCGGACTTGAACTGGAGATTGCCGCCTACCGTAAACTGCTCGAAGGAGAGGAACAGAGGTACTCGAATCTCTTATATGAACAAAATATCTACTACTACTCTCTTATACTGAACAAAACTACTACTCTACTACTACTACTACTACTACTACTACTACTACTACTACTACTACTACTACTACTACTACTACTACTACTACTACTACTACTACTACTACTAACTAATACTACTACTACTATACTACTACTGCTACTACTGCTGCTACTACTGCTACTACTAATACTAATACTACTAAATACTACTAATACTGCTAGAACTACTACTACTTCTAATAATAATAATAATAAGATTTGCAGCATTCAATGGCATAAATGCCATTCAATTGGAGCTGGTTATACAATACTTTATTTTACAGTCCGATAGCCTATATGAGGATTTTAATCTATTTGTAAATTCGCTTTATCAAATTCGCTTGAATAAGTGAGCATAGTTTTATATTATTGAGTTATTTTGATTCGTTTAGAACTGGACTGAAACAGATCGTCGATACGTGGGCCATGGGAGGTGGAGCTGGTGGTGGTGGTGGTGGAGGCAGCGGTTCTTCGTCATAATTTTGTGGTAAGCAAGTTTGACAAGATTGAGCGACGACGACTACAATGATGATGATGATGATGATAATTTTGTGTATTTTACCCAGATTGAGCGCTCGTGAATAAGTTAGTCCCTAAACCACTTAAAATCACATTATTATTATTATTATTATTATTATTATTATTATTATTATTATTATTATTATTATTATTATTATTATTACACAGGTTTGTTTGACTCGCCATAGAAAGCACGATGCATTAACCTCTTAACTGGGAATCCCGGATATATCTGTCCGTTTTACATTGAGTTACAGTTAAATACACGGTTAAGGGGTTAAAGCGTATACGGGCGCTGTTGCTGTTTTTCGTTCTACAGAGAGTTCGAGCAGCAGTGGTGGCAGAGGAGGAGGCGGCCTGAGTTCAGTAATCAAGGGAGAGATCTCGGCAAAGACTACTTACCAGAAGAGCGCCAAGGGTCCAGTGGCGATTGTCGAGTGCGGGGCCGACGGCAGCTACGTGCTCATCAACAACTCAGGGAGAAAGGTGACAATTGCACCTGATACGGGGGAACTCTGAAATTTAGTTGAAAAAATGACTGTATAGCTGAACTGGAACATTCAGTCAACTTTCAGCCGCAGTTTTTCTAAAATTGATCATCTAGCCTCTGTTCCTGTGTAGAATATGCTGAACTTTCGAGTAACTGACACATTTTGGATTAATTAGCTGTTTGGATGTACAGTATTTTTTTGAGCTTTTTGAAATTAGCGTTTTAAAGGCAGGATTTCCATCAGTGTATACAGTGAGAGTCGGATCTACGGGGGGGGGGCTGTCCCCAGCTGCTCCCCATATTTTAGTGCACTCATCTGAACAGTTAGACTAGTCGAGGCTGATGAGAAATAATTGGCCCCGATGCTTAGAAGTTGTCACCCCGTGGGCTCCCCAGTTGCCAAATCCTGGAGCCGCTACTGCATGGAGTAGATGCAAGCCTATTTGAAATGAAGCATTTTCAATTATAATTTGACAGTTTTAATTAAATGCAGCCGTATAAACAAATAATATATGGACGAAAACCCAAATTTGGTTACAGAAAATGTTCTTTGGCACATAAAAACTTCAAAATATAGGCAGACTACACACTTATTAAGTCAGAAGTAGGTAGGCAACCAGATGTACTATGCTACATACATGTATATTACTTGTAACGCTGGTAATCTTATGGATTCGTTTCTGTCGCTGACGACTTCTGGATATATGATTGAACAGGATGAGAGTCTCGATGGCTGGCGACTGCAGAGATCCATCGATGGGGTAGACAAAGCAGACTTTGCCTTTCAGTCCGGTTTCACAATTCCATCTGGCGCCGACATCAAGGTACGAAAAGAAACACTATACAACAAGTACTCCAATTCCAGTACTGTTATGCAGATACTCTTAATGCAAGTATTCATATATGTGCAAACCTCTAACACTTCGCTACACACCTAATGGGAAACTTTAAGCGCGTTGATTACAGTAAAAGTGAACTGAATAGGCAACAAGTTTCAGTAAAACATACAATACATACAATACATACAATACATACAATACATACAATACATACAATACACACAATACATACAATACATACTTTGGAGCTAAATTCTTGTTTTGTCGAGTTGCGTTACAATCTGTAGTGTACGCATAAAAATTACGACGTGACACCTTATATCTTTGCGGCATCGGGAAATTTATCTATGAAAACTGACTGCATCCTTGTTCTGCGCTTTGTACCGTCTCCCGTTTAGGATAAATTGATTTTAAATCGAGGTTATTTACATTTATACGACCACAATGTATTTATAGATCTGGGCCCGGGGTACGAAGCCCCGAGATGCCTCTGATCTTGACATTGAGTGCAATGAGAAAACGTGGGGCGTTGGAGCCAACATCACCACAAAGCTTGTCAACCCAGCAGGAGAGGTTACTACAATAACGCAAACTGTAACATATATTCACTAGGCGCTATTTAAATTAGAGTAGTAGTAGTAGTAGTAGTAGTAGTAGTAGTAGTAGTAGTAGTAGTAGTAGTAGTAGTAGTAGTAGTAGTAGTAGTAGTAGTAAGCTTCCTTAGCGCCATTGTAGTAGTACATCAGCACCAGTCGATATGGTCGCTTCAGTAAAACATCATAGTCGTTATGATTAATAGACGTTATGATTAATAATTGCAGGTAACTCCTGAGGCGGTTTATTGAATGCTCCGTGTTTCTTTTGTGTTAATTTAGAGTCGTGCCACGCACGTCCAAAAGACCACATACGCCTAAGCAGTACGTCTTCATTCTTCGGCATTTGATCAGGATCTGATGTGGCGCTATAGAAGTTTTAGAATAGATTAGATTAGGATCTGTTTCGCTATATATATGAACCAGTGGGGGCTTCCAGGGTTTTGTCTCCGATTAGCTCTGCACAATGGTTCCCCAAATGTTGCTGCGTAGAATACTTCCGTTTTCTGTCTGTAACTGCCTTTGAAAATTGTTCGCTTATGTTTGGAAAATAGATTTCAGTTTTGATCTTTTTTCTTCGGCATATAGTTTTATTTAGCTTCTATTTTTTCTGCTTATTGTAAGAGCACAAATACTGGACCGAAATGTCCCATTTATATTCAGTCATTAGTTTCGACTCGTTTAATTTTGACTCAATTGCACTGGGAAGACCAGTTTCGTCAGCAAAATTTCGACTTTGGTTTTTTTCCCTTACAATAAATGTACTCGTTAAGGGACATGGATCATTCTTTACGAAATGCGAAGATGTTTTTATAATAAAAAATCAACTGTGTTCATTCCATGTGTAGGCCTAATGGACAAAAGAACAAACTAACGATAGATGCCTCGAGTTGAACTATAGCCGCTAGCGTAAGAGAAATGTCCAGCCATTCGTAACAAATTTAAAGTTATAAAGGACCCTTTATGCAATTGTTTAGATTAGGCCTTCTTCAAGTATCAATGACTTCAATTTCGTTGAAAAGTTACTGAAGCCCCACGAACTGAAATAAAATTTTGTCAACGAGAAAAGTTGCCATTAGGCCTACAATGCAAATCTATTTATATAAACCACAACTAAACGCAAGGTCAAAACAGCATACGTGTACTACAGTAGCTTAATGTATACGTTGCGTATCAAGTACAATTCAAAAGATGGTGGCAAAATTATTTTTTACATTTACAGTAAGTCCTGAATGTAATAATGTATTAATGCTGTAAGAAAAGATTTTATCAGTCAGATAATTAATCCGGTGAGGAATTTCAAGACCATGTCCACGACTCGAGGGTGTTCTACGTCGGAGCAGAGGGTCTGCGGCCCCAGATTTCAGCTTTGTCCTTTGTTTTGTGGCGGGTCGATGACTCGATTAGGCCTAAATCATGGGCGTCCGGAGAGGGTGCAAGGGGTGCAAATGCACCCCTGGAAAAATTGTGGACTTATGAAAAAGTAAAATTACTTTGTTCTTTCATCACAAAACCTTGTTTTGCACCCCCCTGGACATTTTTTTGCGGACGCCCATGGCCTAAATTACGCCAGGCGAGGACATGACACTCGTTAAAACTGGTGATGACCGAACACTTTGCTCATCAGACTTTAGTGAGTCACGAACTGGAAATAACTTTATCCTCCACCAGTTTTATTCGCTAAAACAGCTACTGCCAAACGAGGTCGAAGAGAATACTTCTGAAATGTCCGAAGAATGTGTAGATCGTTGTCTTCAATCGCTTGGAATAAATTGTGGTCTAATAGAAGTCGAAGAATAATTCGCACATAATTGAGTGTACGACCAAGAGAGTGACATTAGTATCGAGATGCGAGAGAAACAGGAGAAGAAACGGTAACTATTTCTGTGCAATAAGCTTAGAAAACTAAACTTAGCATGGTTTAAAGTGGCTTAGAAGGCATTATACTGCCTGTGTGAAAGCCACTAGGGACACTAACGGGGCTTGAACCCGCTCCGTCAGCCTGACGCTCCAGCACGTAACCCACTCTGCCATCTTCCGCCCCCTAAATCTACTTATACCAATGTAGCAATTTTTCAAGCATGAAGACATATGGCTGTTGGCGTAATGTGTATAATGGCAGAGGGACATTTTAAAATAACAGACTGAAAGGCCAACTAAAAAATTGCGGAATGGAAAAGCCAATCGGAACCTGGCATTATTTATGAGTCCGCAAATTTGCGCAATTCTGTTTTCGCCATTTGCGCACAGATAATGTCAATTATCGCCGTAAAAATGCCGACCGTGTTTTATGTAGCTCCCTTATACACGCAATGACGGATCACGTGTCAAAAGCGGTCTGCTGAGACCATCTATCGCGTTCAGTTTAAAACGAGGAAGAGATATATTAATCTCAAGAGCAGTCGTCGTCGTCGTCGTCGTCGTCGTCGTCGTCTGAAGTAGATATATATGACGTCACCAGTTCTCGTCTCTTCTGCGAGGACGATATATCACCACTGCAGGGACGATATATCTTCACCAAGAGCCGTCTTTGATAAGACGACGGCGTTGGGCTAAGCTGCCTGGACGGCGCCCGAGGAGAGTCCGTGTGTGAACTGGACGAGCAGAGGAAGGGGCGGTTGAGGACGACATGCAGCGTGGCAGTGTGACCGCTGTTGGCGACAGAACAGCTTGAAGTTAAGCGTGTCGATGGAAAGAGTTTTCCTGAAATTCTAACTGCTGAAAGTCTCAAATTTAAAGGTATTAGCCTAAATATATTATTCGCGGTTATTTCGAGCTTTAAAATTGAAGTTCAAAATTTTCTTTGACTTATAACAGACATGGACGCAAACTTCTATTAGGCTAGGTCTCTAGGCTCGAGCCTCCTCCACTTTCTGAGGGGTTAGCATAGGGAAGAGAAGGCTTAGCGGTTGGTCCCCACTTTTTCCATCTTAGTTTACGTCAAATATATAATGGATAATTAAGCATTATACACCAGTTGAGCAATAAAACAATTATGAGAAAATGAAATCTTTAAGCGCAATAAAAATGGGTCTATCCTACCTTTTACCGTTAAGAATAATTATTCGAATTTCCCAGAGAACCATGGCAACCGTTGCTACGGTAAATTCGTTGCTATCATCACTTGCGATCGTCATCACCATGACACCGATGTCAAGACTCGATCTAGCGCCGTCAGGTGACTCGTCTTTTCCGGTGCCAGCGACGTCATCATCGGTGTCATCAGAGAGTCGGAAAGACGTCAACAATTTCGCAAACCACAGGTGCGTTCCAATAAAATATACATAAAACACACACACCAAAGGCGTCGATCCACTTAGAATATTGGGGGGGGGAACCTCCGAAGTTAGGCACATGAAAAGTTGATGCTGTCATTTCTCGTTGCCCTGGTCACTCACGACTCGATATATATATATATATATATATATATATATATATAATGTCTCCAACGTTCTGTCTCCAACTTTTGAATATACGGTTTTCTTTTGCATATTTTATGAATACTCTTTATGCAGCGCAATATAATTGGAGCTACAAAGTTAAGCACATGTCGCGTATTTTATATAGTCTTTACTTTCTTGATCTCGGCATCAGAATGAATGGCCAGTCGCTCTAATATCGGAATGTAATGCTTATAGCATACACGATGGATCTTCTGCCCGGTAATGAGCAATGCTCAGCCTATACTTCGTGTTTCAGCAGAATGGGACCCTGTCAAGATGTGAATTACATTTGCCATTTCTTATGATAGATTTCAACAACATATTTGAACTTTTAGACTCGCCTGTTTGAAATATTGCCAATAACTGGTTGTCCTGTTAAGTAAAATGCGTGGCACGTGCTTCATTTAGTATCCGCATATATATATATATATATATATATATATATATATATATATATATATATATATATATTATCAGTGGCGTCGCCAGGATTTTGGTTAGGGGCAAAAGGGGCTAGCGTGTCAGATTTTTTACCCACCCCTCACCCACCCTCTCTACAAAAAACTTTCTCACCGGATTTGCGCGAATCTGGTAGGTGGTCTGGGGCAGGATGGGAGGCAGTTGCCCCCATTCGGCCCCCCCGCGGCAACGCTAATGTTAGAACGCCTCCACCATGACAACCCCCGTTATTCCATAATGCTAATAGTGCATAGGATTTGTGCAAATTCAATCTCATGTTTGAAACTTATTTCGCCCTGATAGAGATCGAATTCAAGTACCCTATTGAGCGACTATCTTTAGCATTCTTCACTACTTCGATATCAATCGCTATTGCAAACTTAGGCCATCACCTTCTCCATTTAAAACGGCTCATCCATGACAACCCTCGTTATTCTATAATGTTAATAATGCATGGGATTTGTGCAAATTTAACCGCATTTTTGAAACTTGCTTCGTCCTGTTAGACATCGATTTCAAGTACCATATTGAGCGACTATCTTTAGCATCCTTTAATACATCGATATCAATCGCTATTGCAAACTTAGGCCATCGTCTTCTGTATTTAGAACGCAGTGGCGTCGCCAGGAATGTTTGGTTGGCGGGGCAAAAGGGGCTAGCGTGTCAGATTCCTTACCCACCCCTTCCCCTCCACAGAAAACTTTCTCACCACCGGATTTACGCGACTCTGATAGGTGGTCTGGGGTAGTTGAGGTGGGCAGTTGCCCCCACCCCCCGTGGCGACGCTAATGTAATATATATATATATATGTATATATATATATTGCGTTGCATAAAGAGTATCTGTAAAATATGGGAATGAGAATCATATATTATAAAAGCCAATTTTTTATGGAACACAGTGGTTCTCACACAGGGCAGTCCCTACTGAACCACTTTAAACCTTGTTATATTATATTATATTATTATATTATTATATTATATACAAGTGTCACTAAAATCAGACTAACCCAAATACAATTGGGTCTCGATTTAATGGAGCACCGTGTATATACAGTGCTTTAATATAATAATACATATCTCAAAAAGTTCATCTGCCACAGATAAACGATGAATGACGGATATAAAAATGAAAGCAACAACAGGAACACGGTTCTTTCGCCGGATATATTTTTGTGCGTTGATATTTCCATTCCCTCTTTTCCCCTTTTTATATCCATTAACCCCTTAACTGGGTATTTAACTGTAACTCAATGTAAAATGGACGGATATATCCGGGGTCCCCAGTTAAGGGGTTAATCGCTTAAATACGACTGCTGCTCTGTAACCTATATCTTTCCAGGTATAATAAGCGATAGATGGAAGCTGCGAAAATATGCATGCAATGAATAATACCGCCATTTAGTCCACTCATCAAGAAATTGCGTTGTCATTATACGACTCTGCACGCTGCATAATTTATTACCAGAATCTACCCATCCCTCCCTCCGCCCCTCTCTTGTCTTTCACACCTCAAATACGCTCGATACTATTTAGAAGAAGGCGCTGATGAAACCAGGGATTCGCCGAGGGACAATTCGTCAAACAGTCGGAGAGGGGTGGGGGTGGTGTAACGGCATCTGCTAGGGTGTTATTGCGACCGATATCTCACCGGGGGTCTCCTTTATGGCCTAATCGAACTTATCTAAGTTAACCATTGTAATCCGATGTATTAATTATTTACGGCAATTACGAACACGGTTACTGCAATCAGTGGCGTAGCGTGACTTTAGGGGGCCGTGGGGGGGCGGCATCCTTGATATGCGGCCCCACAGTTGCTGCTGTAGTTGTTGTTGCATTTCTTCCATACAGCGTTATTCTGCAGAAGTAGGTAAGTAAGTAAATTCTCGTAGATTTATGTGGCGCTTTTGAAGCAGTACTGCAGTATAGTTGCTTATTCTTATGCGCTTAGTTCCTCTTTATAGGCGAGGTGCAATTGTGAGCCCGGCAAATGTCTTCAAGGAGTTTCAGAACAGCGTCCATTGCCCTGTTTATACACTGTAGAGAAACTTCTAGATATTTATTAGCATAACAATACTGATAATTATTTATGTGGCGCTATATAGGAGAAAATGTCTCTCGAGGGCGCCGTACATAATATCGTTAATAATAATAATATTACTTTCAGAATAAGCTTTTCGGCTTTTCTTTTGCGTTGAAAACTGAATCTAAGATCCGTTGGTATGCGTGGTTCTCGTTTCGGTCGTTTGAAACCTTCCTTTCCTTCTTTGGATCGGATAAAATCCCAATGTCCGCGTACCCGGGGGATTTAGGAGAGGGGGATAAAGGAGAGGAGACGAAATTCTGAACAGCGAGAACAGTTCGGATACCTGGATAGGCGTAATAACGAAAGATGTTTGATAGCGGTGTTTTTGAAGATGACATGAAACTGAGAAGCTAGAAGGCTGATTGAAAAAAATATAACCGGAGACGAATTATAATTATCAGACAAAGCGAAGATATTGACACAACAGGAGGAAGAAAAATCACGTACATGTAGATTTTCAATCAGATTAATTTGAATTTAATCTCGACTTGCTATCATAAGACGTGTGACATTTCTTGTTCAGCCAACTCGCAAGACGATTTACTATATATGCATAATTATTCAGCTTCGTGATCATCTCTTTTCGCTGTTTGAAAGTCAACGAACTCCTCACTCATCGGCAGAATTCCACAGAATTTAGAGCAGCATATTTCCACAGCGTATACGCTTTTCCTTTGCAGTAACTAGCATCTATCGCTCAAGTTACTTGTCGAGCAGGGCGCGATTTGTAGGGCGGGAAGAGGGACTCCCTCCCCACTGCCCAACTGCATCCCCCCTACTGCTACATCCCCCACCACTACATCCCCCCACTGCTACACTTCCCCAACAACTACTTCCCCTCAAGCTCGACATATCCCCCCCACTGCTCCAGGTCAGAAATCGCACCCTGTTGTCGAGTTTTCTTTCTTTCTGACGAGAAACACTATTTGTGTTGCTGATTGCATAGCTCCGTAGAGTAGAAGGCGCGCGATTTACACTGAAAGTACATGTAACTACGAGACGCACCATTTATCTTAGAAAAGATTCTTTATTAATTAAGCTTAAAAAGTAATGTAATAGTATATGACTGTTAAACAAATAATTTTTTATTCGCCATAATCGGGCGATTAAATTTTGGAAATCGCCCGTTAATAAATCAATCGCAGTTTTAACGCAAATACTGCTTTGTGTCGGTCATGCGGGACTGCTTAATTAAGGCAAGTGCTATAGGGTTAGCGATATGTAGCGGGGACATATTGGACATTGAAAGCGAACATTGCAGGATTTGCAGTTCTTGGCAGTTGCGATTTTTACGCCGTCTCCCATCAACTACTTACCGGTGCCGCGATGGGGGGGGGGGGTCAATCGGCGACTTCTGCCCGGGATGTTCCACGTTCGACCGGGTCCGGTGCCAAGACAGGTCCGGGGAGGGGGCGCGCCCCAACCCTTAAAAGGGCGCCAGTTCGAACGCCGACCGATGGCTGCTTGTCGGCGTCGGGAGAAATTCACGGACGCCATTTAGAACGCAACCTGTTTCAACAGCGGATTACTTCGTCCCCCTCCCCGCCCCCGAAATCCACTCTCTCCGCGCCTTCTCCTTCCCCCGTCCGGACTCAAACTTATAGGATATGCTAAGGTGGAATGTGGTTAATTCGCGTTTCCTCGGCTCTGGTGCTACATAAATTCCTCGGCTCTGCCTCTCAAGGACAACACCAACAGCGTACAATACGACGTGCGATTTACCGCTCCAATATCTTGTGCGTGTACCGTAGTGTGTGCGTTGGAGCAGGTAAGTAAGTATGTAAGTAAGTAGGGAAGTAATTCCTTTGGGAGTTCACTAAATGAAGCGAGGCGCGAGATTTGAGATATTCTCCTCCTCCTCCTCCTCCTCCTCCTCCTCTTCCTCCTCCACTCGGGCAATCGACCGAGCAAAGGCGCTACAGAATCTAATAAATATTCATTAGCCGTATGACGGTTTATTGTTTGACGGACACCCGCGAGATAAGATCACGTGACGCGCAGACGATGCGAAATACGAAACGGACGAACGAAGCTGAGAATAATTTTAACCCCTTAACTGGAGACCCCAGATATATCCGTCCATTTTACATTGAGTTAAGTTAAATACACAGTTAAGGGGTTAAAGGGCTCGTTAAAGAAGACTTACATCAGCGCTATCGAAGCGCTTACAGAAGCGCTATCGAAGCGCTTACATCAGCGCTATCGAAGCGCTTACAGACGCGCTATCGAAGCGCTTACATCAGCGCTATCGAAGCGCTTACAGAAGCGCTATCGACGGACATTTTCCGAAGTCATTCCGCCAAACTACGGCGCCATATAAAGAAACTTATAGCCTATAGACTAAAGGTCTACTAATACAGAGAGTCGCATTAAGAAAGAGATCAACACTCGGAGTTAGGCCTATGCTACTTCTTTTGTCTAAGATCTACTGGTATTTCGCTTTCTACTTACTGATGCCCTGCAGATATAGAGAGCGCACAGGCCTCTTTCTTTTCTGCCGCATTAATTCGTAAATCCAAATCCAACGAAAGGAGAGAAAAAGAACTTGAAAAGAAATAGAAGCTGTCTTCTACTCCCCACCCTTCCCCCTCCCCCCCGCCCTATTTAGAATCTGGCTCTATCGCAAAAACAAGCAGGACAAATGAAAGCTGGTAGGCTATTATTATTAGTCGGGGTCATTTTTCTTCATTAGTAATTCTTCGCAATTTCTGTCTGTCGAAAACGCATCTCTTCCTATAGCGAAGTCTAACAATGGATGATGGCGAACTGAAGAGCGCTGTACGATTCAACGTTCTTTCATTGCAATTAAATTCTTTGCAAAGGCTTTTTGAAGCCGAGAGAAACAGTCGACAATTCTTTCTCGAGTCTCACCTAGAACTCAAAAGACTGCTGCATGCCGTGAAATTCTAACCACAGCACCAACCACGGGCGCCCGCAGAAATTTTTCCAGGAGGGGCAAAACACAATGGTCGCAGTTACATCGCATAAATTTTTCCAGGAGGGGCAAAGCACATGTCAACACAATGGTCACGGTTAATATTTTAGCAAGTTTTTTTCAAATTTCATTGTGAAATATTGGTATTTGCATTTTCCAGGGGGAGGGGCATATGCCCCCTCATGCCCCAATGTGCGGGCGCCCATGGCATCAACCATAGACGTCGCTGGACCGGAGAGATAGAATTGGCCAAACAGGCACAATATTAGTTTAGCGCAGTTTTCAATACGGCAAATTCATTGCAGGTTCAGTCGGTTTTCATTATTATTATTCTTGAAACTTGACCAAGCAGCAATCTCTTATTAAATTCGACTGAGTCAAGGTCGTCCAAAACGTAGGTTGGTGAAAGGGTTTCAGGCATAGAAGTCCTGCATTTCATGCAACGTAATTTCCTGTCCAGACCTACATTTGCAACGTGGAACTTGCTTGCCTAATTAACTTCGGAGTTAAATTTATGCTCCTGTTTTGGGTGATAGAAATCGAAAAGTGCAAATGTTGTGCAGTTTATTTAAAATCCGTTATGAACGCAGAAACTGTTCTAAATTCTGTAATAAAAAAAATTACGCATACAGCTGAGGTTTACAGACAATGACATTTGTCCAAGACAAAAAAAGATGTAGGCCGATCAGAAAATGACCCCTCCTTAGAAGTTATAATTCAATTTAAGGGCCAAACGTCAAAGATTTCAGGCCCTATTTTCGTTTACCCAGTGCGATGAAATTGATATTGACAATTTATTATAGTACCCTAATGAATCGAAGAAAATCTAGCCTTAGATCAATTATCAATAATTCGTTCAGGAAGCAATTGCTACTTCTAGAAAAACGGATGGCTGGTCCAGGATATTCGAATCAGTTAGGTGGGTTTTTCTGCAGAAAGAAGCCTTATACTGTAAATGCTGTTATGTATAAGATGTGAATAATTTATCGTTATTCGCTTAGCGCACTGTCTGTTGAAAGCGAGTAACGAGAAAGTAGTAATCTGTCTTTCCTCAGTCCACATACACTGTTGCTCCTCTCTGAACTGCTTCATGAATAAATAGGACAGAAATGAAATTCATACCTCAGCATTTCTCTCTCTCTGCCTTTGTCTCTTCGTTTGCCTCCGTCTGTATCTCTGTTTATCTGCATCTGTCTGTCTGTCTGTCCGTCTCTCTCTGTGAAAGTCCAACGTCCGTCCAGTTTGTCTTCGTATTTTAAAAGGACAGAGACAGACGCTTTTTCTTTCTTCCCGAGTCCACACTTAAGATCATAAAAGACTGTCTGCACCACTGAGAGAGAGAGAGAGAGAGAGAGAGAGACAGACAGACAGACAGACAGACAGACAGATAGACATTGTTAGAAAGGAGATGTGCCTGTATACATGTGAACATGTCTTCTGCCAGACCTTTGTCTCTTGTCAGAGCGCGGTGAGATGAGTGAAAAAAGATTTCCCAAGGTCGTCGTCGTCATTCTTTGATGTCGTCGTCGTCGTCGTCTTAGTCATTCATCACTTCTTGTTCTCCAGTCTTTCTCCTTTAATATCAATCCTCTGCTTGGCATCGCCATTCTCCTCCTCCTCCTCCTCCTCTCTCCTCTCTCTCTCTCTCTCTCTCTCTTTTCACATGCTTGTTGTCTTAGAGAGAGCTTTTCTGTCGAAGCCAATGAGTGCGTTGTCATGGCAACCCTATCTACCTTATCATTACCTCAGTTGGTCTCCAATATTTTGTCTCTGATAAGCCTAGACTTCTATAGACCGACCATTTGTCTATCTTGAGAGATAATATTTCGATTCAGTTGCTATTCTAGCCACCTAGACATTGGGGAAGTTTTTAAAAATCTGTTGGGGAGGGCTGAACAAACATTGGGGAGGTCATACAACATGCCAAAATGTCAAAAACATGTTGGGGGAAATTCAAACTTTGGGGGGATCCCAGAGAAGACCTAGAATAAACACTATTTCGATTGAATAGAATATGCGATAACTTTTGAGTCGTCAAGTTAAAACGCATTCTTTATTTTGAGAAAACATCGCTAAGTATAACAGTATTGCGACAGATTTCTCTTTCCATAAAAATTATATAATGATGTAATTACGTCCCAGCTGACCGCAAACTTTGCAAACCTCTTAAAAGGAGTAAAAGGATTCTAAAGAAATTTTTCGTTAATGGTATAAAATAGATGCCGCTTATATATTATTTTTTGGAATCGGTGCAGGTTTGATGCAGTTTTCACCATTTGTTTAGGGCCTGCCGAATATCTTGTGGAATGGTTGGTAGGGCGGTCGTGGTAAGAGTCGCGTATTAGGATATCTGGTTCATTGTACAGCAGGTTTTATGGACAACAAAAACAAGTTTTATAATTAATTCGCTATATGAGAGAAGCCAATTGAAGGTCTGTCGAATAGAGGGTGCATATATATGTAAAATCTAATGGATTTGAAGAAAAATTCTCCTACAAAATCCATATTTTCCTCTTTCTCCATCTTCATTGCTTTAAATTTTGGCAAGAATAATCAATAATATCATTCTCAATTTCGATCTACAGGGTTCTAAATGGAGCACTCCCAGTCATTTCATGGTTCCAGAGACTTTACGAGAACGAGGGACATGCCACTAAATGAAAGTCCTGCAGCCGACAGCGGCGTAGCGACGGGGGAGAGGGTATATCGGTATATATACCCCCCCGAAAATTAGTCTACCTTAAAGTTGGTTAATGTGGTTGTTTCTCCTCCTTGACCAAGGAAAAATTTGAAATAGTGTCATGCAGTGTCACGATTCTTTTACTGTTAGCTTCTTATACTGTTAGAAGCCGTTTTGTTGACATGTGGTACATTAACATATGCTTTGATTTTAAAATAGCAATGAATAGTTAAGATTTATATCTCCCCTCATCGAATTTCTGTCTACGCAGCTGTTAAGGGGGGGTCCATTTCTTCGGACACAGCGTAGGCTATAATATATAATGTCTGACAAACTTTAAAAATGGTGAGCTGTGATACAGTGGCGGCTCCACCGGGGGCCAGATATGCTGAGTGCTGAGTGACCCGCCCAGTTGGGACCCTATACTTAATGCTACATACATTAAACGACAAATGGTTGCCCCCCATGATTAGAAGTTGCCACCCCAACGGCCCCCGCACTTGCCAAATCCTAGAGCCGCCACTGCTGTGATAAAGCTAAACTGCCGATGTCGACTACTGAATTAAGAATCTACAAAAACATTCGAACGTAGCAAATGCATTCGGCACACGAAACAAAAGCAATGGTCAACGTCAGAACACATCGGGGAATATAAGTGACTTTAATATGCATGCATTAGTACAAGCACTATCTCAGGGAAATTTCAGGGAGGTGGATACGGAGATGGAGAGACGGAGGAACATGACACTTCCTTAATTTTTAATTCCAAGTGTATAAGAAAACCTAGATGGGTTTGTTGTCGAGCTGAGCCCAGCGCCGTTACGATCATTGCTAGCGTGACAATACATGCAGAAGTACCGCAGTACCTCTGGAGACTGGAGACTGGAGTTACGCTGTCAAAGACGGTTGCATTACTCTGCTGCCTCTGTCCATGTATAAATACATCTCGAATCTTGTCTGGAATAACGCAGTTTGAGATGTTTACGCTACACGCACGTAAACGCGAAATGTCTTATTAATAACTAAACAGCCATTAACCCCCGCATATATACATACGAGAGAGAGAGAGAGAGAGAGAGAGAGAGAGAGAGAGAGAGAGAGAGAGAGAGAGCTGTCAACCTGGGCGTTGTCGTTCATTAATGTGCTAATGGGTTATCGGGTTTGATGACATATTCCCGTGAGTTTTCTCTTTCCCCTTCTCCTCTTGCCTAATGCGATTCTTACGTTCGTTGACCTGACCGTATCCGGTGCCGGTTACACGTTCGACTGACCAACGAAGATCCCGCAGGAGGTCGCCAGATCAGGCGGAGGAGGAGGAGGAGGAGGAGTAGAAGAAGTAATTTTCATAAAATTACGATTGGAAATTATTTGGAAAGAACTGCGCTAAAAGAATTCGACGTCACAGCGCCATGCGCCATCTATCGGTACGTTAAACGAACGGCGAATATGCCATTTACATTTTCTTTTGCTACCTCCTGGGGGGGAGGCCTTTACCGTTTTCTTCTCTGTAACCTTGGGCTGACCCATGGTGCCGCTTGATGGGGATGGGGTAAGGATAGAGCGGGAGTCTGAATTAGCATCTCCTTCCGCGGGAAATTTGACCTCGTGCAATACTCATCGTGTTAGGAATGCTGTCGATTTCCTTGACCGATCTAGTCCGGTCCAAGTGATTTGAATTTGAAATAAAGAAAGAAAGACAGAGAAAAAAAGAAAGGAAGGAATTTAACAGTCGCCGTGTGCGTAATTCCGTTTTCCCTGCCCTTATGAACGAACGATGGGCAGTTGATGGCGTTTCGAAGCCATTACTGCGCATAATTTATAGACGTCGCTTCTCCCTCGTGGGATCAGTTGTTAGGCCAGACGATGATCTTGACAAATACGGGGTTCTTTCGATGCAAACTCAGCTAAATGTTTTCTAACAATGTTCCCACTGGAACTCGGTTCAACGCAGCCAGTTCTGAATGGGGAAGAGCTCAGAATATAATTGGCGTAGCCACGGGGGACTGGGGTCCCTGGCCCCCCATTCTGCCTGGGACCGGTCGGAGAATTTTCGAAAAGCCGCTGAGAAATTTCGAGGCGGTTAGGCGGTGCAATATAATCGAAGAAAATACGTGAATGTGATGAGAATTGCCTGACGACACCCCCCTCCCTCCGTCGGAGACTTTTTACCCGAAAACGTCGACGTGCCCCCCCCCTATTCCGGAACTCTGGCTACGCCACTGTCGAATATAGACTATCTGATGAAAGATTTTCCGAATGTTGCAGAAAATCGTGACCGCCAAATCTTTTCTCCGGAATTTGTCCAGACTGTGGACAAGTTGATTATACTGGTACCAGTTGTCGGTCGCGTATTGTGTCGTAACGTTCTGTTCGACTTTTGCAGGACTCAGAATATTTCTAAGGAGAAGCTGTTGACGAAGACCCTGTTGGACCTCTACTCTTCCCTGGGAAAGGGAGGCCGACCCGTGCACAACACTTCGACCGCCACCGTCGTGATACTCGGCCTCGGTCTCATCCAGCTGGAACTGGACGAAAAGGACAAGATGCTGATGACCAGCATGTGGGTCAAAATGGTAATGACGTATAGGACGGTGACGTCATTCATTCGGCGACGCGCTTTTCGATGACGTCAGATTTTCAATAATTTTGCGTAAATGGAATCCGTGAAACGAGTGATCGACATGTTGCTTATGTGATGACGATGACGACGACGACGACGACGATGATGATGATGACGATGATGATGATGATGATGATGACGGTGATGATGATGATGATGATGATGATGATGATGAGTATAAATGTATCTGTTATAGAACTGGCAAGACGAATACCTGACTTGGAATACAGCTGACTATGATGGCGTAAACAAGGTTCGGATACATAAGGATGATATTTGGATACCTGACGTCATGCTGATCAACACGTACGCATATAATCTCACCTGAAATAGTTACGCGTTGACAATATTTTTGTTGCTTTGACCGGTTCTTCTCCCTGGGTGTGTGTCGTGAGTGGATTCGATTAATGATAACGTGATTTCCGGTGATCGAGGGGGCTAAGTAGGTTGGCCTGTGCGAAGACCACTGTAATAACCCTCACCACTTAATAACCTTGTTTTCTCATATAGCTTTTAAACTCGCTTATTGTTTCAAAAGTGTTACTGCCTCTTCGTGCAAAGTGTTCCATTTGTCCACAACCCTTGCGCGCGCGCGCTGTAGAAGTATATTTCTTGTAAGCTGATATCCTCAAATAATGCAATCCGCCATCCATTGCTGACAACCTCCTTTATTAGTCATAAATAAAATTTTAAGCTAGCAACTTCCAGGGACAAAGCATACACGAATCCAATTTACAGTATCGTCAAAAAGAGATTGAAAAAAAATAAAATATAATTGCATTATATTTGTTGGCTTCAGGAGACACGAAATTCTTTCAAATCGAGATGCATTAGATACGGATCATATGGTTCATGGTTCGTTACTTTGGCAGAAACGGCGCTATAATATTAATTTTATGATAGGTATACATAATAATTTCCTTTTACGATCGCGATTTTATTAAGCGCATTCGTTTTGCTTGGCCGAGCGATTTCAATTACAGTTAACAGTTATCAGGAAGGCGATTTCGATTTATGCTTTCCTTTTTTATAACGAACTGCGCAATTTTGCCTCGATTCCTCGAATTTTCAAACTGGATTCATCATCAAAATAGTTTTAAAAAATGTAGGCCTACATCCACAATTCTGATGTTCGAACTTCGAAACGAAACCTTTGCCGGAAATATATCAGCGTTCGTTGGTATTTTCATTCAAATTATTGCTATTTTCTTTTTCATTAAAAGTTTTTAATCAAAATAATAATAATAATAACGAACGTGTGAGGAAACGGTGTAAAAGAAGGGCAATTCTAATGATATTTTGTATGGCAGTTACACGCGGGTGTTAGCTGCACACTAAATATTAATACAATAATATAAACATAATAATCATATTAATAATTACAGGGTTACCTCTTGTGTGTGTGTGCGAGAGAAGAGAGAGAGAGAGAGAGACGAGAGTAAAGAGAGAGGCAGAGAGAGAAGAGAGAGAGATATTTTGAGAGAGACCAGACAGACAGACAGACAGACAGAGCAGAGTCGGAAGATGGAGAGAACAGAGAGCAGAGAGACAGAGAGAGAGTCCATATTCCCACAAGAGAGAGACTAGACAGACAGACAGTCAGACAGGTCTAAATGGTTGCAGAGAGAGATTTCAGACAGAGAGAGCCGATGGAAAAATTCAGATTCTTTAAGAGAGGGAGAAACAGTTCCACAACGCACGCACGCATACAGAGAGAGAGACACATGTTTCACCACGTCGATTATGATTAATAAAAAATATCGGACATGCAATTAGAGAATCCGACAGAAATTGGAACATCTATTTCGCCATCAGCTAACTTCGTCTTAGCGGTGTCTTCTTGCCTAATGTGGCATTCCAGCTTTTTGCCTCCATCAGGAGAGGAGCATTCTGTCTTTTATGGCAACGCCAATAAAATTACGCAACACAGGCAGTGAAATGGACTAACGGCTCCTTCCCCGGTTATATTCCCACAAGTCAACTTCAATTCGTTTTATTGACCATCTAAATGGTTGCTGCTCGGTAAAGTGCCGATAAATTCGATTATTTAAGATTTTAACGCTGCTGAGCAACACACACACACTCAGTCAGTGAAAGATATATCGGACATTTAGAGTCCGACTGTTGGAACATCTATTTCGCCATCAGCTTTAACCTTAGATTTTTTGCTAATGTGGCATTCCAGCTTTTGCAATATCAGGAGAGGAGCATTCTGTCTTTTATGGCAGTGGTAAAGGCAGTAGTGGTGAGGCTCACTAATAGCTCCTAGGGGTTAGATAAGTCAACGAGCAATTCGTTTTATTGACCATCTAACACTGCTGCAGGTAGCAGCAGGTGTAAGTGGCAGCATCTGCTGAGCAACACCAGCAGCAGTCAGTCAGAGACTATTGCAAATTTCGGCCGACTGTCTAACATTTCTGCTCACGCCGGAGAGTTTAACCTTTGAATTTTTTTAGTGGTGGCAGCAGCAGCAGGCAGCAGCAGCAGGCAGCAGTGGTAGTGGTGTGGTGGTGGTGGTGGTGGTGGTGAAGTGGTAGTGTGCAGGTGGTGGTGGTGGTGGCAGTGGCAGTGGCAGTGGTGGTGGTGGTGGTGGTGGTGGTGGTGGTGGTGGTGTGGTGGTGGTGGCAGGTGGTGGTGGTGGTGGTGGTGGTGGTGGTGGTGGTGGTGGTGGTGGTGGTGGTGGTGGTGGTGGTGGTGGTGGTGGCAGTGGTGGTGGTGCAGCAGGTGGTGCAGCAGTGGTGGTGCAGTGGTGGCAGCAGTGGCAGTGGTGGTGGTGGTGGTGGCAGTGGTGGTGGTGCAGTGGTGGTGGTGGTGGTGGTGCAGTGGTGGCAGTGGTGGTAGTAGTGGTGGTGCAGGTGGTGCAGTAGTAGTAGTAGTAGTAGTAGTAGTAGTAGTAGTAGTAGTAGTAGTAGTAGTAGTAGTGGAGGTGGTGATACTTTGATTCAACAGCATGCCCAACTGTTGTACGAAGTGATGCGTTGTTTTCTGGTTTCGTGATTTATGTAGCGCCGTTCCGAAATTCGAGATCCGCAACGACCTTCTGGTCGTAGAGCATGACGGGAACGTGACGTGGGTGTCCCACCAGATCTTCTACAGCTCCTGCGCCCCCGATGTGCGCTACTTTCCGTTCGACCACCAGCGCTGCCATCTGATGTTCTCCTCCTGGACGCACATGAGCGACGAGATCGTCCTCGAGCTCGACCCGCGCGGCCTCGACATCGCCACCTTCCAGGAGGACTTCAGCGAGAGCTGTCGCTGGGACGTGACCAGAGTCGAGGCGCAGAGTGCGATTCCGCAGGGAACCAGTCAGTTCGCGCTGTCGTTCGAGATCAACCTGAAGAGAAAGACGATGTTCTCCAGCTACTTCCTCACCCTGCCATGCGTCTTCCTCGCCACCCTCACCCTCGTCGTCTTCTGGTTGCCACCGGAAAGACCCGACCGGACAACGCTCGGTAGGATTAACGCTGTCTGTTGTCAACGTTGTTCCTTATGTAGACAACACAGAGAGATGTCCGTGGGTTCATTTTTAAAGAACCCAATCCAACCCAATCCATCAAATCTCCAACACAACCCAACCCATGCCGGTAATAGGTTTACTTACTTAGCTTACTTAGCATGATTTAAAGTGGCTTAGAAGGCATTACTGCCTGTGTGAAAGCCACTAGGGGCGCTAACGGGGCTTGAACCCGCTCCGTCAGCCTGACGCTCCAGCACGTAACCCACTCTGCCATCTACTTGACCCAACTCAACCCAACCCACCGTTATACATTACAATTTTTTAAACCATGACTTATTTTCTGATCCAACCCAACCCACCGTTACTATGGAAAAAGTCTGACCCAACCCAACCCATGGACATTTCTGAGACAACATGTATAGGCGTCTCATTTGAATATTATTTTCTTTCCTAAATGCTAGCGTCTTCTATTCTCAACGAAGGGTAAATATAGGCGCCATCATCATCGTCGTCGTCGTCGTCGTCGTCGTTGTAATCATTTTTATTAACATCTCAGGTTTCAAGCAGTATTTTCGAATATTGCTAATACGAGTCGTTGTGATGCAATAAGGGAGTTGAATAGCGCCTCTTGTATTTCTAATTAGAGACGTTCATTGCTCTAAAGCCATCAGCGTTGTCCAATCTTAATTCGAAAATAGATATCCTCTCTTCATCACAATGCAGTAATCACAGACGGAGGGCTTGGATAATATTTTAGAAGAAGCGCCATATATATATATATATATATATATATATATATATATATATATATATATATATATATATATATATTCTGCTGCATCACATTATACTGACACCACACTCTTTTATGTTAACCCCTTAACCGTGTATTTAACTGTAACTCAATGTAAAATGGACGGATATATCCGGGATCCCCAGTTAAGGGGTTAAAGACATGCAAACTTCTATATCTTGTGCATTTACTCTATAGAGTGTAGTCGTGTACAGCCGACTTATATATTGTTATATGTTTCCAACGCTATACTCATTGCTGATTATATACTGCCAGTTAAAGTGGGCGAGTCTCACTGAGTTTGTGCCTTGTGGTCTGCTAGAAGATAGACCCGTTTAATGCCATGGCGGTCCTGTATGATACAGAGCCTGCAAATCACGTCAGAAATATATCTCTATTCTCGGGGTATCGGACCTTTACAGCCGAGCGCTCCCCCAAAGTCAAAATTCGGTGACGTATTCCGTCGATTTTCTCGAGAAAATTGAACGCAAGGGTCAAAGGTTCGTCGAGCGAGAAATCATAAATGGGCGGGGCGAGAAAATAATAAGATTGACAGATGATTTTTTACAACAAAAGACTCCTCCGTAGACGAATAAAGAGAGAAGACCGACACCGACAGAGCGAAACAGGCACACGGTCAAAGACGCAGACAACGAAGCGGACTTCGAAATAGGAAAAGTCGAAAGTGCTGATAAGTGAAGAGTAGAATTTTCCACTCAATTTAATTGCAAATGCAGAACAATTCACGTGACTCTCTCTCTCTCTCTCTCTCTCTCTCTCTCTCTCTCTCTCTATATATATATATATATATATATATATATATATATATATATATATATATATATATATATATATATAATGTATACACGCGTTGTTGTTTGTCAAGACTTCTTTCAAACTTTCAAACGAACGTTTGAAAATGTCGATGTGCCCCCTATCCCGGAATCCTGGCTACGCCACCGATTGTGAATTGTGAATTAGGAATTTCATCTTTGAGAACCTGTCACAAAACCTCCAACAAAACACGTATCTTTGGTCGAAAACTACTGGCCAATGTGATTTTGTCTCTGTCTGTCAGTGGCGGCTCTAGGATTTGGCAAGTGGGGGGGGCGTTGGGGTGTCTCTCCCAACTGGGGGGCCACTGGGGGGACCAGGCACTCAATAGGGGGCACGGGCCCCTTAGCCCCTCCCCGGTGGAGCCGCCACTGCTGTCTGTCTGTCTGTCTGTCTGTCTGTCTGTCTCTCTCTCTCTCTCTCCAGTTTCATACATCAGCGGTTGTCCTTAACAAAATGCAGGCGGACAAGACAGAGACACCATCCTGATCAAGTATTTATTCATCGTTTGCGATTCGATTCGCCTTCTCTGTGGCCGCAGATTTCACAAAATCCTTTCAGCAACTGCCTCTCTGTCTCTCTGTCTCTCTCTCTGTCTCTCTGTCTCTCTCTCTCTCTGTCTCTCTGTCTCTTTCTCTCTCTCTCTCTCTCTCTCTCTCTCTTTCTCTCTCCCTCTAATCATATCTGACCTATGTTGCCTGTGTTGGTACAGAAAACTTGGTTTGAAGCAAATCGTTAAGAAAATAAACAGCGGTAGACGTCTTCCGTGCGTTGTACAGGCCTATAATGCGAGTTGACAAATTGAAATTCTGATTTTTTGAGAGGCCCATGAATGACTCCTCTGTTGACGGCTTTTTCGTTCGTAAAAAGCGCTTCGCTGTCGAAAATTACGCCTCATTCAGTTGCCATCTAAGCCTTCTCTGAGACACAATTTTACACCAACAAAGATCACGTGTCTCAAGATTTATGAAGCAAAGATCACTTTGTCCAGTGTTTATTCTCTCAAGATTTTGAGAGGGGGACAAGGTTTGAGTTTCCATACCATTCCCAGCCAACTCTAAAAAATTTGTCTTTCTTTGTCTGTCTGTCTGTCAGTCGATCCGTGTCTCTGTTTGTCTCCATCTGGTGAGTCAATTGAAAACGAATTCGTTTCAAAGACAGACAATATATAAAGCTTGATGGTTTTTAGCGACTGTCTATTGCACTGTTATAACATGAAAAGTGTTCCCCGTATACAGAGTCGTTGATTATTTATTTATTGTCGGTTGCTGCTGCTGCTCTTTGTTGTAGCGATGAACATCTTTGCCAGCTTCTTGTTCCTGCTTCTTATTTTGGTCGAGACAGCGCCGCCGACGTCAGCTTCTGTCCCTAAGTTGGGTAAGTAGCAGTCAGAGAAGTCAGCATCAGAATAGAACCTATGTGTGTCTCTAAGCAGTGGCGGCTCCACAGGGGGAGGGCCGGGGGGGCCGTGCCCCCTATTGAGTGTCTGGCCTCCCAGTAATCCCCTGTTGGGACCCAATACTTAATACTACATGCTAACAACAAATGGTTGGCCCCATGATTAGAAGTTGCCACCCCCACTTGCCAAATCCTGGAACCGCCACTGTCTTTAAGTAGCTCTGCTTTTTTATTTTCAGTTATGCTGCATAAGTGGAGCATTAAAGATTGAAAAATGTATAAAATCTATTTTAAAATTAAGTGAATTAGTGCAAGAAGTTATTAATAATTATCAATGCTGATTTATTATTTATTGATTAATTAATCAGTTGATCAGAAACTAGATCTATCAATATGCTGGATATCAATCTTGTTATTGAAGTCTATGCATCAACCTGTTTTAGCTTTCTACTACTGTTTCAACATGGTCATTATAATCGTCTCCATCTTTCTGTCGTCTTTCGTTGTCAACGTCTACAAAACAGCTGCGGACGCAAAACATCCCGTTCCAAAATGGCTAAACTGGGCGAGTACCACGCAGGGGCGTATCGACGGGGGGTATATCGGTATATATACCCCCAAAAAAATCAGTCTACTTTAAAGTTTTTATGTGATTTACATGTGGTTATATGTGGTTCATCTGGTTTATGCGGTTTATTGTTAAGATTTATACCTACCCAAAATATTTATACCCTCCCAAATCAAATTCCTGGCTACGCCTCTGGTACCACGGTCACACAGTCTACCATAATTATGCGATATTCAATTAGCCTTTATAAAATTCTAATCCAAAAACGAAGCAATCTTGCAAAATATCAACTCGTACGAGGCACTCTATGACCATGCTCTTTATATTTTGTTAATTGTAGCTGGTGTTGAAGGGTCTGTCTCGCATCGTCTGCGTTCACGTGGCCTGTCACTCAACCTCCCGATCCCCAACCACTCCTCCCCTCTCCTCCTCCTCCGTCCTTCCTCCGACACGCCGCCGAAGGAACGACGCCCAGTCGACGAACAACTCCCTGCAACACGACGACGACTACGACGACGACAACTACCCGGACAGCAACAGCACCAGCACCACCAGCCCCCCCTCCGAATACCCCTGCACCGCCGCCGCCGCCGCCATCGGCCTCTCCTGTCCCCGCAGCGGCGAGGCAGAAGGCCCCGCGTCTCCGCCGCCGCAGCAGCAGCAGCACGGCGTGGCGTCTGTCCGGCGCGTCCTCGATCGCATCGACGCCCGGCTGGAGGACGTCGTCCGGTGTCTGGAGACGGCGTCCGCCCTAAGTCGACACAAGCAGGACAGAGACGCCGAACGGAAGCGGATCGTCGGCGAATGGAAGGCGGTGGCGGTCGTCCTCGATCGCTTCTTCTTCCACACTTACTTCGTTCTCATCGTTCTCTCTCTCTTTCTACTCTTCCCCAGACCCACCGAACCAGAACAACAGTCTGAACCGGAACAACAGTGACAACAACAACAACAACAACAACAATAATAATAATAATAATAGATAATAATAATAGATAATACTAGATATTAATAATAGATAATAATAATAATAATAGATAATAATAATAGATAATAATAGATATTAATAATAGATAATAATAGATAATAATAATAGATAATACTAGATAATAATAATAATAATAATATAATAATAGATAATAATAGATAATAATAGATAATACTAGATAAATAATAATAAGAATAATAGATAATAATAATAATAATAATAATAATAATCTAGTAGCTGAATTCATCTAGTTGTCCCCTTCCATCCAAGACGGCTAAATTTGGGGACTTTTTTGGAGAAGAGTTGATAAGGTTTTTTTGCTTGTCAGACTTTTTTCTGAGAATTGAGGGCGGCACCATTTTTCTCGCCCCGGGCGGCACTTTGCCTCGCTACGCCACTGCTTGCGTTTACATCTCCTCGTTTTCGAACCGCGTCTGCTTTAATGTTCCCCGTATTTTGGTCAGTTGCGCCTGCTTCTCTTTCTCCGTCGAATGGTTTGGGCGATTGACTGAAGACAGCGATTAGCGTTTCTTAATGTTACATCAAATGACGGCAAAGCATTTTAACTCTCTCACCCCTATCGGCCTTGGGCGTCCGTTCCATAAACCCTGGCCTCCTGGGGGAAATTATGGGGATGCTTGGCGCATTTCTTACATTGTTCTGAAGCACCTGCCCATCTGTCACACAATTCAGCAACGAACAATGGTTTGCTGTTTTAGCAGAAGAGCATTGGACAACTCTGGAATTTTAGAGTGTCCAATAGCATCGACCCTATCGCCGCCAGGAGGCGTTATATTCTTTCACTGAATTCTTTCCCAGAGCGTCACATTCTTTCTGAAGGAACATACCAAACAATGCCCCTATTCAGGCGTGACCGTCTTCCGATTTCCCGCTAGTCATTCTTTCCGAGATATCCCTTCAGGGCAAAATGGGTTTATGGGCGACACCTTATTAGTATCATGTTAACGTTACTTGTTTGCTGGTATGCTTTCACGACAGTTAGCCACGGGGAGGGGGTTGGGGTTAGGACGGTTAGGTTTGGACGGCGCGAAAAAATATGTTATGTACGTATTCTCAGGCAATTTTTATTTTTTGAGGCGATTTTTGGCGATTTTGGGGTGAAAACCCCTCCTTGGCGGTTATCGATGACCTTTTTCAAAACTTCCTTCCGGAAATCCTGGCTACGCCACTGCTTCACGACAATTCAATCACTTCAGATGCTGAAAGGGCATTTCAAATATGCATGTAACAATAAGCCACCAGAAATAAGAAATAAAAAAAAAGTTATTTGAATCCATTGTAAGTTTAGACACCTGACGAAATCAAATATGCATGTATACAATAAGCTACAAGAAATAAGACTGTTCCGAAGATCAGAGTTTCAGCAACTTATTGGGCGACCAGTACCACTTCTGGTCGAAAGCGGGTTTCCTAGCATAAAATATATATATATATATATATATATATATATATATACTGTATAATATATATAATATAATACATATATATTATAATGTAATATAATATGATATGATATAATATAATATAATTCGTGACCACTTTGGCAGTCACTATTCCGGAAATTTAGACATATTTATTATTATTTACGCTGGAAAATTATGCCCGCCAACGAACTGAGTTTACTCAGTTTTTGAGCGCAGGGCGCGATTTGTAGGGGGAAGGGGGAATTCCCCACTGCCCAACTGCACCTCCTACTGCTGCATCTTCCAACAACTACATTCCCCAGCTCGACATATCCCCCCTACTGCTCCAGGTCACAAATCGCCACCTGTTTGAGCGTACGCTACCCGGTCCAAGGAATATGATGCTGAAAGCCTTATCGACGAAAGGTATGCGACCGCATCTACAGGCATTTGAGTCAGCTGAGACCGTCAATTTAATTGCTTCTGTGACAAGACGACACAAAAGCGGTAATTTGCTTCATTGTTCTCTATGGTATGGTATGCAAGTGGGAGGTCTGTCTCCTTTGGATGGCGTGCCTTTTATTATTGACACATCCAATTGTCCAATGATTGCTTGTTGTCCTTCAGCGAACAATGAATGGTCTATGTCCTCCAGAAGCAATGGATAACTCAAAAAGGACTTCTCGGGTTTATGGAACGCTAGCGGAAGCCGGTTTTGCGGCTTTACGGGTCCACAGGGTTAAAAGACGCCTCAAGTAAACACCCGAAATATTTATAAAATTAACTTAAAAGTAATTCAGACGATGATTTAATTAAAGCAGTTACAGTACGTGATTTCAGAATTGGACAAAATAAAGACGTTTAGCGCTTTGGGACAAACCAAAGACTTGAGCATCAGAATTTTATTTGCGTTTTATTGTAGGCCTAATACACTCAGAAAATTCTAAAACAATATCTGAAAACTCAGTTTTTCCATTATGGCATATCCACCATAGACCGTACCTTTTTGATTTTGATGCGGTGCGCCACAGAATGCTTCTATGCATTATGGAGTGGCGCTATAGAAGTGCTAGATTAGATCATAGTAGAAAACATGGGAACAATTTGTTTCTCTGAATTGTTCTAAAATTCTTTGCAACCAAATAAAGAAATTACAACGTTATTTTCCTTCGAAAGTTATCAATACATTGCCATAATATCGTTATCGCTCACCTACAGCTGCATTGCTAATGCTCTCAAGGGTCGCCATGGCTTATCGCGTATTTTAAAAAATCTACAAGGATGATCAACAGTAAGAATAAATCGCTTGTAAGACAGAGGCGTAGCCAGGAATTTGATTAGCGAGGGGTATAATGTGATTTAGGGGTGGGGTATAAATTTTACAAAACTTTGAAAATCTTAGAAACGCATTAAAAATTTTGAGGTAGTCTGATTGGGGGGAGTCGGGGGGGGGTATATATGCCGATATACCACACCGTCGCTACGCCCCTGTTGTAAGACAGGAGTAAAAGAGACATTGAGCTGTGGGCCTATTATCGTGAAGAACGCTCTTTATGATTTAGCGTTGTCTATATGTGGCTTGTTGCGCTGACTGTCCCACAGCGACTGCGTTAGTTCCAGCGCAGTCAAAGTATTCGTCGCCTGATCCACCAGATGCAGAAGGAACACGCCGTCCTGCTGCAGATACTTCTCCACAAAGCGCAGCATCTGTAGTTTCTCGGGGTCCGTATCAGCCTTTCAGAGATGAAAAACAAAGAAAAAAGCACATTAAAATCGCGCAAATTAGACAACATAAGAAATTCGGCAGCGCGTCAATCTTCTTTCCAACTGGCCTGTTGTAACCAGTCTTGAATTTTTTTTGTCAGATTCTAATTTGGAATACCTCTTTATTAGAAGATGTCTCTCTGACGTCTTATTTTCCCAAAGTTTAGGCGCATTTTAATGCGTCATTTTAAATAACAAGTCGCTTGTAAGACAGAAGACTAACTCTTAAACATTAATTATATGAAAGTGGTCGATAGATGGACTGAATTAAATGAGAGGATAGCAACAGATACTGGTGTTAAAATCATCTGAAAACCATTTATTGTATTGTATACTGCTCAATTTTTTTCACTTGTAAATGCAGAGACAAGAAGACACAAAAGAGAATATAGGAACAAACCTACAAGAAGACAAGAGGGCAAAGAATGAGATTACACAGCAAGACCATAATGGGAATGAATGGATGGGTGAAACATAGTGATTTCTCACACAGGGCAGATCCTACTGAAGTAACTGAACCACTTAAAACTATATTATTATTATTATTATTATTATTATTATTATTATTATTATTAATTATTATTATTATTATTATTATTATTATTATTATTATTATTATTATACTACTACTACTACTACTACTACTACTACTACTATACTACTACTACTATTATTATTATTATTATTATTATTATTGTTATTATTATTATTATTATTATTATTATTATTATAGGTCAACGTTACAGAATTTGATAAGATTATACGATTACGTTGTAAGACCGATTACTCACCGTAATTCCGGCCAATTTCAAGTGCCTCTTGACGTAACGATGTCGGTCGACCTTGATCGCGGCCCTAAGGGCCCACTTGAGCAGCGATATGAAGGTGGCTGCGATGACGAACACCAGCCAGAACCACAGGAACAGGTAGATCTTCTCGTTGAACAGATTCACGGGCAGGACGCACTGCACGGTGTACCGGTGGACGTTGCCAAGACGACGGACTTTCACGTCGCACATCGTCACCCGCGGAAACAAGCCCGTCGCCGCCCAATCGTGCCCGCCGGTCAGCGCCTTCAGGGCGTCGATGCCGTAGACCCGATAGCCGGAGTCGAGCAGGGCGTTGAGGACGAACAGCTGGCCGACGGCGTTGACCAGGTAGAGGACCTTCGTGAAGAGGTAGAGGGACAGCAGGTAGTTGCCCCTCTGGCGTCCGCAGAGGATGCAACAGGTGCGAGAGAAGAGATGCTTGATGCTGAGGGTGAACTTGGTCTTCGGTTCCAGCTTGCAGCTCGACAGGTACCTGATTAAGAGACGTCGAAAACATCTCTTCTACCGCTGATGAAAATTCTAAAGTTTCAAATGAATCAGAGGCGTAGCGACGGGAGAGGGTATACCGGTATATTTATACCCCCAAATCAGGCTACCTTAATATTTTTAATGTGTTTTTAAAGATTTTCAAAGTTTTTAAAGATTTATACCCTCAAATAACATCATACCCCCCAAATAAAATTCCTGGCTACGCTCCTGAAATGAATGCGAAATTTCAGATGTTTTCATGTGATGTTTCAGCTTAGAATGACAGTGGATGATGACTTCGGTTTCAGCATCTAAACTAGGCTAATTATTCGCAAGTTTATCACAAACAGAACTAGATTAACCCTTTCACTCACTGCGTACTACTAGTACTATCTATATTACTATCGTGAATAAATTGCATTAAAAGTGAGAGGTCTCCCATATCGAACGCTGTAGAGCAAAGCCGAGACGGACTACATTGACTATTCCATTGGGATTCGATGCAGTGAAGATGGGGACAAACCGGAAGATGGTTTTCATCAGAGAATTCTGTTGTTGTTGTTGTTGTTGTTGTTGTTGTTGTTGTTGTCTGTTGTTATCTTAAGTTGTCTTTCATCCCTTCCTTGTTAAACTTAAGTTTAAAAAAAGGGCGCTTTTATGAAATTTTAGGCAATGTCCCAACAAGCTAAAAATATTTTTTATACGGCTGGCTTTTATGCTAAAATAGAATTATGAAAAGTAATTGATTTATTAAATTTATTGTAAAAAATGAAATAGCTGACGTCGATTTATCTTCACCCCCCTCCCCCGCCTTCCCCTGTCAACAAGCGTCAAACTTTTTCAAATCCCCTCCCTCCGCCTACTTTGCTGACGTAATTAATGGACAGCCCCTATCCCACCATATCTACTCCGCTCCGCGTACCTGTTTATGATGACCACCATCTGTTGATACAGTCTTCCTCTGATGTCCTCCTTCATCTGGAGCCTCGACAGCGTCTTCGCCTGCTGAACGACGCTCTTGACGTCGAGTCCCGACTTGGTGGCTGCGCTTCTCCAGAAGGCGCACGGCAGGTAGAAGAGAAACGCCTGGATGAGCAGCATGATGGGCACCCACTGGTAGTAGACGACCGTGTGCTGTTTCTCCTCCTCCTCCTCGCCCTGCTTCGGGATCTCCTCGTCGAAGGGCAGGTAGTAGGTGCTGCGAACCCAGCAGAAGTCGTTCGTGTAGTCGACGTGGTTTTCGGTGAAGTGAACGGGCGTCCAGCAGTTGATCGGACGTCCCACGTACTGAGTCGTGCTGACGACCACCGCGAATATGAGTAGAATCGTCGTTGTGTAGAGGTGACTAAGACGGTCGGAGAATCCGTCGTCGTTGCGCGACTTGTCTTCGGTCAGCTCCTTCGCCAGGGCGACGAGCGATGCCATGGTTACGGTGTCTATGGAAACCGAGCTTTAATTTGATTGGTTGGAAACGACCTGGAAGCTCGAGTTTTTCTCTGTATTGTATAACAAATCAACGACATATTTCAATTTAGCAGACTCATAACACACAGGGGCGTAGCGACGGGGGACAAATCGCTATATACACCCCTAAAAATCATTATATATATACAGGCTATATAACATATATATATATATAATACATAATATAACCTATAATACATAATATGTATGATATATATTATATATAATATATAACAATATATACCCCAAAATTTATACACCCCAAATCAAATTCCTGGCTACGCCCTTAATTACATACAGGAAGAACCACGGTTCAATCAAAGAGAGGACTCTAGTCTCCATGCATGATGCTTCTACTGTATTAACCCTTAGCAACATCTTCCATTTAAATTTTCTGAAATACTGGCGCAGCATAAATGCTTGCATTTGCACGGCCTTATCCCTTCCTCAATAGCTCTTTTGCTGCTGCTGCTGCTGATGCTGCTGCTATTTGTATAATACAGATGATGCCCGAGTAATTTCTACAATAGACAAATTGTTTCCATGGTTCCCGTTGCCATGGAGAATTATCTGGCGCATTTCTAAAAGCAAATATAAACCCTGAATATAAAGTCATGATTGCGACTTGATGTTCAGACTTCACTGCCCAATAGTGTTCTAATGCTGGCCTTAATGACCCATAGACTATATCACAGCCAGTCAAAAAGCTATTAGGCTACTACTCTCAATGGAAATTCTATGCTAATCCTTTCAAACATTCGCTATAGAAGCTTTCTGTTTTATTGTATCATTTTATATATCCTGCCATGTAAGTAACCTTGTGTCAGGACCTATAGGCCTACCATAGTTTGAATATCCTGTCCCAACTGGCCAGCATAGCAGCGCGCAAGAGCTGTCTCAGGCGACGTCTATAATAACTAAGCTTACTTGTGGTATCCTAGATCGGAGATCCGCATTCAATGTCAGCGACACACACACAGGTGAGAACAGGCCTAAACGGGATCAGAATACGCGTAGGCCTACAGTACGTTCTCCAGCTAAAATCTGCACCCTGAGAAAAAGTATTCAGATACTTACATAAGTGAACTGATTTACGATTCAAAATACGAAGTAAATCCTGGATTTATTAGTTAAAAATCGAACGTAATTAAAATACTGTGCGTTGTTGTCGTTACTCCGTTTAGTTGAAAATCACTTTCAATTGGTGGGAGGAGTCATCTAAGTCCAATCGCGCGCCTGGCTCTACAGGTCCTGTTAAATATTCATGAGTTCCAACGTATTAGTTTTGCATAATAATATGTAAACTGTCGCCGGTTTGACCGTCATGAATATTCATGAGGACCCGCAGTCCAATGAGTGGGCGAAAGAAATTCTTCGTAGAATTTGCACCGCAAGATTAGCTTTGAATCGGTAACGTAGGTCTAAGGGCCTATGGGCGCCCAAAGGCCTAAACAAAAGCAGACATATCGAAACAGAGGCGCCTGGCGTACTTAGCAGGGGCGTCATTGGGGTAAGGGGGTGCTCCCAAGGTAGGGTGGGGGTATATAATGTGCTCCCATAAATGAAGATATAAAATAAATAAAAGTAAAATAAATAAATGTGAAATGTGAAGAAACGCAAAAATTGCCAATTTTTTTCCAAAATTGGCCAAAAATTTATCTCGGCCCCCCAAGAAAAGTGTGAAATGACGCTACTGGTAACTATGGCATTTGACGCCCATGTATGTATGTATGTATGTATGTATGTATGTATGTATGTATGTATGTATGTATGTATGTATGTATGTATGTATGTATGTATGTATGTATGTATGTATGCATGTATGTATGCATGTATGTAGGACATTGTAGGTACAGTGCAGTAGAGTAGAACTTCGTTATAACAGACTCGATCGGTTATAATGTACCGCCATGTACGGTCCCATGTGACGTGCTACCGTATTGGATTGGATATAACGTATCTCGGATATAACGTGCTCAATTGTACAGATTTCATAAGTAGCGTTCAATGCATCTGCCCTAGAGGCCTACTGCGCCGCCTAACTGTCACACCCTAGGTACGCCGCTGTTTCAGAACAGGTATTTTTAACCAAACTCACTACATCATAGAACTGTGTTTATCATTTTTAAGCTGCTTTCGAAGCGGAAACTCTTCCGAAATTGACGAATGCGATAACGAAGCACTAAAAGCAGGGGCGGCGCTGAGGGGGTGGATGGGTCCGCGGGTCCGGACCCACCCAGCCTCGAGCAGGGACACACGAGCAAATCGTGCAAATCCACAGAGAATTTTTTTTCTCGGGGGGGGGGGGTAGAGGTAGTCTTAGCCGGTTCTCGGTTGTGTAGATTTTTAGACCACCCAGATCATTTTAGATCATTAGACCACCCAGCCAAAAAAACCAGCGCCGCCTCTGACTAAAAGCGCTATATAACTCGCGTGCATGTCGAATGACACTAGATTAACAGGTAAAGCAAGAAAACAGCGATTCAAAATGCAAGTATCTCCCAATGCGTGTCTTTGTGTGTGTGGGTTGGGGGTGGGGGTGGGTGGGTGTGTTTTGCTTCTTCGTGAGTCGTGACTTGTCACTTCTCAATAAGAACAAGTGTTGAGATGATTGTCAGCCATAAGCCATATAGGCCATTGGCGCTTGCTTCGAGAGCATATCACATCACATGATATCACATCGCCGGAAGTAAAGACTCTCGCTGCGCATGCGCGTGCGGAAGAATAGTTCTTGGGCTTTCCAGGTTCTATAGCGCCTCATCGACCGCAAAGCCATCTCCAGAGTAACGATCTTTGTGTCTGGTTACAACCGGACTGCGACAGAAACAAATGCGCTATATAAGGCTTGGACGCCTTGGGCTGAGGAGGTTGCGTCGAAGATAAAGGCATAAAACAGACGTTGTTCCAAATCTAAGACAATCAGAAGTCTTTATCTAAATCCACGATTCCTCTCAACGCGAATTCGACGATAAAATCTGACAATTTACTCTTCTTCCGCGCACCTGATTCCACAACCATAATATTACGGTATCTAAATCTATATCTCAAACTTATTATTATTATTATTATTATTATTATTATTATTATTATTATTATTATTACGACTATTGTCTCCGCTCAATCTCTCTCTCTCTCTCCACCCCCCCTCCAATACACCCACCAGTCAGCCTTTCGCACCTGATTCCTGGAACGACCCGGTCTTTTGATGATGAATTTGAAATACCGTCGATTGTCACCTTCTTTAGGGTAGGCCTACTAGAAATGGCGCTATAAAAGTCCATAATTGGCAATAACAATAATAATAATAAATTTTTATTATAAAAAATCATCCGAACCAGTTTGCCTGATGTGGAGAATTATAACATCTGCCGTCGATATTACCGAACACAAGAAGACAAATGCAGTCTAGGACCTTTAATTAATACGCAGGTACTGTTATATTTTTGAAAAACTGGTGATTTGAAACACGAACGCCGGCATCAGAGCCAATTGAAAATCAGTGTCGACGAAATTCAAGACGTCTGTTGCCACTGGTGCAGCCATGCAGGGTTCCGAAATAATAGGGGGGGGGGTACATCAAAATTTTCTTCTAAAAATGTTTCCGGGAAGTAATAAAAAAACGTCGTATGTTTCTTCGGACACACTGACGCATTCTGTTTGATCGTTCTACCTAACCCCTCCCTCCCCCGCACCCACCCAAAATATCTCAACGCGGTTTTGCACACATCTCACGACCAGTCCAAACCTGAATAGCGGGGGGGCATCTCCCGTGGCCACGCCAATGTCTTATACAATTTCTTCGAACCTGGCCTATAAATGATCTCTGATGATCGTCGACAGATGTCAAGTGCATTATTATAATGGCGCTATAGAAGTTCCTAATTTATACCCTCTGTTATGATTGCAGAAGACCAGTAGCGTGTAGATGGGGAAGGCCGGTGGGGCGGTGGCCCCCGGGCATCAGCCTGATGGGGGCATCTAAATTGACGGCGACATTTTTTGCTCGTCAACGCCTTTTTTTACATGAAACCATTTAAAATTATCGATTTGGCCCAGGGGCACCCACATCAAATAATGGCATCCAAATGTATCGGCGACCCTTTTTGTGCCGGTTAACATCAGACTCTGAATTGGTGGGGGGCATCCAAGTTTACCGGGCCCCGGGCGTCCACCACTCTTGGCACGCCCCTGCAGAAAAAAATGTCTTCATCCATAAAAGTAACGTAGGCAAATAGATCCACGTGTGACAGCTGCTTTGTTCGCCCTAATCATTGTAAAATGGAAATGCGCGTTTGTACAGAAGGTAGGCTAGAGGAATATCAAATAGTGAAACGGTTATTCGCTCTGTCTCTTTATTAGGTCTGCATTTTTAAAAATAATGACAAAGTATCCCGAGAGAGAGAGAGAGAGAGAGAGAGAGAGAGAGAGAGAGAGAGAGAGAGAGAGAGAGAGAGAGAGAGAGAGAGACTCTAACAAGGAAACACAGGTGAAAGATTTTCTAATCACGAGATGACAGCATAATCGTGTGGGGAAAAGTAAGTAAGCAAGCTCAGCTTGAGATTTCTGTAGCGCAATTATGTTATCGACGAGCAGCGCTGAGAACGGATTTGGTCCACAAAAATTCCGGCCAGAGAGAGAGAGAGAGAGAGAGAGAGAGAGAGAGAGAGAGAGAGAGAGAGAGAGAGAGAGAGAGAGAGAGAGAGAGAGAGAGAGACAGAGACAGAGACAGAGACACAGAGACAGTGACACAGAGACAGAGAGACCGAACATTGGCGAATGGACTGAACTCGAAGGCTCACGTGACGTCTGATCAGCACAGAAAGAGACCGGAAATCTTGGAGGCCAACAGCTATTAAGAAAACGGTCGAGTTACAGAGACACGGATTCCGTAATCCGTATTCGAAACTGAAAAGAAGGCCGTTCGAAAGTACTTGTGTGATTAGCGAGTTTTCGCCATGATAATATCCCTGCATATATAAGAGAATTTATTTTCTTGCGGAAGGACTTCTCATGACGTCATCGTCTCAGCGTTTTCGCTCTAGGTGTTGTCAACTCTCCTGTCGCTTTGAAGTTGTCATCGATTCCTGATCGTCAGGTACGAAGAAGGCGACGCATGCGGACACGTACAAATACAAACACGCATACAAGCACAGATACACATACGCATTGGAGAGTCGGTAAAACAACGGCGAAACAAATTTCGTCAGGAAACTAATAATTGAGAAATGAAATCTGACTTCTGAAACGCCAAAATATCAAGACCTTATAAGCCATTATTAGCAAACGGCAAGTATATGCTATCAGTTATCAATATGTGAGTTGCTTTCAAAATGCGCTTTTATAGACGTAGACTTAATTGTGTTTTGCTGTCTAAAAAGCCTGTTTAGGGGCTGTCCATTAATTATGTCAAAAATTTTTCGGCAATTTTTAGACCCCATTTTCCCATTGTCAACAACTGTCAACTTTCAGTTACCCCTCCTATAATTACGTCAAAAACTTTTGACCCCCTCTCAATGACAGGTCCCATAAAAGGTTTTTATTTTTTTGCATACCTGATGACCATTTTTTCCCTGTTTTGGTCAAGTGTCAAAATGTTCCTTTTGCCAATCGTAACCCCAAGAGTATTCCATGAGATTTCATTTTTGAGTATTTGTTTTGTTGACCATTCTTGACCCCCATCTTGTCAACAACTGTCAAACTTTTTCAAACCCCTCCCCCCTAAATTGTTGAGTCTTTGGTGAACCACACATATCGTAAGACGGCATCACTGCATGTAAGGTAAACTTAGACCTACAAGCAGTTTCGCAAGATAGAACATTCATTTTTCTATTTCTCTCTTTCCTGTACAGTCTTTGGTGCTAGAGTGTAGAATGAAATCACCGAGTGGTGTCCTGTTTCAAGCTATGTGGAGAAAAATCTAATATAGACCGTCATTGAAAATTCTTCAAAGATTTCAATCAATAAACATAGATGCACCGGAATTGTGTGGTTTTCTTGTTAGAGAATTTGTTTAACTCGCGGAAGTTTTTGCATACCTAGATATACAACCACTGTTTAATCGTCTTCCATTGGGTTCTGTTTCATGGAGAATTGAGTATTAAAGGCAACAGTTCTAAGAGACTCCACAGACGACATACGGTGAAATAGAGAACGAAAGTGTTTTTTAGCACTGGAGAAATGTTACTAAACTACTCGAACCCCATTTATTATTATTGTATAATTATAAGGTTTATACAATTTTCAATTTATACAGGATTTGGACGAGGTGGGAGTGACAATTGAAACAGTGGCGGCTCCAGGATTTGGCAAGTGGGGGGCCTTTGGGGTGGCAACTTCTAATCATGGGGGACAACCATTTGTTGTTAGGTATGTAGTATTAAGTATAGGGTCCCAACAGAGGGACACTGGGGAGCCAGGAACTCAATAGGGGGCACGGGCCCCCCGGACCTCCCCTGTGGAGCCGCCACTGAGTTGAGACAGTAAACGGATTCAAAGGCTATCTCGGAAAATTAGGTTAATGAGTGCAGATGGCCACTTCGGTGGTTTTAACGGGCTTACTTAGCCCCCTAAACCACTTAAAATCACATTTTTGTTATTATAAGGATTCACTCATGTCCTGATTATCTGGCATCACTGCATGGTTCGGCGCCACACCACACTTGGCTGGCAGTCGGCAGCATCGCTCCAGTGGTCGGGTCTCCCTGGTTATTATTCCGCCTCCGTCGCAAACAAAGATGCTAGGAGAAAAAACATATCGTTCACCGGAGGCAATCCAGTCTTATGCAACGCCCTCGGGCCCCTTCCGCACTTTTTGTCACTATAGGGCTGTATAAATTGTCAGATAATAATAATAATAATAATAATAATAATAATAATAATAATAATAATAATAATAATAATAATAATAATTTTCATGCTATAATTGTAATTGCTCTGATTAATTATTTATTAGCATTATGTTTTTTTCATAAGTATGTATGCATCCATGTATGTAGGCTACAAAGTACATGTATGCGTATAAGCCGTTCGCAGATATTGTATCTGACGGAGGACGACTGACGTGGTCACGTGGTGAGGTCACGTGAAGGCGCTCTCATGCACTCGGCCTAAAGCAGATCGCGAATATAAATTGCTGAGCAAGAAGTGATCAACTCAGAGCACTTGGCAACGCAGGTTTCTTCCTACGCCAAACAGCGAATTGACATCGTCGCTTTCAGTAAAACGGAAAGAAGCTGGGTTGTCTGTCTTAAGCAGGGGCGTAGCAACGGGGGGTGGTGGGGGGAGGTGTATCGGTATATATACCCCCCAAAACCAGTCTACCTTAAAGTTTTTTATGTGATTTACATATGGTTATAGCCTATGTGGTTTATATGGTTTATGTGGTTTATAGTTAAGATTTATACCCACCCAAAATATTTACACCCTCCCCAAATCGAATTCCTGGCTACGCCCCTGGTCTTAAGTCTTTTAGAGATCGCATATATCTTAAGACTATAGACTTTCCCCGAATAATTAAATCTCGCTTATCTATTCGACAGTGCGATATGATGCTAGGGCGTCGACGGGGAGATATCATAAGTGCGGAAACCAGCGTCTACGGGTGCGATGGGCAGAGCTGCTGCTGAGGAGGCCGACCCCACTCTGACGACCGTCTTCATCGCCTTCGAGGCGCTCTGCCTGGCGCTGACGTTCGGCTCCAACGCCCTGGTCGTCGTCTGCGTCTGGACGGAGAGGAAGAATAGCGGAGGAAGAGGAGGAATAGGAGGAGGAGGAGGAGGAGGAGGAGGACGAATGACGACCACCAACGTCTTCATTCTAAATCTGGCCATCGGTGACTTGATCTTCGGAGGATTCGTTCTGCCAATTCAGCTCCACGACGTCTCACACGCAAGGAACTTCTACGAATGTACTTTTACTTTACATCTTATATATATATATATATATATATATATATATATATATATTGTATAGACGTAAACTTGGGTGAAAACAGAGAAAAAGTCACTGCCCGTTTTTCGCAGAGATTTGCCTCTCAAAAACAGGGGTCTCGACTCCAGCGCCCTAATAGAAGATTTGCACTTATGCTGTAAGTGCGTAATGTATTAACGCTGCTTATTCAAAACATAGATTTACAATCAACTATTTCGAATTTATTTTGCGAATTAAATCTTTTAACGGCTGGACGTCGTCAAGTAGACCTTATTCATCACTTCTGCGAAGATACTTAAACATGCAAAGCTTATATATATATATATATATATATATATATATATATATATTTTTATTTTTTTTTTTTTTTTTTTTTATGCCCTCGGTACTTCATTCCCGAGGACTTATGATAAAAAAATTGTCCGAGACCTGAAATTATAGTGTGCTAGCTCTCGTTCGGTTGTAAACTGGAAAATGTTCCACGGAATGCGATGGCGTTGAAACGCTGAATCGTGACGGATATTCTTTGAATATATATATATATATATATATATATATATATATATATATATATATTCATCTTGAGCATGTATCGTGAAAATGTGTGCAAAATTTCGCCAATTAAGTAGCTCAAATTGACTGTACCATAGTTGGGCCAATTTAATGACTGTCGAGACCGAGGATCTGCCTCTGAGGAAACAGTCCAAACTTCTACTGCTACTACTACTACTACTGGGTTTTGCTGCTGCTGCTACTAGAACAACTACTACTACTACTGCTGCTGCTGCTGCTGCTACTACTACTGTTGCTACTGCTGCTGCTGACTGCTACTGCTACTGCTACTGCACTGCTACTACTACTACTAACTAACTGCTGCATCTACTGGGACTGCTGCTGATACTACTGTCGACTACTGCTCTACTACTACACTACTACTACTACTATATTTTCTTGTTCTTGTCAGTGGCGTCATTTCACACTTTTCTTGGGGGGGGGGGCGAGAAATTTTCTAAAATTTTTCTTTTAAATTTTTAAAAAATTTTCAATATTGTTCAATTAAAAAATTTTCGACTTGACAAGTTTCCAAAAAAGCTGACGACCTTTTTTTGCTTGTCAGCCCTTTTTTACGATTAGTTACTTCAGGTTACTCAACATCAAGCACTCGTTTAGCGCTTTAAGGGCTGCTGACCTTTTTTGCCCTCCCCCGAAACGCAAATGACGTCCCTGTTTTTGTTTTTCTTGCACATTAATACATTATAAATTAATATTTTCATTTCCTTGAAGGGGAAGGGGGGCCATGGCCCCTCAGCCCCCCCAAATGACGCCTCTGGTTCTTGTTCTTGTTCTTGTAGCTGTTGTTCTGTGTAAGTTGGTGAACGCTCTTCCAATCGTCTGTATAACAGCGAACATCTACACGATGGTCGTCATGGCGACCGACCGATACCGTCGCGTCGTCCTTCGCAACGTGCGCGTCCTGCGCTGGCAGCACGCGTCCGTAGCAACGGGCGTCGCCTGGGCCGTTGCCATGGCGCTCGCCACTCCCACCGCCGTCGCGTACGTCGTGGTCGAGCAGACCAACGCAACGGAGCGCAGCTGCCAGTCAACGATGCCCGACCCGTTCCACCTGATCAACTCCCAGGTCGTACTCTGGTTGTCCTACCTGCTCCCGCAGCTGGCGCTCTACGCCAACTACGGCCGGCTGGTGGCGTTTCTATGGAAACGCAGCAGGCGACAGGTGGTCGAAACTCCCGCCGCTGACAGCCGACCGCCGGTGCTAATCAGCGTCATAGGAAAAGGAGAGGGGGCAGCAGGGAAGGAGGAGGCGGAGGCGGAGGAGAAGGAGGCGGAGACCGGAAGTAGTTCTCTGTCGGAGGCGGTGACCATGAAGAACAGGAGGGTGGTGAAGATGCTCATTCTGCTGACTCTGCTATTTCTCGTATGCTGGTTCCCTTACTTCAGTCTCGCCACTTTAACGGTCAGAATAATCCAGATTGAATCTGTACTTGAGTCCTTGACCGCACTGCAGTGGCGCCCACAGAAATTCTCCAGGGGGGGGGGCAAAACACAATGGTCACGGTTAATATAGCTTCCGATATGTTTGTGAAAATATAGGTTAAAAGCGATACGGCCTATATAGCTAGCTTAAGAAATATAATTGCGTTTTCAAGGGGAAGGGCAAGCACCCCTCCCCCTTTGCCCTAATGTGTGGGCTCCCATGCCGCGCTGATAAATTCCAAGGGGCCGCCTGTCTTCACAAATTGTAGCCTACACAATTTTCAAAAATTTATTCTCTTAAAATGGTTATAATCATTATAATAAACAAAATATAATCGAAAATGTATTTAGGCTGCTTGTATTCAATGCTCCGACATGCCTTCCTTAAGAACCTGGGTCCAGAGATGGGAATGGGTCACTCGAAATGACCAGTGACCAATTGAACCCTTGACCCATGATGACTCCCTTGACCATTGACCCAAGCCATCCCTTCGTGGGTTTGACCCTGTCCTGCAATCCAACCCCAGCCCATCTCATTGTCATCATATTCACACCATCGTAGTGTAAGTAAGTAAGTAAGTATCCTGTCATCTCAGTTTCGCTATTTTTGCGTAGAGCACAAAATATCAGTCCTTTATTATTTATAGAAGCCTATAATCATAGTTTTAAAATTATTTAATAATAATAATAATAATAATAATAATAATAATAACGAGTTTGATAATGGTTAAGCAGGGTCTTATCGGTCATTCATTCACATGATGATCTTGCTGTTGTAATCCCATTCTTTGCCCTCTCGTCCTCTACAGGGCCGGGTTAAGGTCCGAGTGGGCCTGGGGCTGAGAAGTAAAAAAAGGTCGTCGCTTCCATAATTTGAAAATTGCCCATTGTAAAATTTTCCGCCGCCTTCGCTGAAAATCTCTGACAAGCAAACAAAGTCGTCGCTTGACAAACGGTGGGTCTATTATTTTTGGTGGGCCTGTGGCTTCAGCCCCTCGGCCCCCGCCTTAATATGGCCCTGGTCCTCTAATAGGTTTACTCGTGTATTTGGGAGTGACTCAGTGGTATCTGTACTGTGTGTGAGAATTTTAACATGGGGGGGGGGGGTTGAAATGTTTGGGGACAAGATTTGTCTCTCCACGCTTTGGGGGGAAATTAATCGTCTAAAAAACTTCATTCCGTGCTTGGTTGTCATTTTTTTAAACAAAAAAAATAAAACAGAGTCTTACTGGATCGGCGACCAGTCGCTTTGACGACAGTTGTCTGAACATGTTGAAGCTGTTGCTGGAGACGATGAGCGTCAGCCTCAACTTTCCGCTCTACTTGCGCTACAACACCGCCTTTCGAAGCACGCTATGCTCCCTACTTCGCCGCCTCCGCCGCCGTCGATGCACGACAGTCGGTCCCGACGAAGGGGCCGCGAGGCCAGCCCCCGTTCAAGCGTCAAGCTCAAGTTCTCCCTGTCAAAACTCTTCGGAATAGACGAGTTGTTGTCAGAGGCGTAGTGTAGCGAATTTACAAATAACCGAGGGGATAATTCTGAGAGAGACTTCGCTTGAAATAATATGGGCCCCTACCCGTTTCTGGCAGCTAACTACACAAACATTCAACTTATTATTTAATGACACAGAATTCATTCTTATACTTAATAAATGAAGAAGTTTTATCATAACTGAACAATGTCATTCATGTGTTTTACAGTTACCCTATGGAACATCTCACTGCATTAACTTTAATAACGCTCCGACAATATGAGTCCCAATAAACAATAGTCCGTAAATAGAACGACTCTTACATAAACGTTCTCAGCACCGTCGGCATAGATACGAACTTTACTTGTCTTAACTGGGTAACATTCAACAATAGAGTTCTAACAGACAATATAACAGCTCTTAACTATATGACTTCGACTTCGTCGTCCATCGATACGAGTTTCACTCTATAACAGTTCACAATTTAAACATGCAATAAATATCCGCAAATAATATCCGTGACAACTATACGCAAATAAATTTGCTATTCCACTACAGCACTCAACTGGATCTGTGAACCTAGTGGTTTGCTAGTGTTCAACTGCGGGCACTATAAGTGACAGCCCTCAACTGGATCTGTGAACCTAGTGGTTTGCTAGAGTTCAACTGCCAAAGCTGAGGCCACGAAGCTGTTTGGCTTCCCAACACAATCTACCGCCGTTCTGGTTATAGAGGTTTTTAGGCCTCTATTCTAGACGAAGCTGTTTGGCTTCCGAACACAATCAACCGCCGTTCTAGGTTACAGAGGTTTTTAGGCCTCTGTTCTGGCGAAGCTGTTTGGCTTCGGAACACAATCAACCGCCGTTCTGGTTACAGAGGTTTTTAGGCCTCTGTTCTAGAGGGCAACGAAGCTGTTTGGCTTCCGAACACAATCAACCGCCGGGTTACAGAGGTTTTAGGCCTCTGTTCTAGAGGCAGGAAGCTGTTTGGCTTCCGAACACAATCAACCGCCGTTCTAGGTTACAGAGGTTTTTAGGCCTCTGTTCTAGAGGGCAACGAAGCTGTTTGGCTTCCCAACACAATCAACAGACCGCCCTTGTTGGGGCAGGAGTTCGTTCAGAACCGATTAACACGCAGAGCGCTGCTCTTTATAGAAAATATCTGGAGAGGTAGAGGTAGGTGAACCTCCAACCAATCAGAGTCATTGTTCTTCACAAAGACGGTTTCGCAACCAATCACAACCGAGTTATCAAGTCCCATAGACAACATGTTAAACTTTAACAAGTTCTAACAAACGAATTATATCACAACTGCTTATACAAATTATATCATTCGAATCACGAGAAAATTATCTTTGAGCTAAGCTAAACATGACTTCTGTAGCACTTATAATCATTAAGTTATGCGCGAACAAAGATTCTCCTATCTCGCAATGTTAAGCGGGCAGACGGAGACTTCCGACAAAACTCTCAAACTCCTTAAATAATCGACGCTAAAATTCTGCTTTTACGATACAATTCTCATAAAATATCTGGAGAATTCATTTATAAGAATGGAATTCATGAAATATTAAGTTAAAAGGATAAATGGAGCAGTTTAAAAACCCACAATGTTAAAATATAGGCTCAGACGGACGCTTCCGACTAAACGCTCTCTAACTCTTAAAATAATCAACATTCAATAAATTCCTATAACAACAAAGTTAATTAATTAATTAGGAATCGATTTATACGACTGAAAATTGCTATAAATGAACTTAGATGCCAGAATGGAGAAGTTTGAAACGGCAATCGTGCGCTTAATTATGTAGTGCATTTTCTGGTAGCTATGCGTTTTGGCCCGGTAGATTCCGGTAACCAATAATGACAAATGTAAAATCAAAAATTCTCCACAATGCCCCCAACTTAGTACTTTGAATGCCCTCATTCAAAACTATACAGTAAAATCGAAGAAACTATTGAAACAACTTAGTTCTGAAAACTCTTCAAAGCCTAAACTTCGGAAAAAACTTTGCGTAGACAACTACCAATGCGACTTCATCTTTTTCTTATTGGAGGTTTCTGACGACTGGAAAGAACTTTAGCCTCAGTCGCATGTCGGATTTTCGATCGTCGGAATCCGTTTCAGTCAATTCAGGTTCTACGAATGCTTCACTGGGAATGCTTCTTTTAACGCCTTTATGAGCGATTCTGCTCTTTACACCGGAAGTAGCACCTGGTTTCTTTCCTTTTCTGGCCTCTTTGCTCTTCGCCGTGCTCTTGGGTATCGTGCCTAATTTCGTTACATCGAATTCTGAGTTTCGTAGAGCTCTTAGCAACTGTTCTGGATTGCTCGCTTTACGAGTCATCATTATGTGAACTTTTAAACGGCTTTCATCCTCTTCAGTGGATCCAAAGATCGGACACAGTTTCATCCTCGAAGGATCCATAGTCGGTAATGACAACAACATACAGAGTTTAACGGCCAACATATGGTGACTACTTAATTTAACAGTCGCGATAACGTTGGGGGCGAACGATATCATTCCGGGACCGCAACTTCGGAAGTATCGTAACGACTTCTTCTTCTTTCCTCCATCGTTCCGGCTCGCTTCGTGGTGACGAATCACCCATCTTCGCTTTAAAGTCGATTTCACCCGGCACGTTCGCTTCTCGCGCGCTTGCTTCTTCCGTTTCTGCTACTGACGAAGGTTGATACAAAATTAATTTATCAACATGTACCACAAACGAACGACCTCTCGGAAGCTTTTGTACTCTATAGTTCACTGGACCCGTTTGCTCGATCACTTCAAAGGGACCTTGATAATATTTTTCCCATTTGGGATAATGGAAGCGTCGTTTCTTGGGGACGAACACCCATACTTTATCTCCCTTTCGGAAAACTTTTTCTCGAATCCGAAAGTCGTACCCTCTGCAACGTCGTTCAGCGGCGACTTTTAAGTTTTTGCGAACAGTTTCGTACGCGTATTGTAACGTTTCTCGCAACTCTTTCGCGTAGTCTGACTGATCAATGTGCTGAGGATTTTGACTGGAACCATAAACAATGTCTATGGGCATTACATTCTCTCTACCGAAAATCAGGAAGTTGGGGGAGAATCCGGTGCTTTCATGCACCGAAGCCCGGTATGCGGCAGCGACTATGGGCAAGACTTCATGCCAATTCCGATGATTGTCTTCGACCATCTTGCCGATCATTTGATTCATGGTACGATGAAAGCGTTCAATAAGACCATTGGTGCGAGGTTCGTAGCTAGTTGTCCTTATTTTCTCAATATTCAAAACTTTACACATTTCTCGAAATAATTCGGATTCGAATGCTGAACCACGATCTGATAATAACCGCATCGGCGTCCCGTATACTGCACAGATCTTCTCTACGATCACTTTCGCTAACGTGGCAGCTTCTTGATTGCGAATAGGCACTGCTTCGACGAATTTAGTGAAGTAATCCATCATTGTAAATATGTATATATGACCCTTGCTAGACTTGGGATGTGGTCCAGTTACGTCTACCGATAGGATTTCCCAAGGTGCTCCGCACGGAATAGGGATTAGCTTGGCCTGTTTGGGAGGTCGACCTTGTCGATATCGATTACAATCGGGACAAGATCTACAGAACAGGAAAGTATCCTTTGACCATCCAGGCCAATAAGCTCTACGTCGAACCTGCATACGCGTGCGGCGTACCCCCATATGTCCTCCTGTCATACCACTGTGACACATTTTTAGGAAGTCATTACGTAGATGCTTGGGCATCAATAATTGCCGAACTTCGTCTTTTCGTTCTCTATATAACACACTGTCGACGATAATTATTTGATCCCTCATGTGCCAAATCTTTTTGACAACTTCGCTTTCTGTTAGTATCTCTGCTAACTCAGGGACGCCAACAGTTTTCCAGAGAAATATTGTTTGTAACAGCGAATCTTTCCTCTGTTCCTCTTCCATGGACCAGTCTGCAGGGCTCCAATGAGTAATTATCTTCGTGTTTGTGGCATCTCTTTTCACAGCAGCTACTTCTGACCTTATGACGGGTTCCGTGCGTCTAGACAAAGCATCAGCGTTGGCGTGCGATTTTCCAGGCCTGTGTACTATCTGAAATTGAAATTCGGCCAGTCTTTCTTGCCAACGAGCTTGCTGACCTATCGGATCCGGAGTTCTCTGTAGCCACTGCAGTGCGGCATGATCGGTCCTTAAGGTAAATTTACGACCTAACAGGTAAGTTTTGAAATGTTTGAGGAAATAGACAACTGCTAACAATTCTCTACGCGTAGTACAATAGTTTCGTTCGGCTCGGGATAACAGTCGACTCCCATACACTAACACCACTTCTATTCCCTTTTGTCGTTGAGACAATACTGCTCCTATGGCGAATTCGGAAGCGTCTGTATCCACGATAAATTCGTCATCGTCGTTCGGTAACCCTAGAATTGGAGCAGATATCAACGCTTGTTTTAGCGTATCCATTGACTGTTGCCTGGCTGCATTCCACTCGAACTTTACTCCCTTCCGCGTTAATTCACTCAGGGGATCGGTAATGGCGGCGTAACTAGGGACGAACCTTCGGTAATACGAGCACAGACCTAAGAATGATCTTAACTCTTTTAAATTACTAGGGTTCGGCCAGTTTTGTACTTTCTCTACTTTGGCAGGATCAACAGTAATGCCGTCTCCGGATATTACGTGTCCTAAAAATTCTACTTTTTTACTCATTAACCGGCATTTCGAAACCTTCAGCTTGAGATGAGCTTGTCGTAGTCGTGTGAAAACTTCCTTCAAACGCTGGATATGTTGTTCAAGAGATTGAGAGAAAACGATCACGTCGTCCAAGTATACTAAACATGTTCGGAAATTCAGGCCGGACAATATCAAGTCCATGGTTCTTTGGAAAGTGGCTGTAGCCCCACACAGACCCATCGGCATGCGTTTCCATCGGAAGGATCCTTTACGTGTCACAAATGTCGTTTTATCTGCATCTTCAGGATTCATCGCAATTTGATGGTATCCACTGGTCAAGTCCAAAGTACTGAACCAGCGTGCACCCTCTAGAGAGTCTAGGCATTCGTTAATCTTTGGCAAAATAGGCGTCTCCTCGAGTTACTGCATTCAAAGACCTGTAATCTAAAACAAAATCTAAGCGTCCCGTCCTTCTTTTTCACTAGCACTATATTGGACGCCCATTCGCTTTGTGCCGGCTCTATCAACTCGTCTTTGACCATCTGTTCCACGGTTTCGTCTATGAACTCGCGATACACTCGAGGCTGGGAACGTAACGGCTGTCGTACCGGTCGAGCATTCCCAGTATCTATTCGGTGTTGAGCTACTTCGCAGCGCCCCAAATCGGTTTTATGTTGCGAGAATACGTCTGGAAAATCTTGTAACATTTCTCTTAATTGGGTTCTGGCTTCGACGGTACTTCGGGATCGACGCTTGCCAATAAGACGTCTATCGAGTCGCTTTCGACAGATTTGGCCTTTATTTCTTCAGTCTTAGTTTCTTCAATTAGATCTACCGCGCACAAAACACCAACCATTTCTTGATCATTAATCTTTACGGATTTCGTGTTCGTGTTTATTAACCGGATAAGCGTTTCTTCTTTCTGTCCGTCTATCAACATCCTGGCAGTGTGCACTACAGTTCTCTGTGTTCTAACATCCAAATAGTTTCAGGAGGGATTTCTCCTTCTCCAATGATTTTTGATGGAATGTCGATTTGCGAAGCTGGAGGAATTTCCACCTTGTTGGATACGTGAATACGTCGGCACCATCCGGTTCCGTTCTTCCTCACAACTGGCAGTTGACAACGACCGACAAATAATTTTCCTTTTGCAAAGCTCAATCCGCACCGATTAACTGTGAAGAATTCCATTCCTAGCATCACTTCTTTCACCTGGTCTGATACTACGAACGTAACGTTTCTTCTGCAATTTTTATTGAAATGTACATTGATGGAGATTTCTCCTTGTACTCTTATTTCGCTACCGTTAGCGGCGAACAATTTGCGGGAAGACTTGCTTAAAGGTTGATCAATTACTATTGATGCGGGTATCAAATTTATTTCTGACCCCGTGTCTAAAAGACCAAAGCAATCGTTCCCATTGATTCGACATCTGACATACAACGACTGCGAACTTTGGATTTCAGCGGATCTTACGGTGGTGTTGTAATTTACTGACGAGTTTCTTTCTTCTTGTTTCCGAGGAGCTCTACAGTGTTTGCTTAAATGTCCCAGTCGTTGACAATTATAACAACGTACGGTACGCGGTCGACCATCAGCACCATTCCTTCCTACTGAGCCCCCAACTTGCTGCTGAGCCGTCACGGTAGGCGACTTCGTTCTTTGTTCGAATTTAGGATTTGCTTCGTACGGAAGAGGTTTGATAGGATTTCGTTGTGCTAATAATAACATTTCTTCTATATGTTTCATCCTTTGATCGTAGTCTTGCTGTTTGGCGTTCATGCATTCTTGAATCCGCCTCTGCTCAAGCATCCATTGTTCCTGGCCTCGACGTTGAACGTTAAAAAAATCTTTCATCTGAGCTGACATCTCTGCTAATTCGTCTTCTTGCTTGGTTGCTCTCACCTGCCGCCGAGAATCGCGTCTATGTCCTTCGGCTGATTCATTATCTTTAAGAGTCTTCTTATAAGTTTCTAACCGTACTGCCGTACGGAATGCCGCGTCCAAGGAACCAGGTTCCCTTTCTCTTACTTTGAGGGAAAGTTCGTTGTCGGCCAGTGAGTCCAAAAAAGCGTCTATGGCGATGGCCTCGGTGATCTCGCTAGCTGGAGCGGGATACGCTAGCGTCACTAATCTACGGATATCATGAAGGAGATCCGCCAAACTTTCTCTCTCCTTCTGCCGACGACATTTCAGTTGAGTTCTAAATGTCTCAGCTTGTGACTCCAATCCGTATCTTTGTCGTAACCGGAAGATCAGATTGTCATAGGTGATATCTGCGCTGGAACCGTAGTCCCATAATAATTGAGTTGCTGATTTATCTAAGGAGCACTGGAGGAAATCAGCCTTCTCTGTTTGTGTCCATAAATTGTGCTTGGCGCAGACTTCGAACTGCCGCAGGAAAGACTCCAATGATCCGGTTCCGTCGAACCGACCTGGCTTCATGAAGTGCTTCTTACGTAAACGCGATGGAGATTCTTTTCTACGAAGTCCCATCTCGCCTTCGCTCGAGTCGTTCCTCTGTGAGATGGCGTCCAAATGTTGTTCGCGTCGGCTGAGTCGAGGTCTCACAATCACGGACGTTCGATCTGGTATCACCGGATCCGCGACGGACAACGAATCCGCCAGCTCTTCCTCTTCGTCCATATCCAAGATATTATAGGCCGTCGAAGAACTTCCGGGCCGCTCCATGTTCATACACGTATGATTTCAATTTGCAATGTCGCACGTATTCAATGATATACACGAATTTTATCACATACACACACTTAATTTCCACAACAATTGTTTCTCATAAATTACATCAGCAACAGTTAGATATTAGCAATGCTCAATAGTGTTCAACAACAAGGCGTTCAGTGTACATAATATCATTACTCGTATTTTGCGTTTTCACAAGTTTTGGGACCCCACTTCTGGTACCAATTTGTAATTTGAGGGGGATAATTCTGAGAGAGACTTCGCTTGAAATAATATGGGCCCCTACCCGTTTCTGGCGTAGCTAACTTGTGAAAACACAAACATTCAACTTATTATTTAATGACACAGAATTCATTCTTATACTTAATAAATGAAGAAGTTCTTATCATAACTGAACAATGTCATTCACAACAATGTTTTTACACAGTTACCCTATGGAACATCTCACTGCATTAACTTTAATAACGCTCCGACAATATGAGTCCCAATAAACAATAGTCCGTAAATAGAACGACTCTTACATAAACGTTCTCAGCACCGTCGTGCATAGATACGAACTTTACTTGAATTAACTGGGTAACATTCAACAATACGAGTTCTAACAGACAATATAACAGCTCTTAACTATATGACTTCGACTTCGTCGTCCATCGATACGAGTTTCACTCTATAACAGTTCACAATTTAAACATGCAATAAATATCCGCAAATAATATCCGTGACAACTATACGCAAATAAATTTGCGGCCACTACAGCACTCAACTGGATCTGTGAACCTAGTGGTTTGCTAGTGTTCAACTGCCAAAGCTGGGCACTATAAGTGACAGCCCTCAACTGGATCTGTGAACCTAGTGGTTTGCTAGAGTTCAACTGCCAAAGCTGAGGCCACGAAGCTGTTTGGCTTCCCAACACAATCTACCGCCGTTCTAGGTTATAGAGGTTTTTAGGCCTCTATTCTAGAGGGCAACGAAGCTGTTTGGCTTCCGAACACAATCAACCGCCGTTCTAGGTTACAGAGGTTTTTAGGCCTCTGTTCTAGAGGGCAACGAAGCTGTTTGGCTTCCGAACACAATCAACCGCCGTTCTAGGTTACAGAGGTTTTTAGGCCTCTGTTCTAGAGGGCAACGAAGCTGTTTGGCTTCCGAACACAATCAACCGCCGTTCTAGGTTACAGAGGTTTTTAGGCCTCTGTTCTAGAGGGCAACGAAGCTGTTTGGCTTCCGAACACAATCAACCGCCGTTCTAGGTTACAGAGGTTTTTAGGCCTCTGTTCTAGAGGGCAACGAAGCTGTTTGGCTTCCCAACACAATCAACAGACCGCCCTTGTTGGGGCAGGAGTTCGTTCAGAACCGATTAACACGCAGAGCGCTCGCTCTTTTATAGAAAATATCTGGAGAGGTAGAGGTAGGTGAACCTCCAACCAATCAGAGTCATTGTTCTTCACAAAGTACGGTTTCGCAACCAATCACAACCGAGTTATCAAGTCCCATAGACAACATGTTAAACTTTAACAAGTTCTAACAAACGAATTATATCACAACTGCTTATACAAATTATATCATTCGAATCACGAGAAAATTATCTTTGAGCTAAGCTAAACATGACTTCTGTAGCACTTATAATCATTAAGTTATGCGCGAACAAAGATTCTCCTATCTCGCAATGTTAAGCGGGCAGACGGAGACTTCCGACAAAACTCTCTCAAACTCCTTAAATAATCGACGCTAAAATTCTGCTTTTACGATACAATTCTCATAAAATATCTGGAGAATTCATTTATAAGAATGGAATTCATGAAATATTAAGTTAAAAGGATAAATGGAGCAGTTTAAAAACCCACAATGTTAAAATATAGGCTCAGACGGACGCTTCCGACTAAACGCTCTCTAACTCTTAAAATAATCAACATTCAATAAATTCCTATAACAACAAAGTTAGCTTAATTAATTAGGAATCGATTTATACGACTGAAAATTGCTATAAATGAACTTAGATGCCAGAATGGAGAAGTTTGAAACGGCAATCGTGCGCTTAATTATGTAGTGCATTTTCTGGTAGCTATGCGTTTTGGCCCGGTAGATTCCGGTAACCAATAATGACAAATGTAAAATCAAAAATTCTCCACAGTAGCCAGGAATTTGATTTGGGAGGGTATAAATGTTTGGGGTGTAGTTTTGTAGGCGCGTCCGTCAAAGACGATGGGTGTCCGGCTCCTCCTTACTCATTCGGAGTTGCCAACACCGGCAGGGATATTGCTAGGATTGTAAATTTGGGGTGTCGACCTCAAATGGGGGAAGGTGTCTGGAGCTAATTAGTATGCATTTTGTATACATACCATTGTCACATTACCAAATTTGGGGTGTCGACCTCAAATTAAATGTGTTAGTGGGGGTAAAATATTCCTAAACACCGGGCTATGGCGGAGTTTTCGGAGTGGACGAAAACACTCTGCTCTTATTGAAAGTGGCGGTTCCAGGGGAGGCCCCAGGGGTCCGTGTCCTGTATTGAATGTCTGCCTCCAGTGGCTTCCATAATCTAGTGCACGGTTTTTCAAACATTTTGGAACCGTGGCCCATTTCACTGACTTGTAACGAGCCGAGACCCAAATCATAGCGTGTAATATTTTTAAATAACGCATTTGGCCATCTGGCGAACGTTAGTTGAAAAGCATCTTCTGAGATTTGAATAAATGGAAAAACAAAAGCTCTGATTCAATTCGAATAAAGATATTTCAAATATATTATGCAAATTTATCCATACTTTGCCAAATGAGACTAAAGGAAAGAAATAAATATTGAAATTTCCTGAAATTTATCTTTTAAATTTTGCCAGGAACATACCTTTGTTGCGCATCTTAAAAATCCTACGATTACGGTCAAATCGCTTATTAACTCAAATGTCTGCTACCTTCTCCATTGTTAGTGGAGTTTCAGAGCAAAATGGCCAGAATACGCTTTCAGCGCGTTATTGCGAAATAAGATTAATTTTCAAAAGTACCATAGGCCAGGGTGCCCTAAACTTCAGCGGCTTTGTGACATGCCGCGACCCTGCAAATTTATTGTCAACTAAAATTGGATAGAACGTATAATCATTTTAATGTAAGCCATACATGGCGGATTGTAGGCACATAAATTTCTTATAACCTAAGCAGGCTAAGTTTGTGACTTTGTGGTATTGGTTAGAAAGTGACACTTTTGAATCTAATTTTACGCTACCCCACGACCCACTAGAGTGAGCCCTGCGACCCACTTCTGGGTCACGACCCACAGTTTGGGAAACACTGTTCAAGTGCGTTCATTCGAAGGGGCTGTCCATTAACTACGTAAACAATTTTTAGTTAATTTCAACCCCCCCTCTTGTCAACAACTGTCAAGATTCCAGTGACCCCAAATAAAATTGTCAAAAATGTTTACCCCACAAAAAAACTAACAATATTTTATACGAGTGGTTAAAATAGAATTATGGAAATTAAAATTTATACAAAAAAAATTTTAGTACATTTTTGACTTGTTTAACAGATGTCAAAAGACTATAACACTTTGAATTCTGGCTTTTATTATCTTGCCACAGTGAAGCCAAATGTTCCACAATTGTTATATTATATGTGTGTGTGTGTGTGTGTGTGTGTGTGTGTGTGTGTGTGTGTGTGTGTGTGTGTGTGTGTGTGTGGAAAAACCAGTGCACTGACTCATTTCCTATTTTTTGATTTATTACATTTATTGTAAAAATAAAATTATTTATGTAAATTTATCTTTACCCCTCCCCATATCAACAATTGTCAAACCTCTTCAAACCCTTCCCTATTTTATGTAATTAATGGACAGTCCCTAAGCTACTAGACTAGTCCAGGTTGATGAAAAAATAGTTGACCCATACATGGAAGTTGTCGCCACCAACGCCCTCCTCCCACTTGCAAAATCCTGGATCCGCCACTGCGTTTTAGTAAGATGATCTAGTGGCGTTCAGTCCATTGAATTTAATTATCACTAGAACACTAATCCATGATGCCTGAAGTGAAGCTATAGATTTCCGCCATTTTGTTAAGTGTGATCGCATTACCGTAAAACTCCTAATAGAAGCCAGGCCTGAGGCTTACCCTAGTGCAGGTTGAAGGGTGTTTGTGTGGGAGTAGTGCACTGTTTTTACAAAATCAATCGTGGATTAATATTATGTTTGAAGAACTTAAACTACCAGACCACGACGAAGACTTTGTGTTTATTAAAATTTTGCCATATTTATTCAGCAGCGTATTTATGCAGCACAAGTTAAACCCTGACAATGCTCAAAATCAATAAAGTGATCAACATTAAATTTCACACAACAATCAAAACAAACGATACAAGTGAAAATCCTACACCGAGGTCTTGTCAATATGTAGCAATGACTAGAAGAAAAAACACAAACAGTTATTAATAACCACAAAACAAACATTGGCAGTCAAACAACAGTCTTTTAGCATATTATATCGAGGGACATAGGTTGGTGATAGTTAATAATAAATTTTAATTGACAACAAATTGCTTCTATTGCATATTTAGTAATTGCCTTGACAATGAATAGAGAATAGAGATATCTCAAGATATTCTAAGAACTTGGTAATCACTGATATCCAATGATATATAGATAGTGAAATGGCAGGCAAAGATACTGAAATTCACATAGGCAAATAAAATTGAATAAAACATCAGATTTTCAAATTGATTCAGATTTGAACAGCGGCAAATATATTATTTAACAACTACCATAAATTGGACAAAAAACAAATTCTTTTCTCCGAGTATTTGAGATAAGAGGCGATAGAAAAGTGTTCCATTGCATGACATTATTTGCATTCCTTAAAAATACCTTGCTTTCTGCTTTTGGTTTTAACCTCTGATTTTCTGCAACTACATGACTGCATATATAAGAACCACACCCATCATTTAGGCTACCATCAATTGATACCCTTGGGCATTAGGAATGGTGCTATAGAAGTGCATAATTATCCAGACAAAAATAACGATATTTTACATCGTATAGGCACACAAATTGACTTAGAACATACAAACTACTGAATATACGGGTGATATGTGCTCGCGGCGCTTAGGACAGTGCTGTATTAAGATCTACTGTGAGTGCTTTCAAGTCGTCGCTAGAGTACACTGTTTCTTTTGCTCCAACGCTCCATTTCACTCGCAGTGACCCTTGGAACAGAGTTCATTCAGTGCGTCTCTCGCTTCAGGTATTCCATTTTCAGCCGCGTGAATGATCAACTTGTGAGGCTCCCTTAATAAAAAAACCGAATAAATCACTGAAAATTCAAGTGACTTTCGGATTACATCAACTGTGCAACTTTTAACTGCTTTAAGGGCAACGCCCATCGATTGCAAGACAAACCAATTCAGCGTACAACGGTACGTTCAACTCAATCGTTAGCTGAGGCCAATGAAACATGAAGGCGCTTGCACTCCACAATCTAATTCTCTCCAAAATCTAACCCAAAATATTGATTGAAGCAGCTTTTCTCAATTATGCAGCTAATTCAATCAACCACATCACTGATTTCTAGATGCCTTCAAATGACAAATCAATTCAGTCAAATTCCAAACTACACCATTTTTAATAACAATATTTTATAATTTTTACTGCTTTTCGTAATAAGTAAATGAAATCATGAAAATATTGGAACAATTGTAATCAATGAAAACTGATAATAAGCTGAGAACATATTTCTCTTAAATATTTTCCATTAGTTTGTTTTAGTAACTTTTATAAATGTGGACAAGATATAATTTTGTGAATACCATTTAGAAATACTATCTATCTACTAAAATAAATATTTGCTCAACTAACTAGTTGCAATAAAAATTCCTAGTGGTTATTTCCCACTGAACAGAAGTTTGTATAATAAAAAAGCTATGCATGGCTCAAGATACAATCCTAAAATGATACAAAAATCTTCAGACACGCTCACCCTTTATCAAGAAGATCTGTCCTTATGCCCTTCAGATGTCCAATTGCTAGATTATAAGAAGCATGTGGGTGACCCTGATCAGCTGCCTTCCTGCAAATGAAAATACAAGCTCTGTTATGCTATAAAAAGGGCGGGAATGGACTTTGACTGTTACTGACGCCACGTCTAAAATCCAGCAATATAAAGATGCTCACATTTTGCATCTCCACAGTTGGTGCAAATTTCACGATTTCTCCTATTATAAAAATGAATATATACTGTAATCTGGAACATAGGAAAGTTCAGTATTTAGTTCAAAATTCAAATAAAATTTAATCAGCTCCTTGGAAGCATTCCATGCTTACTTGAACCATTCCATAGCTTTGTGCTGATTCTTTTCAACGCCAGTACCTTGGTGAGCAATATGAAAATGACAAAATATCATAAAGAAATCCTGTTACCAACAATAAAAACAATCTGTCACACTAAAATGCCTCAACACAATTTGCACATACTTCTGAATCACAGCAATAAAATGTCATCTTACTCTGCACAAAGTTTCTACTAAAGAACCTTACAATGTACAGGTACTGTAAATTATAATCAACCACTTTTCTATAGATAACAGATAATTATGCTATCCTAAAGATCAATTGTTCCAGACATTTGTTTCTAAAAGATTACGTTAATAAACTGTACCTGTGTTCTTTTTCTCCCACGAGATGTTGTGCCACCGAATATCCGAGATGAGCATAGCCACGAGTCACGTGATAATGCAGATTGTCAAAGTAGAAGTAGGCGTAATACGCCAGCTCCAAACGCGAACAGAACTGCAGTCACCTATGAACACAAATCATTTTCATACAGTCAGGCTCTATGCCACAGTCATTTTAAGCCAGCTAATATGAAACAAGTTTTACTGAGGACATTATTTTTATGCATTTTTCATTGCACTGAACACTGAACAGCATATGAAAGTTAAACAAATTTCAACAATTTTTACTTTGCTGGCATTTAAAATTAAAATACCATTCAACAATGATACTACATATACTCCCACGAAACGGAGAATTGCAGATGACAGGAAAAAACACATTTCGTCACAATGTTTAGAAACAAATTACACTGCGACTCCTGTTTTAAAACGTTAATGCATCACCGATTGCATCATCCATAACTCACAAGACATACATAGACTATAGTAAAACTATGGCAAAAACTACAACTTGTTTTATCCATTTGGACATCATTTTTATGGTTTTCAAACAAGGAGACACTAAACAGCATATTAACCCTTAAACAATTATTAATTTAATTTTTACTTTTATTGGCATTTTAAATTATTAAATATCATTCAACAATGATATTATTAATTATTATTTATCTTACACGGAGAATTGTAGATGACAGGAAAAAATTATATCAAACAACTCCAATGCCAGGAGCGCCGGTGAATAGAAATAAAAGAGGCGCTATACATATGCTGCATTAAATGAATTATAACGCAGCATTGGATAGGAATACAGTAACAGCAGACCTCGATGACCAGCACCCACCAGGGGTCTGGTTTCTTCCTTCGAGCGAGGTACACCTTGCCGCCGTACGGGAGACTGGGGTCCCAATCGGACCGAGGGTCCGGCGCCCAGCGCTCCCCTTCCTCCTCCGTCCTTCGACGCCTTCGGATGTCTCCTCCTTCGTCGGAATTCAACAGAGGAATCTCATCGTCTCCTCCTTTTCCACGCGACATCTTGTTTACGCGATTTCCAACAGCAACCGTCATTTAAACAATGAAGGAGTTATATAGTGCTAATATGTAATGATCCGCTTATTGAGCAGAACAGTCCCAATTAAGGTTCACTTCCCCAAATGTGAGTATCTGGTATCTACAGTTGCACTCTCTAGTATTGAACTGGGCTTTTGAATTGAACTCTTCCTCAACGGTCTAAACAAAAGCTGCCGACGCATCACTGAAATGGTATGACAGTGATAGTTGTTAAGACTAATTAAGTGAAGTGCTGCTTCTTGAGTTAGTTTTTTAATATTGATGTACTCATGTTTTCGTCCGTCTCGGTAGCTCTCTCGGTAGCCGGATTCAATAGAGATAATTTCTCAGGCAGTCACAGACTCACAGATTAAAACGGTATGTGAAATGTTCAAATTTTGCTGTGCTCATATATTTAGCAATGATACTCATATCAAAATATGTGCAATAGTCGGTTGCTCACAGTAACATAAGATAGAAAAGGACTGCGGATGAAATAGGACAGTTAGTAGAGTTGTTAAATTATAGCGCCATATATTTGTAATTCTCGTAAAGGTGTCTATGGTATTTAATGTGAGTATTCAATGTTTTGGCACGTGATTTTTGTCAGCCTTTAATTTCCAAACTATAAATCATTATTATTATATAAAATGAGTATTATATTCAAACCGAAGGTTTTGACTCAGGTCTTGGCGCAGGCGAATACAGACAATGTGCTGAGTACCATGTTAGTATATCATGCCAATTGTCTACAAAAACTGAAGATACTGGGATGTATCAGTTATCGATGACTGCGTGTTATATCTGCAATTGTAAAATTGCCAAAAATCTAATATTTGGCATTTTAGTTGACTGGTTTTGATTATTCATGATAAGCATTAAAAGATGTGGAGGCTTTTATGGTAAGCAATGTCTCCGACACGTGAATCGTAACTGCTGTTGTTGTGCATAAGAATAAGCAGCTACTACAGTGTACTGTAAAGTGTACTACTTTTCAAGGCACTATATAAATTTACTTGCTTGCTACCTAGGCTTTTGAACAGTGAAGGTGGTTTGCTCGCTTACACCGGATACGACAATAAAGATGCTCGAGTAACGGCCGCCATTGCCAACAACATCTGGAGCGCATTCGACCGTAATGCTCGAACTGCGTTCGACAGTGATCAGCTTCAGATGGTCGTCTTAGAGTGTGAGGTTAGAATCGGCAAGTTTCCATTTAATGAACTATCAAAGCATTAGTTATTTGCAACTAAATTATTATTATTATTATTATTATTATTATAAAATGCATTATGAACAAATTTATATTTATTGATTTTCTATTATGTGGCAACTCCGGTCATGTTCAAACTAGTTTAGATTATTTCTTGAACAAGTGGCAGTTTTTTAATGCATTTATTTCAGTTTTAACTCTTTCACAGTTCTAGTTATGGGTTATTATTTACTATAGGAAGTATTAAATGCATAGATAGATTTTAGTTATAACGGTTGTATTTGCAGTGCGGTAACGTGGTTATTGCTCGAGTGGCCAACTTTCTTCTCTGCACTTATTCTCGACAGCAGGTCTGCATTGGAATGCTAAGGGCAAAGGTTTGTACTGACACTCATTAATTCCCAAGCTATGATATTTCCATAACTGATAGCAATGCTTTGTTGTCAATCAAAATGCTATACTATTAATCTTTTAATGGTTGTATTAGATTTCCTTTTGTTTAACATAATTTTGTAGAGACTTGAGTGCAAATGTAACGACATGATTGTATGTTTAATATGATGTTTGTCAATACAAATGCCTTTGTTTCTAGGCCCAAGCGCTGGTTGATTTTCTTGAGGAACCTATGCGCAAAGTCATGATTTCTGAATGAAACTTCTAGTTTTTGCCTGGAGCGGTCTTATCAAATTCCAGCTTGAATAATTTCCAACATCGGAATAGAGACAAACATACGGAATTTTGAATGTCCGCTCTATATTACACTTGTCAGCAGCTCAAAAACAATGGCTGAACATTATCATAAATAAATTGACTACTTCATTTGGACAGACTGAAATGTGCCTATTTTTGTCGTGTTTTGAAAAACTTCACAAATATGCATATTGTTTACCAAATTGACAAAGGCAGTTCTTGGCAAAGGAATGTCTAAGACAAATTTCTGGTATATAATGTACAGTTAAAATGTGCTTAGCTGGTCTGTAAAATTCAGTACATTATATTCAACGTACAGTACTTTTTGTTCAGTAGTATCCAATATGGTAGTGCATCACACGGGACCGTACATTGTAAATGAGGATACGTTATAACCGACTCCGTTATAATGAATTTCTACTTATACCGCCCATATCTAACTGTATCTAATCTCCAAGATATAACCCCAGTAATAAATCTGTAACTCAAGAAACTGGGCGGCTCTGAGCCGTCGGCTTAAAGCAGGTCTTAGAATGAAGGCAAAATTGAAACAATAACTTGACAAAATGGCAAAGAGATTTATCATTCCGCTTAAGTCTTCAATTGTTATTACTAATTGAATTGCCATCCATAATTACCAAGATTGCCAATGGTACAAGGATGTGTAGAAAAATCGACTCTTCTGATGTTTAAATTTCAGTTCAAGGAATAGACTTGATGCTCGTTCAAAATAGGAAATATAGTGACAGGTTTTTTAAAAGTCTGAAATATTGATATTGCAAACCATTGGCATAGTCAGGAGATTTCCGCCATCCCCCCCCCATGCAGACTGGGATCAGTTGTGGAATTTGCACAAAAACCGTCAAGAAATTTTTCTGAGTGGCGGTTGATTCTCAATAGAACCAATATACTTGTATGTAGGCCTAATTGTATTAGGCCTACAGCTTTTGGTCACTCAGTAAGTGATCGATCATGCAGTAATTTGTTGAAGTCTTTAACATCAAATTTCATCCCGATATTGCAGAATCCTGGCTACGTAGCCAACCGCTGTTCTGATACGACTGGTGCAAACGACATGCCTTTTTTGCATATGTACTATATGGATGAGCCCTTGCTGTCACATGTGAATGACTCCTGTTTCATGGCACGACTCTTCGTACGTCGGCGGCCGGTCATCCTTGTCACTTATTTCCCAGGCGGCGACCGTCCTGGGCACGAGTATTCTCCCTCTGGCGGCGGGATAAGGCTCCATCGGTACCCCGTGCAAGGCGTAGGGAGGAGGCAGGTGCAGTTGTGGTCCTCCCGCCGTGGCGGCTTCGGATGTTGCGTCGATGGCCGCCACCCACGCGCGACTGGGTCCATGGAGTTGCTGGAGCGGATCCAAGATGGGAGCGGACAGGGTCTCGTGTTGACAGAAGGGCTCCACTACGGAGGAGGAGGAGGAGTAGGAGCAGATGTACGGAGGGGGTTGACATGGAATTAAGTCCCTCAGCGATGGTCTGGTTGACAGCTGGCGGCTTACTGGATCTCTTGAAGATTGTGGTGCGCTAGGACTCTGAAATCCACAAAATACTCTTGTCTATTGTATCACACAGCCTATTTAAATTGAGTCTTAGAATTCAGCATAAACAGTCTGCTCTCCAGAGTCAAAGATATGAGTTTTATTTTACCTGGATCACTTGGAACTCTGTCCTAGCTGACTCCAAACACGATGTAATGACCAAGATTGGATAGCGGTTTACGGAAATTTAAGTTTTTCTCCCAGTATTTAATTGAGAAAACACTCTTCTCTCTCCTGCGACTTTCATTAGCAGTTTTCCAAGTGTGAATTCTTTAGAGTTAAAATTTCTAGTAGGACCTAGTTACCCAGGTACCTGCATACAGTGTTTTATCCAAACTCCAGACCTTGGGGGGGAGGGGGTGACTTGGCTGGAGGAGAAAAGACACAGTTCAATGCAAAAATGTGTGTCAGTGCTAGGATTTTTTCGTGAGGGGGGGTTTGTGAGTCTTTGGTGGGGGAATTTCCCCCTAACCAGCCCGGATAAGACGCTGCCTGTGCAGGGCCTATTGGACTGATTACATCGAGTAGGCTGTATTGAAAGGCTAATTGCGCGATGCCACCCACTTCACCTGTTGTCCTGTTGGTGTTCTTCGTGCCGTTGTTTCTGCTGTACGATGTTGTTGTTGTACCTGCCCTCTTTTGCCGCAGACACCCGTACAGACAAACACGATCAGTGCGATGCTCACCAATGCCATGAAAACGCTGACTGCTAGGAGCGATACACCTGTGCGGTACCTGCGACAAGACGAAGCAAAGGTGCCATCGATGACTGCAGGTGACGGTGGAACCGAGAAATTCACATCCGAACGTTTTTTTTATAAATGATGACTTTGCGAATTTCAGCAGTTAATGCTACACAGCGTAATGCAATGTAATGCGTAGGCGTAACCGCGTGTGCATGAGCGATACCATTACAAATGTGAATATGGGAAACTGTCTATAGGCCTACTATTTGCCTATCTGCCGTAAATTGGACGGACTTACTGGAGTTGACAATTGAAGGGTTCCCATGTAAAAAGGGCCCATACTAAGTGTCACCAACAAAGAATGTAGTGAGATGACAAAATACAAACATCATAAATTGTTGAAAAACCTTATTGATATTATTACGATACAAATCATGGAGCAACCATCGATATGTCACATGAGACAGTGTTGTAAACTTCTACCTGGCCGATAGGCTTGAGCCCCCACCCCACGCACACACTTCCTGAGAGGCTATGAAAGGGGACATGCATAGGCCTATTATAATATATTATATACTACATTACATTATATTTGTTCTTCTGTTAAACGTTCTAAAATGTCTGCAGTCAATTCTACAGCAAGTTCTATAAAATAGATAGTTCTGTGAGAGAAAAACTTTGGATTCATCAATATTTATGTTAGGGCCTATAATTTGTTTTCATGAAATGTATCAGTGTCAAGAAAGTAGAGGACTGCAAAAGAAAATTCACTGATTCTTCAACTAACATAGTACGAAAGTAGGCCTCTAATTTGCAAGCTAAGGAATACTAGAATGAGACATTATTTTCCAACCCCAACAAAAAGAGTACTCACCCCTTTATCGCAAAACAACATTTTTTCAAAACAAGTAAATCAATTAAATGGATTTGAACCATTTGATTGGACAAAGGGTTGAACTTTAAATATTTCATAAATGATAAAAGCATTATACATTAATTTATATTAGGCCAACTCACATAGGCTACTGAGAGTAGGCCTAAACAATTTATTGATCCTTTACACACAGTCATTAAATTGGTTTTCTTGCAATCGCTATAGGCAGGGGTATTTTTACACCCCCTAACACCCACCCTCAACACCCCCAATGATGCCCAATCTGAGACCAACACCCCCAATCTGAAAGCCGGATGATCTTTTTTTGCTTGTCAGACTTTTTTGGCAGGCCTCCCCATAAAATACCAGCACCCCCCAAATTGCAAATCCTGTAAATAGCCCTGGCTGTAGGCAATATTAATGCATTGCAACCAGGGTTATTTCTGGGATTGTGAATTTGGGGGAGGGGGCGTCAGAAAAATTTGGGGTGTGTCGGAATTTGGAAAAAGTCTGACAAGCAAAAAACATTGTTATCAAACAAGTCTCCAAAAAAGTCTGACAAGCAAAAAAAAAAAAAAGGTCAGCCCTAGCTCAGATTGGAGATTTGGGGGTGTTGGTGGTGGTGCCATGGTGGTGTCGGTCTCAAATTCGGGGGTGTTGGGGTGTCAAAATATCCCTCGATTGGGGGGTGTCGGTCTCAGATTGGAGGGGTTTGGAGGGCGTTAGGGGGTGTAAAAATATCCCTGATTGCAACGGCAACTATTCCCTGTCATTTTTACACCAATTTACCCCCAAAAGAAGTTCTGGTGGTAGTCAGGATGGGGTAGGGTGGTGGTGGCGAAAAGTGCAACCCTATACCTAGGCCTACTGCAGTGTTTAATCTAGACTCCTGGACCCCGGCGGGGAAACTGAAAAAGCCAGGGGGAAAATGACAAAGCCGGGGGAATTCTGCTAGGGGTCGCTGTTAGTCCATGTAGTATTCCAAAATTTCCGGGGCAATTTGAAATTTCCGGGGAATGGAAATTCCCCCCGGAAACGGCCTAGATTAAACACTGGCCTACCGGTCTAGTAGATTCGATGGTCTTACATGGCAGCGGTTGCGCTGTTGAGGCTGGCGGAGGTCAGGACGATCCCGGCGACGAACATCGGAATGCAGAAGGAACAGGTGACGACAACGAACACAAGTCCGCCGTAGTTGGACACGACGATCTTCCGTCCGCCACCGCCGCCGCCGCCGGACCTGTTCTCAGGGCAGCAGGGACTCTCGTCGTCATCGTCGTCGGCCGCCGTCTGCAGCCGCCGCAGGCCGAGGTCAGGACACGGGCGCCGCTCCTCCATCGACGTCACGGTAAAATCTCGGTCTATACGGGAAACCGTTATTGCGAGGAAAGTTCCGCGACTGCATGCAATAGGTGTCAGCCGAACTCTCCATCTTCCTCTCTCTCTCTCGTGCGCGCGACTACAGCATATTTGAACAGGCTCTGAATCTCGTGAATTTATATAGCGCTTTTATGAGTGGTAGCTCGGTAGCTTTTTTGTTCTAAAGCGCTTCTACGTTGCGCAATACGCGAAGAGACTTATATAGTATATCGCTTTTAGGAAACATGGCGTTTCCTTGACGACGAAACGATCGAATTGGTAGACGGTGGCGTCACCATGACAACGAAATTCCTCGGGAAGCGTTGGTAATCGTCACGGTAACACAGAATTTAACACTGACGTCATCATCATCATAGTTTAGTCTATGTATTTATCTGAAAATCTTGCCTCCAGCAATAAGAGAAAATTTGCTGTTTTTGCTGACAACGGCTTCAGCTGTAACCAAAATAAATAAGTAAGTAAGTAAGTAAGTAAAATCTCGTTAATTTCTAAAGCGCTTCCAAAAGATGCACCGAAGTAGCTCCTTATTCCTATGCGCTCAATCTCAAATGAAGTAGCTATAGCCAAAGGTGGGTCATTCATGCCGGGTCATTTAATCAAAAGGGCGAGTGGGCAGGACGCTATAGCTATGGAGGAAATGATTTTATAAAGAGAAATGATTTTAGTTTGGAAAGAAAAACATGAGGAGATGTTGCAAGAAGGGGAGAAAATTGTGACTCAGAGTTTGTTATTTGGCTTTGATGTAGACAACGAAGGGATATTGGAATTGAGTTCCAAAGCTCAGGTGCCGCATATGAAAAAGCACGATTGCAAATTTTGAGAGATGATTGATTCAGAGGTCGAAGGAGAGTTACATGAGAAGAGGATCTAGTAGATCCAGGCTGTTGTGGAATTATCAGATTTCTTAGGTAGACTGGTTTTGATGTATGGAGTGAGTTATTTCACCCATACTAAAATCATTACATTGGCTTAAAATAACTGAACGTATCCAATATAAGATAATAACACTTACACATAGCTCACTTCAGTCATCAAAACCTGTCTACCTTAGATCACTATTAACCCCTCAGCCTCCTCGACCCACACGCTCGTCATCTCATCTCACTCTGTCACGCCCGCTAAATCAGTCATCCCTGAAAATTTGCAACCGCCTTCTCATATGCTGCACCTGAACTCTGGAACTTGAAGCTTCCCCATCGCAACTACACTTTAAAACAATAAAATCTGATTTCCTATAATTCCCACTACTATCTCCTCAAGTCTTCAGGTCTAAGCTTAAATCCTTCCTGTTTCTTAAATCATTTCCGCCATAGCTGTAACAACCTAGCCTCACTGCCCTTCGGATAACCATTGCCTGGCTGATCCCACACCTTTCCTATGGCTATTTTAAGAGAGGCTGAGCGTAATAAGCAGCTACTGTTTGTGCTGAGAAATCCACGAGATTTTACTTTATAAGTCATCGATATTATTTTATATTCAATTTCTGTTATCTTGAGCCAGTGGAGAGATTTGAGTAATGGTGTAATGTGGCAAAATTTAGGCGATTTAGTTACTGCACGAGCTAAGGCATTTTGAATCGATTGGAGTTTACGCCCTTTGGAAGATTGTGAAACAGTGAGTTGCAGTTAACTTAGAGTGAACTATTGAAGTCAAGTGGAAGCAGTTTTAATATCAAAGAAGGCGACGTAGATCACGAATGTGAGCATAACAGGTTTTTGATAGTTGAGATATGTGAGCTTCAAAATTTAGGGAGGAGTCAAAAGTAAATCCAAGATTTTTTGCAGTTGGAACAGGGGTTATTATTGTATCTGGGGCTAAAATCAGTGTGGGATTTTCAATTTTTTCAGTTGTTGTGGCAGTCCATATAAGAGAAATTCTGTTTTGGAGGGATTGAGGGCAAGGAGATTAGCTGACATCCACGATGAGATTGATAAAAATGCTGATTCTAGTTCAGAGATTGATGCCTTAAAGGAAGATGGAGTAAACTTAATTGAGTGTCGTCTGCATAAAGTTGATGATTCAATTTTGAGAGAGTTGATTAAGGATGACAGTGGGGTAGTGTAGAGACTGAACAAAACCGGTCCAAGGACAGATCCTTGTGGTACTCCATAGTATAGATCAGAGGGTGATGAAGTTTGATTCTGGCATGAAACTTGAAAGGATCTAGATTGGAGATAGGATTGGAACCAGCGGTGAGCTACAGAAGATATTCCAAACCAGAGGAAAGGCGTTTCAGTAGGATTTTGTGATCTATAGTATCAAAGGCAGCAGAAAGATCAAGGAGACAGAGACCAGTAACTCGTTGAGATCCAATGGCAGTGAGGAGTTTGTCATAAATGTATGTGAGGAATTTCTGTTGAATGATGTTTTGTATAAGCGGATTGGTGAGTGTTGTATAAGGTGTTTTTTTGACAAATGCTCAGTTAGTCTGGAAAGAACGATTTTCTCTGTGAGTTTGGAGAGGACAGACAGGTTTGAAATGGGGCGATAGTTGTTGAGATCTTCTCTGTCAAGGTTTGGTTTTAAGAAGTGGAGTTACTTAGGAATTTTTAAATGAGGATGGGAATGTGCCTGTGGAAAGAGATAAATTGATAATTTTTTTAATAGTTGGTACTAGGACAGAGGCACACTGTTTGAGAAGAGAGGTTGGTATTGGATCAAGACTGCATTGCTTGTTTGGAAAGGACTGCAGGAGTTTAGATACTTCTTCCTCAGTCACAGGAGTGAAGCAGGAAAATTGGAAGGAGCTTCTGGTGGTGATGGGTGATGTGGAGATGTATTTTGATTGGTCATGGTAGATTTTAGATTGTGCGGATCTTAGAGATTTTTCCAGAAAAAAAATTAGCAAATGATTCAGCAAGTTGCTGAAATGGATTGAGGAAGAGGCTTTGCTTTATTAACAGAATAGACAATTCACAGTGTTCCAAAGTTTACGAGGATTTGAGCTGTTGGATGCAATTAAGTTAGAATAATATTTTTTTTGGCAGATATGAGAAGGTTGTGGTAGTGATTTGTTGCAGAACGGAGGTTTTTAAGGTCAATAGCAGAATGTGTTCGGTTGTAAATTCTTTCTAGACGTCTTCTAAATGACTTATAAGAATGGATGAAGGAATTGTACCAAGGGTTGTTACCATGAGATGATAGTGGCCGTGTGATTATGGGAGCATGTTTGTTTAGGGCAGATAGGACAGAATTATATTTGTCAATTAGTGATTGTAGGGTGATTGTGGGTTGAATGGCGAGGTCAGATGATTCAATGTCTTCACAAAAGGTGGATATGTCAATTTTATTGAGACGGCGGAATGAGTAACCATGGAGGGGGTGGTGGGCAGACGTTTAGGATAGTGAAAATGGGGAAATGATCCGATGGTGAGCATGGGCTGACTGATGAACAAGGGGATAGTGATGAAGAAGATAGGGTGATTAATAGGTCTAAAATCTGTGAGTTGGAAAGGAAATGTGCTGTGTGAGATTTGCTTGTGTTAGGAGCTGTTTGAATTGAGTAGAATTTGGGTCATTGTTCTTGTCAACATGTATGTTGAAATCTCCAGTTATTACAATTCATGCGGGGTTGTTGCTGCTGAGCCTAGAAAGATAGTGAATTCATCGAGGAATTTTCCAAAAGCAGTTGAATATTTTGACGATAATGGAGGACGGTAAAATAAGATTTAAGTCTTTTGAACTGAAGTACTGTACACAATGTTCTGATTTCATGCAGCTGTTTTCTTGTCTTCTTTCTAATAGGACATGAAAAATTTATATTAGTTAGCAAAAAACGCCTTGTACTGTATTAGGCAGTCAACATCATGACAAAGATTGAGCGATCTTCGCCAGTTCTTAAGTACTTTGACATACAGTATGTCTTACCAAATCATCCTGTAGGCTAGACTATGGAGTACATGGATCTGCTTAGATCATCAAGTCTTTGAACTGGAATCAGTGTTCCCATTAATTTCAGAAGAAATGCCACAGCATCCTCACTGTTAATCCATCCAAATCAGAATTTCTTTTAACTGGAGACTAATTCAACTGAAAAATTCAAAATCCCACACTAATTTTGCCTCAGAGACACAATAATTAGATTTACTTTTGACTCTTCTCTAAATTTTGAAGCTCACATATTGCAACTTTCAAAAGCCTGTTAGTAACCGTATTTATATACCTGTATGCTGCAAGTCAAAAATTTCCAAATCAACAAAGCATTGGCATGTCCCAGCATTCACCATAGACTGAAGCCGCATGGGAATAACATTTTCAATGGTACTTTTATTCAAACATCGCAAGAAAATAGTCCGCTACAAACCAGAAAATGGAATGCCCTGAAAACGGCAACACAAACATTACAAAATTTCAAAACCTCACTGATAGACTGTTTGTTTGGTAATCAATACGCTACTACTGAATTAACCAATGAAAATCTTGTCTCTGTTTTCACGCAAATAATTTCCCAACTCAAACAAAAGCAACACTCGATCGTCTGAAGTCGTCCAAAGATTTTGGTCTCTGCTTAAGAACTACACGCTGAGTGTTAGCTTCGGTGACGAGGCGACCGACTTCTGCTTTTGGATAAAGATCTTGAGCTGCTTCTTTTTCTGCCGGAGTCTTCCTTAATTCGTATGTACGAGGTCTCGTTCTAAAAAGTTTACAAAACGATGTTCAACGAACAGAACGGACAAAGCAAATTCATTGTGCAGGCTTACCCCGCTATCCTGCCCATATCCGTCCAACGTTCTATTATGGGGAAGGGCTGGCCTACATTTCCCATGATGACTGGATACAGTTCTCTCCCTCTCTCACCCTCCCTTTGTCTCTCTCTCTCTCCCTCGGTACAACAACGTTGATCAATTGCACAGATTGTACCTCTCTCTCTCTCTCTCTCTCTCTCTCTCTATGTCTCTCCAAAGTCTCTTTTTCTCTCCCTCCATCCCCTGTCTCTTGCCCTTTATTTACAAACAATTGACTTTATACGGAACTGCTAACATCCAACCATACTGGGGTAGGGCGATGGTATGGATGAGGGATGATATTTCCACCATTTATTCATACCCATTGGCAAGCGAGCGGGGGTAGATTGCATGGCTGGAAACACATTTGTCTCATTTCAGGCTTGGCAAAGGTGACAAACGGGGGCAACATTAAGAGTGAGATAACACGGGAGGAAATCTGTTTTGGGCCTTTCATTGGCAAGAGGCGAGTTTGGCAAGAAAATGAGGGGCAAGATAACGGGGGTAAACTGTAAATGCAAATCGCTGAGAAATCCTTGCTTTTTAGATACAGTACATCAGAATTCCCAGGCAAATAGTCAGCCGCCAAAGCCTAATAATGATAATAACAATAGAGTTTGGAGTGGTTCATTAGGTTATGCCCTGTGTGAGAACCACTATGTTCCACCTGGCCATTCTTTCATATTAAGGTATTGCTATGTAACCTCAATCTTTGCCACAGAAAACTGCAGCAAATCCTGCCATCAAACTCGTAAACAAAACATAGAAACAAACCGTGAAATTGGAATTTGGTGACAGAGAGCAATGAAAATTGTCAGCGCCATATAAGATCCTTTAAATAATACGCACAAACAATCGTACCTCGTGCGAACGAAATCTTGTATTGTTCAGTTTCTTCACTGCATACTTCATGTCATCGTAGCGAATAAACTCGACAACCCCAGTGCCGTCATCGAAGACGTCAGCATAGCAGATGTCGCCCGCTTCTCTCAGGTGATCCTTTAAATCCTGCCAGCTACCGGAAGCAGGCAGACCTGTAGCAACAGAAGTACAGTATCTATAAACTCACAAGATTTTACTTACTTATTTATCTTTGATTTTATTGCATGACTTTACTGCTACATTAAAGCCATACAATGAAACATGACACAGACAAGCAAATAATATCAAGTACAGTAAGAGTTGCACTCACAATGTTCAAGCTTTAGCTATCATAAAATATAACATAGACATCACTACAGCAAAATATTTTGTACATTTGATGCTATCACCATAGTAACATACTTTAATTGACTACAGCTGTCTTACACTAATTTTGTGACACTGAACCTGCAAAACCATACAGCGCTACTTCAAAAGCCCGGCATATAAGTCAACGCAATTAGCATTAAACAAGACTTTAGTAATTTGTAATTGAAATAAAATATAAGACTTATATACAGCTTACCAGATATGAGAATCCGGTGATCGGAGCGCCTTCCTCCTGGCGGAGGACCTCGCGGCCTACCAGGTGGTCCACCTCGAAAACCTCCATACCCTCCACCACCACCACCTCTGTAGCCTCCATATCCCCCTCCCCCTCCGCCTCTTCTACCGCGACCTCCAGAGCCACCGTGAGGTTTTTCCACTCTCAGGGAGTACCCATCAAACTGATAACCATCTCTCTCTTCTATTGCATCTTCAGCATCACTGAAAACATAAAACCTGTGAAATTCACTAATTTCACTACCTACCGCACGTTTAACAGTGAAATACTTACTTGTGGTGACACATAATAGCAATTAGTGTTTGATTTCCAATCAAAAATAAGTCAATGATTTAATAAAACACATAAACAAGTATAAAAACTTCTGCTCAATATCAATTTTTTCACCAGAAACACCAAATATGCTATTCGTTTCTGAATTTCCTTTAAAAGGCACAATAAAATCCTGAGTACAACACACTATGCAATGGAAAAGAATTCCTACAACAGTGTCTCTTATGTATCCATAAACTTTGCTCAAAAACTAGTTTTCACTAGAAGCGCCAAGGCTACTAATGGGCTCCGAGCCGCCGAAAAAGACGCTATAAAAATCACATTCACATTACATCACATAACGGGAATGAATCCCTGTAGCCATGAAAATTGAAAGAGGGTCAACAAACCGAGGATCCTCGAATTCGATGAAGGCGAACGGAGGTCCATTTCTGTCCTTCAGATTTATGAAGCTGATTTTCCCGAATTTGTAGAAGATCTCCTCGAGGTCCCTGGTCTTGATGTCCGGCGGTAGATTCCCAACGTAGATCTGTCCTTCGCGGCTCCCGTACGACATCCTTCCCAGCGGCTACGAGGTCCTTCAAAATCCGCGTAAAATCGACGAAAATTCGCGTAAATTTACTGAAAATTTTTGAATTATTTTACAGTTTCCTTTCAACTTTTCGATCCAGCATTTGCCAAAGACGGCGCATCACCAGAGTCAACACCAGAACGCCCGCCATCTAACGACCTCGGCTACTTTATTCATCATCATCACATCAGTCGATGGTTGTGCCTTGGTTTGAATTATTGTAATACCCCTTTGTCAAATCCAATAAGTCAGTCTTTAATAAAAATGTAATCAATTGAATTTCCTCAGTGCTTGCACTGCTTGTGTGAGCTTATTTCTTACAAATTTGCTTGTCCTCTAAACCTTCCTATCCATATCCTGTTACAAACGATTGCTGATGGTGTTTCAATAATTGTGTGCGGCTGCTTTGTCAGGTATTTATTATAGCAGAGGGTGGGACCAAGGAAGAATTTTTTGATCCAAGGGCTGTGGAATAGTTTGGACGAAAGGCAGTAACAGTTGAAACAATATATGGATTCAAAATTTATCTAAGAGAACAGAGCTGTTAAACTTCACAAATAATTATGTAGCAGTGGTTTTCATAGAGGCCAATGTCTTCCAAACCATTTGAAAGAACGAGTTCTTTTTATCAAGATTGTACCATGATGAATATTTGCTATAATGCTTTTAACCAATCAGTGTTTCAAGTTCATATCTAACAATATTCAACATCAACAAGACTCCACCTCACTTTTAACCAAATGACTCAAGAACCAGAGGCAAGTTTCTAAGACTTAATTATGCTATCACTATCATCAAACATAAATGTCTAATTTCTCTCACTTTACATACTGAATTGCTTTTCAAAGTAAAGTAATTCTGAAAGACACATTTAAAACCACTGCTAACCACACACACACACACAAGAATCACATTGTAAACATTTTATTGGCAAAGAACATTTATAGCTAGAAGTGAATGTTTTCAAAAACAGTATATAAATTGCAACATTCAAAAAAATCATAAAAAGAAAGCTCCCAAACATCTTGATTAATAAGAACTGGAACAACTTAAATTTCAGTACAGAAAATTTTAAAAATTCATCAAATACGGCACCGAATAGGTTCCTTGAAAATTACACCAACCCGTAATTTTACATCAAATGATTAATTTTAAAAAAGTCCCCAACTTATTGAGTTTACAAACATTATAAAAAACACAATTGTAACAGAAATAAAACAGTAACGCAATTCTAAGTTTAAAAACTTTACTACGATGCCGACAGCAGAGTCGGAGAATCGGGATCCAAAACCCCATTTCCACGCTTGAGCCGAGTGAACTTGTCGCCACTTCCACGAGCAATAACCTGCATGATCGGCAAACTTAAATGTCTGGCAGTTTTCACTTCACTGGGCTCTCCATCCATTGTGGAAATCAGGTTCAGTGAACTAGACGCAGACGGCAACACCAAACCCCGGGTTCCCATCTCAGGATTAGGCTCAAAACAACCAGAGTCACCGTTGGCAGTTACACCACGGTTGCAATCGACAGAAATTTTGTCTTCAGTGGGATCTGATGCTGCATCTTGAACATCTAGACTAAAGTAGGCAATCCGAGGATACTCCAGCAGTATCGGCGGATCTCTCTCATGTGGGGCTACGTAGGTAACGGGTTGGCCTTTCCTCAAAAGATGCTCTTTAATTCGCGGGTCGTTGCCCGAAGGATCGGCGGGAATGCACGACCGATAACTGTCGTCGACATCGATTGACTCCAGTTTCACGTTCCACGGCTGGTGAAACCCGTGGGCATTTGACGCGCCAAAGAATGAAAAGGGGTCCGGTGCCTTGGCATCAACAGTCCTACAACAGCAAAGAGTAACCAAACCATAACCCAATGTTAAGTAGTTCCAAGTGGTGACATACCTTATCATGTTCTACTTGTGGCCTAATCTAATACCATAATGAGAAACAGAGAAATTCTCAATACGACCAAATCAAAATTTCACTTTGTATTTTATTAATTATTAATACTTTGCATATTAAAACAAATATATTAAGCTACAGTACCTTTGAGATTCTGGCTGTGCAAACATTCCAGCAACAGGAACACAAGGCTGACTACTTTCATTCAGTGACTACAATTACAAAAAATTATGCAGCTAAGAGACATGATAATTTCAAAGATATTCAATGATACTGCATAATTCAAAAAACATCCAACTCTAGTATATGACTTTTATGTTAGCATAAGAAATAGAAAATATTTCTTCTTTTTGCAAACTAAATTTTATTATTAAGCACGGTAAAGGCCTCAAATGCAATTTTAAACTGAAAACCTTTTCGAGCAGTTGTCGCGTTTCGTCGGTGAGCGGCTGATGCGAGAATCGACATCTGTCGCCCTGCGTGCAAGAACGATACGCGTGGAAGAATTTGCACGGCCAGTCATTGTGGTAATAAAGACAGCTGGCCCCTTTCTCGCAGAAGCTAATCATGTAGAACTTGCACAGCTCCGGTTTCTTCTGTGGTACGAATTCGTGGTTGTACGGACATTCGGCACCCTGAAATTCCATCAACGTTAAAAAGTAACAAAAATCATTTCAGCAAATGTCGAAAGTTAAACCGAAAGCAACGAAGTTATCAAAAGACTTTCTAATACCGAAGCCCATGAATAAAACAAACAATTAACCCTCCACATAATCAAAGACCAAGAAACACGGTAACCGATGACGATAAGTATGTAATGCGTAAATCTTGAAGCATCCTTATGAAGCACATAATTAACCCCTTAACTGGGCAACTATTTGTAACTCAAAGTAAAACGGACGAGCGTTACTCGGGGCACCCAGTTAAGGGGTTAACCATTTTGCCAACACAGATTGAAGCACATAAGTGACCCTTATGCTGTTATGGTATCTGCGAAATACCCTAAACACACCCAGTGCCGACATCAACCAGCACGTTGACACGCTTACACGTCGTGATGGCGAAAGCATTAAAGGTTCACAACGTCATACCGGCAGCAAAAGGGTTACTACACTTAACATGCTCGCATAGTGGCAATAAAATACGCAGAGGCAACAACCTTGGTACACTTTCCATTGGAGAAGAAGCGACAGGGAAGCTGTTTCATGGCAGCGAGTTTTTCTTTCTCCTTCTCCAGCTGAAGACGCAACTTCTCCTTGTAGAACTTTGCCTTCTCAATATTCTTTCTCTGTTTGTTAGTAAATGGCTTTTGCACGCCGTTGACATCGACAGGCCGAGGCTTTGGGCTTCTGAAATAATTCCTACGGCAAAAAAAAAACAATCCGTAAAACTTTGAACAACTTAATGTAACAAATTTCATCATCATCACAAATGAATTCATAACAACGACAACATGAAGGCAGATAGCAAAAATGTCAATTATAATAATTAAAATTAGCAAAAAATTTTAAAAAATCAAAATTATTTTTGTTTGACAAACAAATTTCCTTTGACTTAATAAACAATCTGTACCTCCCCCCCTTACAATCTCAGGCCATCGATTTTAACATGTAGCATGCAACATAGCACATTTTCATCACTGCTGGTGCTCCAGTATATCAATAGTTTCTTCTGGGGTGCTTGAAACAGGCAAGAGTGTGTAAGGGCAAATAAGCATGCTACATTAGATTGCATTCTTGTCCATTTGAAAACAATGTCAAAGTGTATTCATTCACAATACAGACAACGCAAAAATCTACACACACACACACACACACACACACACACACACAAACTATATTATTATATAACACAGTAATCAATTAAATGGTTATGGTTAAAGTAAAGTTAATGCCTTTTTTTCTGTGGCAGTAACAAGTGGATCAATGAAGTTGTTTGCGAGTGCAATTGGGAGTGAAGGAGAGCTCCCGTTGACGTTATTATTTCCATTAACGTTATTCCTGTTGTTATAATTCACGGCGTTGTTCATTCTAAAATCAAACAAACTCGACAATACACCAAATACAAGCGGGCAATTAAATTCAATGACCTGATCAGAAATTTTGACTGCAAAACAGTTAGAAAATTGAAAGATGTCGACTGTTGCAAACAAATAGTTTTCTTTGCCAAGATTGGAAATTTCAATTCTGTAGTTTTTGAATTATAAGTTTATAATGAACTATAACAAATTATAAATTTGAGAATTTGAGACTTATTGTAAACACTTATCAGAACCAAGGAACCAAAAGCTGATTAATAATTTTGTAATCAGAACAAAATAAGAAAAATATTTTTAAAAAAATCAAACATATTTTTAAAAAAAATCAAAGTAAAATCTCTCCAGATGCCTAAATAAAAGATAACTAACCTTGCAATTTTATTTGGATGTTGATGTTGATTTGCCTTTCTCTTTAGAAATGGACCTTTGCTCATCAAACTCGAAATCTGCTTATTCTGTTGACCCGGTAAGAAATTTTGGCTCTTCTGAACCAGCAAATGGCCTCCGTTTTTGATGCCAGAAGGCCCATTCTTCGGCTGGCAGCCATTTCTGTCCTGGGAATGCGAGTTCTTTGGTGAATTTTGTGACTGCGAGAGTTCCTGATAAGAAACAACTTCTCTCTGTGCAGAAGGAGGCGGAAACATCGAAATACATGGTGCCGCCTCTTGAGTGCCACCGGTGGTACGAGCGGGACACTGCCACATCCACAACGGTGGCTGATTGTCCTCCAGGTTTTTGTCATAATCGATATAAGTTCGAACCTGGAAATCAGCGACATCAAAGTACTGTGCGGGTTATAGCTTTAAAATGAGCACATGACTCAATTAATGCAATATTCTAATGCTGGATTTAACCCCGATTGATTGATTGATTGATTGAGATGATTTATTTCAACTTAACTTAAAACAGAAGCAGGTACAAACCGAGAGTACATTTAAACAATCAAGCAAAATATGACCCTAATTAATGAAATAATTAAGAAATGTAAAACAATAAAAAAGATGACATATTTGGATCTAGGCTAACAAGCGATACGTATTCATAATTATAAGCGATTCATAATTAATTCAGTGAAAATCAATATTTCTTCAAAGACTCAGAGCCACAAAAATTAAGCCAAATGGCAATGATGAGTGATGTTTTAACTAAAAGAATTTCATCACACCTTACTTAAGAAGAAATCATCATTAGGCCAAAGCCAAAAGACACGTGCAATCAGGCAAGAAAATAGACAAAATAAACCACTCGGTCGCATCTTAAGTAGAGACTCAATGCTAACTGCAAGATCATCAGAAAGATGACGGATGACTGCAATAACAGTAATGATTCGTTATAAAAACGCTCAAGAAAGATAACAGGACAAAGTGGACTGATGAGACTATCAAAGTAGACCACAGAAAGTAATCTTTTTCAATCCTACTCAAGTTTGGCTCAAGAAAGCGCAAAAATTATCTGACCGGAGCTGGTCGACTCTGCTTCTTCTTGTTCTTCCTCTTTCTCTTCATTGCTATGTTGTGGACTTCACCATTCAGTTTCGTCTCGCCATTTTTCTTATCCTCAAGTGCTGCAGGCAAAGCACATGCAAAAATTATGAAACACAATTTTAGGCTGTGTAAGAGTTCTAATAAATCACATTTTCTAAACATTATATAACTATTTCAACAACATAGCTATAAAAATTACAACCGTGATGGCATTACATCAACATGACACAACAAAATGAACTACGTACAAAGACATTCTTCAGCAGAACATTTGCTACTGTATTCTTAACCATTGCCAAGTCATTTGATCCCTTAAAATACTGGAAAGCTGTATCAATTATAAGAGAATTAGGCAAGAGGAAGACATACTCTCCAAGACACATGGTTCACACATGTGACTATAAAAAAAGTTAAAGAATCCCAAGCACTTGCATGTACTGTGATGCTTCAGACTGTAAACTAGAAAGCCTATTGTCTAACTTGCTAATAAAATATTTCAGGTATACTAAGGTGTATAGCACTGCAGTTAAATGCACACAATAAACACCCAAATCTCATTTCTAACTGATAGATAGCATCATAAATCAAAAGCAAATAGAAACATACTAGTTCTTGAAACTTTGTCTTTGGCTTCTACTCCTCCATTGGCTTTATCTGGTTTGGATTTTTCGTTCAAATTCAAGTCATCGGTACTCACCAGGGTCAGTGGAACAGCAAAGAGATGCGCTATTCGAGACATCTTTAATTCCTTACACCTAAATATATAAAATTATACACATGCTGAGCACTATAAAACCTTGCTATACACTGAATGGCACCAGTTTTCCAGTGCTCAGTCCAAGCCCATGAAGCACCTTTTCAATCTGGCCTAAAACACCTGTTTCGTTTTGCCTATCCACCGTAGCTTGCTTCCCAATTGACCTGACTCACCCTTCAGTTCTGTCCGGGCTCTAATTCGGGCTGGATTTGCTGCACCATCGGCTGGCGCCTAGGCATCGTGATAGTGTCGCTATAGAAGTCATTGACTGAATAATATTGACTGATTATACAACCACATACTGACGAAAACTAGAACTACCATTTCATCGTATTACTTTGCATTTACTCGTGTTAAAATGAGAAGAAAATCCAATACAAAACATCGTTACAGTCGGGATTACAGGAACGGAAATTCTAAAACGAATGAAGTACGTTTTGCATCGTCGATATTGGAACTCACGTTGCGATGTAAATACACATGGTCATACGTCTAACCTACGTTTAAATATATTACATAATAAATAACGGAACGTTGGTCGTCTATTGCTCTTCAATTTTTAAACTAATGATTTTTAAATATTAATAAGTAGTAACATGTAAATGAAAAAGCACACTTACTGCGGAGTGCGGCGAAAGTCTTGCTTATTACTTATTAGCTTCGCTTCGCCTCCCAATGGTCTCCCATAGAGTTCTGCATTACTGCAGATCGGGGGTCTAATCCAGACTCCAGAGCTGTCTATTCAACGGAGTTCGTTCCCATGCGATAGGATGGATAGTTAATCCAAGTTCCTTTAGCTGTATCAGCAACACACACAGCAGATGATTTTTACAAACAGAAAGGTTGGACTCAACTTTGAAGACAAATGATCTATTCAAATGAGGCCACCTTAATATGATTTAGAAACAAGTGAATCTTTACAAGATCAAGAAACCTGCAGAGTATTTTGGAGGCATTATTATTTTCGACGCTTCAACATGTCTACGACCGTCTCATATACAACTTTATGAAGACTAAGATCGTTCTAAATGTCCTATATTTTTAATATATGCGCTATATAAATTCAAATTCACTGAGGCAGAGAAAGGTAAACAGAGTCGACGTCCAATGGGAATAGTTCAGTTGCGCCGATCGATGAAGTAAAGAAGACGTTTAAAGCGAAAAATGCTTTTAAAAATATTTTCTGGAATAATTGAACAAATAAACACGTAGATTTTATGTTTAACGAGAGTTTCTGCGTCTTTCTTAAAAAGCGAATTAGCGGTTCGGATTTCGTCTTTTATTACTTTGGACGTTATAGCGTGGACTTATACACAAGGCGGATTTGCAGAGCGATGAAGTAAAGACCGGGATTAAACCCTCGAGCCTCCACTGTTCAATGCCTTAAGCCGGTGGGCCACTGTGGTTTAACCATTTGAAGATCTCACGACTTGATGCCTTAAGAAGACTGTGGACCGCATATTTTAAAGGAGGTTTACTCCGTAAATGTTAGGCGATTACTACAGTTAAACTGGCAAGAGACGTACGTTCATATTCGAATATACTTTGAATCGTGTCTTTTTTTCGGCTGGGGTTCAATGGCGAACAACGGTAGACTTTGTAGTTCAGAGGGTGACGCACGTAATGACTTCAGTAGAGGATTAGACAATCGGTTTGCCAGACCGAAGTCTACGAACGCCCAGCGATTGCTTCCCAGTCCTAGTCTGAAGAGGGTCATTACGGAAAATGTCGTGCAGACACGAAGGCAAGAATTTGAAAGATTCAGTCAGAACCCGGTTGGTTCTAATGTGACAGCTTTTCAACCGGCAAAAAGTAACGGCTGTGTTAGATTGTCGTCGACTGCATATGGGACTATACAGGATCCTGTACAGGATCAAGGTAAGCAGCTGTTGTTCACACCTGAGGCAGCGAACCACAGATTTCCTCCAAAGCCTGACATCAAACAAATTGGATGTTCAGTTTCTGCAGAATTTCAAGTAAACATAGAAAACCATTCCAGACAGATCAATCGGCAGTGTCAGGAAGCTCCAACATTGCACTCACAGCCGAATCAACTTTCAAAGCATGATTTAGACATTGACATTTCTAGTTTATGTGTTTCAAACGATCTTAAATCAATCCCAGATTCTTGCAACCTGCAAAATTTGGAACTACATAGTAAAGATGGAAATAACAATTTCCAAAGTTCTGAACAAGATGACGTGAAATCACCGACAGTGGTGCCAGAAACTCCAGTTCTACCTCCACCACCAAAACCTCCGAGATGGCTTTCGCAACTTGGTTATGTATCGGACGGAATATTTAGTCAGGAATTTACATGCGCAGATGGGAAATACGATTACCTGGCGAATGCTGTGTCCATGATAGTTCCAGCAGCTTTAACCGGTGAAACTAGCATGTCGGAGAAAATTGGTGGGATGAGCATGAGCGAGTTGTTGTCAACTTATGCTTCTATTGATGAAATCCCAGAAAACCAAGACACGGAGATCAACGCACCACAGAGATCTGAAAAAGAAAGCGGACAGAGTTTGTCTGTTATATTTCCAGGAGCTTCAATCGGTGATTTTAATGTTGCTGAGAAAAACGATGATTTGGATGAGTCAACTTATGCTTGTATTGGCGAAATTGCAACGTCGGAATTCCCAGAAGTCAAGATGCCGCAGAAATTGGAAAAAGAGAGTAAGAAGTATCCGAAATCTTATTACCTCAGTCCATCAGGCAAAAGGAAGAAAGGATTCAGACCTGGAAGATCTGTCTGTCTCGATAATCCTGGTTACATGTTTTGTCACGGCGGTGAGGTTGATGATGTCTTTCCATGTAGCCCTTTGATAGGTAAATTGAATGAACTTAGCATAGACCACAAGCATGACTTAATGCAGGAACCAGTCTATGATGAGCCGTGTGTCTGTTCCAATAACGTCCAGGTTGAATCTCAGAATGTTGATTCTGCTCAAGTTGTTGTTGATGGCAGAGGATGTGCATCTCCAGACCACGGAAAAAACTCTATTCACGATGAGACACAGGTCTGTCCGGTTTGCATTTTCTTGCTCATTAGTTGCTACGTCGTGGCATTAATAATATCATCTATTTAGTCATTTGCATTGAAATTCTTATTGATTTATGTGTCGTTTTGGTTTTATTTCCTTTTATAGATTGGCATTTTTGCAGCACTTTCATATATAACCTGACTTTTATCAGTGTTTGATTGCTATTTTATAATAGTGAACAGTAAAATCTATTTATTGTAGCACAGTTGCTGCATTGCATAATATACCAGTCATGTGTCATAGTATTAGCTCTAATCTGTATTGGAAATGGTGAGACAGGCTGTGGACAAAAGGCCATGAGAGAGCCAGACTGCTAGTTATGCTCTTGTTAGGTCTTGATCACAGTTTAACAATTAAGTGTTGTGTCTATGTACCTTATTTGGCTGAACCCTTTTGCCAACAGCCCAGTTGTTAATTATTTGATGTTTGTGTTTGGCAAATATTTCCAATGTGCAATCTTCAAAAAGATAAAGTGTCCTGTAAATTATTACTGACACGTGTATGTTATGCACAGTACATGTGTGTGTATGTGTATGTGTGTGTGTGTTTTATCTATACTGCAGTTATTATCATGAATCTCTCCACCAATTACCCCACGCAGTTAGTTAGTTTCGGATTACGATATTAATGATTTTAAATGATAGTAGTGTGAATTTTTATTTGAAATTCTTGTTTCAGTTACTCTAGCCTTGATGTTTGTCCTCATAATATGCATTGCAAGGGTTTCATTTATCATAGGACCCTATACTGTTGGAGCGAGGGGGGGGGGGTTAGGGCAGCAGAGGTTTGCTTCAGATTGACTATTGTGTGGAAGTGAAGGTGGAAGGGTGCACTTTGAGGACAATTCTTGACTTTTTGTACTAGAAAAGTTTAATTGTGATTGTTTGTTGATTAGTACAGAGTTGCACTTTCAGTGTTCTCTATTGATATATCGGTTTTATATTCAAAAAATGTATTATTATTATTATTATTATTTGCCCATAGTAAAAATTGTGATGTTATTTTACTTGTACTGTTTGCTTTGACAGCACATTTTGAGTTTAGTGATTTTAATGTGATGATGATGATGCTGATGATGTTGATGATGATGATGATGATGATGATAATAATATTATTATTATTATTATTATTATTATTATAATATAATTTTAAATTTTTACTTTTAATAATAAATTAAAAAAAATTCTCTAATAATAATAATAATAATAATAATAATAATAATAATAAATAATAATTAATAATTGTTAATAATAATAATTGTTAATAATATTAATAATATTAATAATAATTATAATAATATTATAATAATATAATAATAATATTAATTAATAATAATAATTAATAATAATAATAATAATAATAATAATAATAATAATAATAATAATAATAATAATAATAATAATAATAATAATAATAATAATTAATTTGCTTTAATACTATAATATAATAAATCACTTTTGACAGAGTTTTTGCAATCTTTGCAGGAATCATTTGGGACATGCAGACTTTGATATGGTCTGAAAATATAATATGGAGAGAGCCTTATTATTATAATAATAATAGTATACTAATACAACATACAATAATAATAATAATAATAAGGAATAATAAGAAGGGAGTAATAGTAATAGTAAAATTACCCTGGAGAGAGCCAAATTATATAGGATCCCCAAATGTCCAGATCCTTGAATATTCCATGTTCTGAAAATACTTTTTAAAGGAGCAAGTTGTGAATACGCAATGACACAACATGTGTGGCGTGTGTGTGTGTGTGTGTGTGTGTGTGTGTGTAGTTAAGTCAGCTTCTGTGACTGTTCTAATTTCTGGTCACAGCAGAAGCTTGAAATTCCAGTGCAATTGTATGTTGTACAGTATATGCCTGGCTGTGAGGAAGGCCTATACAATGTTATACATGTCTTGCTGCTTTTTCATCTGCCTGTCTGAGCCAGATGCAAATGGTATGTGGGCCTGATGCTAATGACTTTATGTGTACAGTTAGTTATTTGCATGAATTTCATTTTAGTGCAGTTGAATAAGAGGCCTGCTAGCCTGGGCAGTGATGGAGGAAATGAAATCAGGAGAATTGTTTATATAATTTTTGCTCTATGGCAATGGTGTGGTGGAACTGGTTCTGTCCGGTTTGTGCCTTGTGCAAACTTTTTCCCCACAAATATACCTTGAAGTCAAGACTCCTTGGACTACATGGGTGGTCAAAAAGTTTCTTTAAAATTGCTATAAACCAAATAGTTTGATGATGATATTTTTTAACAACAAAGAGGAGGTAGTAGCAGCAGCAGTGGTGGTGGTGGTGGTAGTAGTAGTAGTAGTAGTAGTAGTAGTAGTAGTAGTAGTAGTGTAGTAGGAGTAGCAGTAGTAGCATTAATATAATAATAATAATAATAATAATAATAATAATAATAATAATAATAATAATAATAATAATAATAATAATAATATAATAATAGCCAGGAACTGATTAGAGTGGTTAGATCTAGATCTAAGATTGCTAACATAATTATGTATACTAATAGCCAGGAACTGATTAGGGTAGGTAGATATAAGATTGCTAACATAATTATGTATTTCTAGATATGAAAAGTCTTCCTGATTGTGTGAGATCGGGAGCTTCCTCCTTGCCTTTTGAGTTGGTCATTTACTGCACCTTATGCTTCCTCCTTGCTCCCTCTTTCCTTTTCATCCTCTCCCTTCCTCACTCCCTCTCTTTTTCTCCATCCCCAAATATATTTCTTTTTCTCTTTTGCCCTTTTTCCCCACACTCTTTCACTTAAATCCCTCACTGTTATCTCTTCCCGCCTCTGTAACCTATGCCGTTTTTATAGTGGTATCTAGAAAACTTCTATCCAATCTTCTTTTTATCTTTGCCCATATGATGCAGTTGTTTCTTTTGTATAAGACTATTACAAATACATTTGGTCAGAGTTAAGAACCAGTGATCTGCCCCACAATTGTGTAATAATAATAATAATAATAATAATAATAATAATAATAATAATAATAATAATAATAATAATAATAATAATAATAATAATAATAAATATAATAGTAATAATAATAATAAATATAATAATAATAATAATATTTGTAGTAGGTTGTTTCCTGTATGGAAAATAGTTTACAGAGTTTTTGCCACTGTGTCAGCAGTGTAATTTGAGAAGAATAAACATATTTGTGGCTGCAGAGTTTGGCATTCAGTTATCAGTTGCATTTAAGTGTCAATATTTTACTAACCAAATTAAACAGTTGAATATTTAATTGTGCTGTTTGCTCTCTCTCTCTCTCTCTCTCTCTCTCTCTCTGTCTCTCTCTGTCTCTCTCTCTCTCTCTGTCTCTCTCTCTCTGTCTCTGTCTCTCTCTGTCTCTGTCTCTCTCTCTCTCTCTCTCTCCTCTGTTCAATTTGTTCAAAATGTAATAATTGGGCTATATACCTCTTCCTGTCCAAACTTTTTTTACCACCAGTGGATCATGCAAAGAAACATCAAAATTTCAGCTATACCACTAGGATATCAGACTGGCAGAGTGATGTGCTGAAACCCATCAGCAAACTGAACCCTGGTTAATTGTCAGTTGCATTTGTTTGCCTGTTGTTTCAGCTTATGATCTGTTTGTTTTGCCTGGTAATGTTTTAGTCCAGGGCGAGATCAAAAGTCCGTCACGCATATACGGTATTGAGGCTTCCACAGGAGACCGGAGTTTCCCCGCAAATGGAAGGTGGGTGCTTATTTTTCTATATTTGCATTAAAATGTGTTAATATTTCATAAGTGCAGTTAGACTGCTCATTGTTGTGTGGGAGATGTGCATTGAGCTACAGGTCGGTCTTGGTAATTAATTAATATTTAAAATTATGATAATTTATGTGTGTCATCATGAATATTCATTAGTCACTCTGCTTGTCCGGGTCTAATTAAAATTGACTGTGGATATATTCTAATTCCGGCAGCAGTTGATTACTGAACTTGGCATAACAGTGACCTGTTAAATGGTTGTGTGTGTGTGTGTGTGTCAGTCATTTGGTTCTGGTTCTTATGGATGTACTGATTTACTTACTCATTTACTTGAGCCTACCAACTGTGGCACCGATCTGACAAGTACACAGCATGCAATTTTGTTTCTAAACACATCAGCAAAGAAAATTACAGTAGAGCTTCATTATAGCACACTCGGTTATAACGCATCCTTGGTTATAACATACCATAATATACGGTCGCGAGTGATGTGATACTGTATTGGATGGTGTTGAATATAATGCACCTTGGATATAATGTACTCTATTTTGCAGACCCGCTAAGGACAATTATATTATAATGAAGTTCTACTGTACATCTTTTCAGTTCAATTGTTTCATTATATATGTGGTACTGAATACAGATTATAATATTGATACAGATGTATAATATTGTACTGCTGTATAAGGTATTAGACTAGTTGTTTGTACTAGTTGTTTTGCGCACTAGTAGTTAGGGTTAAGGTTAGGGTTAGGGTTAGAGTTACCCTAACCCAAGAAGTGGTGTGCAATGTACTGGTACGCAAACTACTAGTGCGCAAATTCCCAGGTGCTCAAACTACTAGTGCGCATACTGATGTAAACCTTATAAGGATCCAATAGTAGCGTTAATATTACAATGAGGATTACGATTGGAGTGACCATTGATGCCAAATGCATTATTAGAATGGCGCTATAGAAGTTCTAATTATATGTTATTTGCCCCATTTCCGATTTCTGTGAAGTTCAGAGGGTCAACCAGGTATTATTATACGTCGCATATTTGGAGCAGCAGCTTGAATATGCAACAATGACTTGTAATTGCAAATTACAAATTACAAAGCCTGAACATGGCAGCCAGCAGTGTAGAGGAATTAATTATTAAGTCATTCGATGACATCGTGTGACACGATCTCTGTCTATCTTGACACTGAGCAGAGACATATTATTATTATGATCTATAACCAATGCAGCTGTTCACTTTGTTCTCTTATAAGACATTTTGTGTTTTGAGAGCCTGCTCTGTTTACCAGTCATGCTGGCTCATATGGACATTGTATGGTTGAAATTATATAATGTAATTTTTGTACATACATACATAAAGTTCATTTACTATATATTACAAATGTAGTCAAACATGTATATTTTTGAAATTTGTTGATGTTTAAAATTCCATCTCTGAGAGGAAGAAGAATTCCAGAGTGATGGACAGGAACAACGTTTCTGGTACTACAGATAATGTCCTGTTGGAATTGGAAGACAGTAAGAATAGAGCTGTAACAGAAGATTTACAGCTATAAGATTGTGGAGCTTCTTTTCTGAGACATCTGTCGACTAGCAGAAGCAGCTTGAACATACACACATACACAACCAGTGGAGTTGTTGCAGAATAGGTGATGTGTTGCGCATAACATGTTATGTATTCTAAAATTCTGAATTTTTGAAGATATATATTTGGTTTTTCCATTGTTTATATCACAGTGTCAATTGCTCTAGAATGCATGGAACAGGACTTGCACTGATTCCTGACAAGAGTTGTACTACTGTATTGTAATGGAGAAACATCCTGACACTATTTTACTAATGTTTTAGCCATAATAATATTTTCATCGAGAATAACTTTAAGATCTTTAACTTGCCTGTCTTTGATAACGTTATTCCAAAGTTTAGCTACTGCTATTTGTGTGTGTGTGTGTGTTGACTATATACTGTAGTCAACTTATATATATGTTTGAAATTTGTTTATGTTAAGATGTGGCAGAGGAAGAACTCCAAGAACAGGAACAACGCTTAAACTACGTAAACCGCGTTCGAGAAAAGACAGTAAGAATACTTTTAACAGAAGATTTACAGCTATAAATTGCTGCTCAATATAACACACACACACACACACAATAACACACATATTAGGCTACAAATAACAATTTATGAATTCTAAAATTCTAAACTTTTGATAATAGTTTTTTCCATTGTTTATATCTGACCAATTGCTCAGTTTCTGAAAGGAGTGTTGACAAAATTAAGTGATAGTAATGGAAACCCTGAGATTTAAATGTTTCTATCGTATCTGTACAACTTGGAGACCATTCAACTATAAATTTTGGACATGTTGATGAATATATTTTTGAAAGAAATAAAATTGCTAAAATAGTAAATAATTTTTGTGGAATTTCGGTTAAAATGTTAAATATTGCAAAAATTTTCAATTAACGGCCGGCTGAATAACAGATATAAAAAGGTTGAAAGCCCTGATCTAGTGTATGATATATGTTAATGATCACATGCACAATTATATAATATTAATTTCTAACACTAATTAAGTGAGCTAATAAAATTAAAAAGTTTAATATCTACAATTTACATTAAACATACCAAATTTTGGAAGTTGATGAATATATTTTTTGAAAGAAATAACTTTGCAAAAAGTGTTGCTTTTGGTCGCCCTGGGTTGATGTTCTAATTAAAATTTTTTTTTGGCTGGATTTTAAAAAAGGTTATGATCTAGTGTCATATAGTTTAGAAAATAATCTGCTTTCTTCAGATGTCAGATGACAGCAGATTCCAAGGTTTATTGTTAGGTCACGAATTGTTGTTTGAGTTAACCGTTGTGCTGTGATTCTGCGCAGAGCGAAGCGATCGCCAAGTATGAGAAAGTTAAGCTAAAGTCTGCGGCTAGACTGTTTCAGTATGGTATGGTAATTGGCCTGGATGGAAATGAGACAAGCGGCTTCAGACCAAAGCTGTTGTACAGCATTCCAAATGAGGTAATAAAAAAAAGCCTTAGACTTGTTGCTGTCTTTAAAATTGCATTTCGGTCAAAGTTGTGTAAAGAGTCAACCTTGAATTTTCTTGTTTGAAGTTTTCACACAGATTCTTTCATTCATAATTATCTGTCCTAATACTTAAAATGCTAAAAATTTATTGATTTAAGCCAAGCATTTGATAATTTTTCTCCTTCTATTGAAAAAATTATATATAAATTAGTTTTTGGCAATAGTTGAGTTGTTTACTGTTCAGCCAAATGCAGTCGTGAATTTTGGTTTCTAAAAATTTTGCAGATGCCAGCCATTTGACACCCTACTGGCTTCCCTTACTGCACCCATTAGGTTTCTATTTTTAAGATAATGTTTTCCAGATATATTTTTAGAAGGGCTGATGTCATTCTTATGGTGCGATGATTCTGTTGCCATAGATACCTGAAAGTGAGGCCTTTGTTTGCAATTTCTGCTTTCCCGAAGTTAATCTTTGGACCCCGGAGCATATCTATGAAGAATCTCAACGTTTCTTGGACGGGTAACCAGTCTAGACTTCGGATTCATTTGAATAATAAAATTAGAGTTGGTGTTACACTTAACCCCTCTGTCTCTCTCTCTCTCTCTCTCATGTTCAACATGATTTTTGTGAAGGTACTCAATCAATATTATCATGCATAAAAATTTATAATGAGGATATAAATAAATATACTTGGCATGCTTAAAGTGCTGGCTTTGATGCACATACACACACACACACACACTCTTTTTGAAGTTTGAACAGTATCCTGTCTCCTTGATTGAAAGTAGATCGATCTACTTTCAATCAAGGAGACAGAATACTGTTCAAACTTCAAAAAGCCCAAAGTGAAAGGCACGAAGTAAAAGAGCTCGGCCGAAATTAATTCATTCTGTTGACTCTGTCATAAACACGCAGATCGGGTGAATCAATGTTGAATGAAATCAACTTTGTTCATTATTGTTATATCGTTGGCAACGGATTTGGGTTGAATTTACAACTGACCGGGTGATTTCCTGTTTTGCTTTTGCAGAGAATTGTTTTCTTTTGTCCTGACGAGTGAAACCGGTGACCGCCGTTACGGATGGTGCAAGAGATATTTGGTAAGTTTTGATCTGTCAATGTTTGTTATCATTTCCTTCAGTAATTTGGCTCATTTCTTAGTTCTGTACGGTATTGTTAAAGAGAAACGAACATTTGGATGACAAAGATGGCTGCATTTTTGGTACTCGAGGGTTAATACTAGTTCTGTTATTAATTAATTATTATTAATTGAGACATCTGTTGATGCTTAGGTTATTTGTAGGCAGATTTGATATTCAGGGAGGTCCAGAAATTGGGATTTTCATGGGTTTTGGGTGTTTAAGGGGGGGTCGGTTAGAGTGTCACAGGGGTTGAGGTGTGGGGGTATTTTGAAGAGGATAGTAGGGTTGGGAAGATTGATAATTTCATTTAGGATAATTTCATTTAGCTCAACCTCTCTCTCCCAATGGCTCAATGCAGTTTGCGTAACGTAATGTTGTATTCGATTGTAAGCCTTCTGGTCCAGAGCCACGCCTTCCGGAGGCATTGTGCATTGTGAGTTCAATAGGCGAGCGCGGAATGTACGAGCAGTTACTCAGGGCACTCCAGGAGTTTCGATTGCATTCCATGGAATGTTGCACCGATTTAATGGAAGTTGCGTACGCACGCCCGATGCCTGCGCCAAACAAGGAAGTGTATATTCGTACGGAGGTCAGTTGGTTTGTAGAATTTTTTGAAATTCTGTAGATCTTAATATGTTTTTGTGTTTTGCATATCAACGGGAATGGTAAAATGTAAAATGTGCACTGTACAATGTATCTCCATAGTGGGAGAAACTGCACTGTGTGATCCAAAGACCTTACCTTTAGTTCTAGTATCTTATTATTTTTATTACTAAAAAGTCAAAGTCCTTCCCGAACCTCATGGGCTCATAGGGTGGCGCTGATTTCCGTTGCTATAGCCCTCAGCCAGGCGTATAATACCATGGATATGGGGCTGGTGCATCGCATAGCGTACCTGTTTGACTTATCACAGCATTTTACCACTGCTTCTCAGTTTACCACCGCCCTCTAGTGAGTAAGGCTGAGTCAACCTTTGGGCTCCTGTGGGTCTCGAACCCGACCTTCTGCTGTATTGTCCAACGTTGTTACCATCCTGCTAACTTCCCTCCCCTGCATTTGTTATAGTTATAATTATTAATTGAGATGAAGTGAATAAGTTTTTAGGTATTTGAATTGATTGGATTCTTGTTCCTGCTTCTTCAAAAGGTTACTCTGTAATGTGTACTGCTTCAGTTTATATAGCACTTTGATAAGAATGCGCTAGTCATCATACTGACCATTTTAATGTCCATTCTGTGTGGATCCCTGAGATACGTCATCTTTCATTCCCGGAGTCGAACCCAGGCTGGAGGGCTGCTCAAGGGCAGAGCCCTATCAAATAAGCTATCAAGACATCCAATGTTTTCCAGTTGCTTCATTGAATTTAATCATACTTTTAAGTAGACTATCATGCTTTCATTATGTATTTTAGAAGTTTTAATTGGCCATTTGGGTTTTATGTCTGATATTTTTTATGATTTCCCTTGCATGGGATAAAGGCTACAGGGACTTTGTTGTAGATGATGTGTTGTAGGCGATGCGTGGTTTACATTTTCGGTATAAATTTTGATGCTCTTCAACCGATAGTATTATTCCACGTGATTTGTTTACACAGGTTCCAAAGCTTGGAAGACAGACAATCATTCTAAAGAGGGAGTTGAATTCAACGTTTAGCATTGTTAGTGAAGACTTCATTCGATTTCTAAATAAACTGTAATTCCTAGCGTGACATTTTCTGCCAAAGCTGCTCACTTTAGCACCACCCTCTAGCGAGCAAAGGCTGAGTCTGCCTTGGAACGTTGTACCAATCTGCCATCTTGCACTGCCTCCTGCTGGCATATATATGTACAGTATTAATAGTTTGATATTCTCTGCTCTTATTGGTACCGCATTATTGTTTGTATTTCTAGGTTCCGTACTCTCAACTCTTGGAGCATCTTTCCGTTCCTGTTCTTCTGCAGGCGTTTGGTGCTTTGCTGCTGGAGAGGAAAATCATCTTTTGTGCTAGCCGTCTTAGGTGGGTGGCTATGGCAAGTTTAACTCATGCACCTTGCCTGGTTGTTGTGGAATTTTAACCGGCACATGCGAGGGAAGATTAGAGAATTTTTCGTGTGAGGATGATGAATTTGTAGTCTTTGCTATAATCCTGTGTTTGACAACTTTATATGGACTGTGATTTTTAGCTGCCATCCATCCAATATTGTAATTTGCAACTGGTTAGGGCTTGGCGTTTTAATGCGGCAAATATGCAAGACTCAGGGGTTCTAAATATGCGGAGGAAATGTGGAAATTTCCCACTTATGTGCCTATTTAGCCTCATATATTTGTGGAAATTGTGGTGTCATTTTGGGAGAAGAAAGGCCGTCAAGCAAAACAGGTCATCCAGACAGGCACTGATCCCATGTTAATATATGCCTATATCATGAAAATAGCAAAAAGTATTATATATGTGAAAAAATAGCGAAAATGCGGATGAAATTGCCGCATATTTATGCAGAAATCGTATATGCGGTAAAAACAGAAGAAGGAATTTGGCGCATATGCAGTTGCATAGTCGCACTAAATTGACAACACTAACCAGTGGTATATTCACTGTTTTGTAGTACACTTAGTTCCTGCATCAGTGCCATGGTGGCGCTGCTGTATCCATTTGAATGGCAGCACACCTATGTCACTGTTCTGACAACGTCACTGATTGACATTGTGGAGGCTCCAACGCCTTACATCATCGGGATCTTGACATCGATGAAATCATTTCTTGAAGATTATGATTTGTCAGAGGTAAGCAAGTCCAGATGTATCGATGTATCTATACCAGTAACCAATAAATATATTGTTATGATTAAGTATGTATACTTTATGAAGCCTTTTATGCAGGATTTTGTGTAACGGTATGTGCTGATACTTATTATGAGTTAGTCTAAAGTTTCTTTAATTTTGTTATTATACTAATTTGCAGAATAAAACTAAAACTTAAATGTTTATATTTCAATACACACAGTTTATTCAGAAAATATATCTTTTCCATTAATGTGACATTTCTGGATATTAAAAGTATCATATTCATTTTGAATTTTGTACATCTCTCTCTCTCTCTCTCTCTCTCTCTCTCTCTCTCTCTCTCTCTCTCTATCTATCTCTCTTTTAATCATGTATCATTGTTTGTAATTTCTTGACTGATTTTGTTGTTAGGTGTTGTTGGTTGATCTTGACAACGGTTTGATACTGAAAGGCATGGGTGATGAAAGCCGTATAATACCAGAGAAAATCCAGCGAGCTTTAACAGCGTCACTGAAATGTGATTCGGGTATGTAATGAAAATTGCTTTGCTCTTCCTGTTGGTCTTGCTAATGTGCTGGGCATTAACTGAGTTCCATTGCATGCCTTTTACCATGTTGCAGTAATGTATTTACCATTCCTAGTAAGTGATATAATTGTTTTTATGATTGCATTTTGTGTTTCACCTTTTTAGTAATGCTCACAGAATTAATTCAGAAAGATTTTTGAACTAGTTTTAAATACCAATTTCAACACAAGTTTCATTATTTTTCAGCTTTTGAAAGCTTGACTTGGAGACTATAGTAATGCCTACTTGATATCTGGGTTTGCTTTTCGGTTGAAGTTCCTAAATTTGTGTGTTGTGTGAGCGTTTAAGATAATTTGACTGTAGTTTTTGTCTTTGTTATGCAGGCGCTCAGAGTGCTTCAACTTCTGCAAAACGTAGAAATAATCAGGTCGTTAGCGATGAAACCGTAAGTGAAGCGTTCATTCGGTTATTCGTTGAGACGTGCGCCCGCTACAAGGACTTCATTGTGGAACAAGATGGCGAAGAGACAACATTCAAGGTTTCACCACTAGAAATTACCATTTTATTGCTAATTCAAGACTATCAATCAATCAATCAATCAATCAAGTTCTATGGTGCCACCATCTTAAAAAACATGGAATTTGGGCAAGGTGACAAATTTCTTGCACAGATAATGCAGATTTTGAAACCAGAAAGCATCAAGCCAACATACACTATACCAGAGTGATTACAATTGCTAGCATTAAAGGGCACTTGAGGTTAATTGAAAAATTGCCATCAGTTAAAACAGTGAAGTGAGCAATAGTGGATGCTTATTAATAAAAGATAAAGTGGAAATTATAACATAAAAACATAAAATTGACCTATAGAGAAAATAGGACTATGGTGTAGTTTATGATTCTCTTAATTATCTTGCCGCATTTCGAAATAAACTGTCGTTGGTGTTGTTTACACTGACCTAAATAAAAAGATTATAATTATCGAACCACTTTGAATTTGTATTGTGTTTGCAGAGGGAACAGTTTGTAAAGGCGGTTGATTCACAGAGCATCCAGCTTTTCCTCGATTGGTTCTCTCAGACGCAGATGTTCGACGTTTTCATGTCGGGCAAGCTCAGTCAAAATGCTGTCTCTTCCGGTAAATCAAAGTCTTATGCTTCGGTGTTTAAAAGCTGCTGCAATTAAATGTATTCACAAACATGCTACTCTATTTATTTGTGAAATTTTAATTGTATAATGACTTACTAGTTGTTACGGTACATCTTGTCAATAGCCAAAAAAGAAACTGCTGTCATTTCAAAGAATCAGATTGAGCATCTTGTGTGTACCCTACTGAACCACTCTAGACCTATTATTATTATTATTATTATTATTGAATTTATTATTTAAATTTATGTTTGTAGCTAAATTCGATCAGAGAATTATTGAATATCAAGAAGAGATGAAATCAATGAGAAAAGCGAGTCTTGGCAGAAACAAGAAGCGGTCTCTTGGGAAAAAAATTTCGAGATTTTTCCGTGAATCAGGTGATTCAACTAAAGATGTCTTTTATTGTTGCAAAAAGTTATACAACCGTGTTAAGTTATTGTTCATTTTGGTAGTCATTGTGTTGGTACTTTTCTAGATTCATATTTTGTCATTATGTTTATATGGGCTGTTTTGTAGGTGTTAGTAGTGGACACTTGGTTTTACAGTTGGGGCTGGTTGGTGTATCGGTGACCCCATGCGATAATTTTAAAAATTGGGGTTTGGAGAAACACCTTCAATAAAATTATTTTCTGCCATTGTCACTCTTATTCCAAATTCTGCCCAGGAATGGCTTTTTTCAAAATTATTGAAGAAATCTAACGATATCAGGTATAGTTTTTGCCTATGCTGACAAAATTTAGTGCCCCTTTCAACTGATATATTTTTATTTTTAGGCGATAAAGTGAAACGAAAATTCAAGAGATTCTCCTTATGATCGACTCGTCGACTGAATTCATTCCACGTTGTTATCTTAACCAGAGTACTGTTGCATTCTAAATTTTATTCGCTTTGATTTCTCAGAATTGATTGAGTTAGATTGCTCAAAATTGAGTTTGATTGCTCAAAATTACTGGAAGTGAGATGTAATGTTGAAATCTTTTATAGCGCTGTTTCAAATTTTGACTGGCTTTGTTTTTTACATTGTCACAGGTATTCAAGATATTATATACTTCATTCCAGTGCCTTTGAATAGGATATTTCATATTAGGACTTGCCTTATTGCTGGTTTGCAATTGTTATTCGGGTTTTGTACAGTAGAATAGCATTATGATTAGTTAAAAGTAAACTTCTATAGCGCCATCTTAGTAATGCACTTGACGCCAGTTGATGGTTGCTCCTTGATTTGAATCATTATCCCCATTGTGAAATCCAACCAATAAGTCCAATTTTCCAGATGTATAGGGTGATGTCACTGTACCATATATATTAACCTGTATCAATATTTTAGAGAATCTCAATTGATTTTTACATTATAATTTTTTTACGTACAAAGTGTGAGCTACTACCAATGTCATTCATCCCAAAATGCTCAGCGGTAATTCAGTGAATGTGTGGTTTATTTATTGTTTTCATTAAATTGAAGTTAAGCAATGTTGAGCACGGCTCATACTTGGACAGGTAACCATCCTGGGATCGAGTCATGGTGCCGGCTGCCAACCATCGCTTAGGTGTCAATAAATTGGTAGCTGGGTTAAGCTGCGAAGGTAAAACACGGGTCTAGAGAAAGCAATGGCAAATTACTCCAAGCCACCTGCGTTGCTGCTTGCCTAGTACACGGAGATCAGTGCCTGACCCTATGCTCTTTCGAGTACGGGACTACCTTTGCCTTTTATTGTTTTCATATTATATTATGGCATCCACCAGTTTTGTTATATTTCTGCTATATAACTATTTTGTACTCACTTATCACTAGTTTTTTTATATTCGGAGTTTGTGCTGTTAACCAAAATCTCGAAATCCAAGTCTCAATTTAATTTGTGAATGTTTACGATTGTTTGTTTTGATAGAAACTATTTGACGGTGTAAAATTTAGAAAATGCCATATTTGAATGACTGTGATTTTGAAATCTCATTTTGTAACTAAGCGTGCATCACAGACTTTGCAGTGGTCATTGTACTTAATTTGTTTTGTCTCAGTTTTTGCCTTCTAAGCATAATAACCTAAAGTATTTAAATATGTTGATACAGTAACAATTTAAAGTTACAACCTTGTTGTAGTGAGTGTATTAGTAAACATTATAATTCTTAATTTTGTTCAGATATGTGTCTCTATTTCTGTTAATGTGTCTCTATTTGTTAAATCAGTAGTTTGAAAACTTTTCTATTATAAATGAAATCTCTCCGTAGGTAAATATGCCGAAGCTGAAATATTTTGTATTAATTATCGTGTTTTAATCGCATTTTCTTTCAATGTTTGTGTTTGTAGTGTAATACTGTATTTTCTGAAACTGAACTTGTGCGTGTTTGTATACTGTAGTTTTCATTTTACTTGCATCTTTATTGTTTAAGTTTTGCTGATATCTGTAATCAAGTGATGTACATTTGAAGGATTTTATTTTTAACCTTACCATAAGATTTGCTTGCTTTTGTGATCAGCTTTATTCTACAGGGCTATATAATAGCGTATCGCTTGTCATAGTACGATTTTTGCATTCTGTTCTTTGACCTTGTTACATTAGTTGCTACAAACTCCTTTATGCCTTTTTTTAGACTCCAACCGAGTCCAGATTTGATAATACTGTACTGTAATTATTCAAAGTTAACTTTACTCCCATACATTGCTATACAATAAACTATTGCGTTGTCATGAGCAAAATAAAGAAGCTGCAAATGAAGCAACTGGTGCAAAGCTGAACTGTAAGGTTACCAAGATGCATGAACTATATATATATGGAGAAACAGAAAAGGCTCCAAAGTTGTGCTTACTTGCTTATGAAATCATGCTCAATTTTGAAGGATCATCAATTTCAGTGATCTACTTGGCTGCAGTACATCAGAGTTAATATGTCATTTAATCAATTCCCTTTTTAGTGAATTTGATCAACTAGCATACAGGAATCTGTATTCTTTGGTTTTAGGCCTTGGTCTAAGCCTAAACCTTCTCGACTGCATGCTATCAGTTGGAAGATACACAACTCACATTTTACTAAGAAAGAAAATTTAGCAGAAGTTTTACATTTTTTTACAAAGGCTATAGAGAAAAACATAGAAGCCATTTTAAAGATAACATACAAATATCTAGTTGTAATCAGGCATATATTACTGATAATAAGCACAGCTTAGTTGGATGTAAAAGTCTACCCTTGCCTTAAGAAAACGTACAAACGAATATATACAAGAACGCCGCAATTCTAACAATACTGCAAAGCAAATTCTAAAGTACATGTAAGCAAAAGCTCTAAGCAAAAAATTAATGCGATGATACGTCTAACAACTAAAATACAATACAAAACCGCTCGTATTCTGAATGTCCGTAAGTATCTCTCGTATATAATTATGCTTCATGATTGCAGGTTGCTACATATAAACTATAGATCTATGCATAAGATCTTATCGGATCTCGTACAAGTCGGTAGATAGCTTCCACCGCATTGGATAAGGTTTCAAAACTTTCTAGGCAAGTTTTCGCTTTCGACTTCTGCACGTGACCGGGTGTCTAACAACATGCCAAGGAATTGAACATGAACTGTCTTGGTGGCATCTAGGAGACCTTTGCATAAACCAGAGCAACTCGACTGGGAATGTAGATCTGGAAAGACAAATGTTACGAATTCAGCTAAGTCACACTTAGACACTTGTCTTGCGTACATCATTTTAAAAGACGCAGAATTTCACACCCTCTATGAAGTGTTTAATCTAGACTGGATTCCGGAGGGGGAAACTGACAAAGCCAGGGGGAAGTTAGCTAGGGGGCTGCTGTTAGTTGATGTAGTATGCCAAAATTTCCAGGGGGGATTTGAAATTTCCGGGTGGGGAGAGAAATGGCAATTTCCCCTGGAAATGGCCTAGATTAAACACTGCCTCTAAGTCAATGAAGAATATACTTCCAGTTGTCACTGTTTTACTCTATGATTGATTTCTTGGTCTTTTGTTTAGTACCAGTAATAGATACCGTTGAGCACTGGAGCTGGTGCTATAGAAGTTCATTGCTATTATGGTCATTACTAAATTTCCATTCATATTACAACTGTTAAAGAACTTGACTTCAAAATATCCAATTTTCCTGTATCCATCTTTATCCGATTCAAGGGCCTCACTCGATGATCGGATACTTACATACATGTGATTGTTGCGATTATCCCAAGATTCTTGATATGTGAAGAAACGAGTCGTATGGTCAATTAGCTTATGTCCAAAGTATTCTCCATCATCAGTGTCAAGAACAATTGCATATCTGTTCATCAGTTAAAGGTTTACTAGCAGAATACCAAAGTTACAAAAGCAGATATTGAACACTGGATCAAATCCAAACTGAGCACAATGCATACAACCACGGCAACTTAATTTCAACGCTCAGGTGTTTCTAAGTATACCATTAAAAGTAACAGAAACAAGAATCTGCAAAGAAAGGATACTCTCCAGAATTTTCAACTCCAATCTTGTAATCGGTAAAACTCTTAGTTGGATGAAAATTGAACACAAAGACAAGACCAGCTCTCTCAAAAACAATCACTTTGTCTCCTTCGTGTTTCCTGCTAACGTAAGCCTAAAAGAAACAAACCTTACTAGCATTGTCCTCTAACTATATATTACAGTTTCCATGCAATTTTAAAATCTGTACAATTTGATTCCTATTGAAAAAAATCTTGGGTAATATAAAACATTAAAACATTTAATTGTGCAAATTTCATATTTCAAACTGCACAAAGTTAGTATCAACAATTCTTTGTGGATTGGTAGCAACTTCTTAGTTACTAGCACCAGAAACAACAGATTATTATGCAGTAGAAGCTGTAGGTATTGTACCTCCACTCCAAAGATATTCATACATTCTAATTATAGCCAAAGTCATGAAATTCTATGTTAAGAACAGCAGAGCCAACTTGAGGTCATGTAATGACTGCCAAAAAATGCATAAACTAGTGTTCAAGTACACAAATAACAACAGTCCAGTACCTGGTCAGCCGCCAGCCATGCATACTTAATTTCCAGATGGTTCATGTCTCGGTCGAAATTGTTTAGATACTGATACTTGAGTACGGCGTCAGATAACAGGTTGTACTGTCTTCGAGCGTAGTGGTAGCTCTCGTTGTTACCAACGCGAGGAAAGTCCAACCATTCTGGGTGACCAAACTCATTACCTAGACAGAAAATTCATTACGTAAAAAATAAATATGGGATAACAGCGGGCATCATTGGTAACTGAGTAAGTTAACCTAAGAATCAATATATATCTGTTTTGAGAGTGGTAAAGTAGTAGCTGCTTATTGTAATGCTTAATCAAGTGTTAATATAGCTACAGTAGAACTGCATGGGGTCAGACATGTCAACTTAATTTCATATCATATTATATCTGGGGTAAGAACAATACAGCTACAGAGAGAATGATTCTTTTAAGACAGTGCAAAAAATTTGTTTGACAGTTTTGTCCTATGGCTCAACTGCCTCCAGGACAAAACTGTCAACGTTCCTTTCATAAACCAACAGAGAGGCTTTTTCCTTCCTCACCTGCCAACTAATACCACTACATCAACTGCACGGCGACAGAAAATTACATAGAGCTCAAATAATCCACTCACCCATAAAGTTGAGGTATCCCTCGCCGCCGAGGGCGTGGGTTATCAGCCGAATCATCTTATGGAGGGCGAGACCGCGATCGATGACGACAGACGGTTCGGAATATACGGACATGTGGGTGTACATCTGCTTGTCCATCAACCAGAAAGCGATTGTCTTGTCTCCGACGAGCGCCTGGTCATGACTCTCTGCGTACGCGATGTGCTTCTCGCCGTACCTCCGGTTCGTCAACGTCCAAGCGATGTCCCCCATGTCCCACTGATCGTCCGTCGACTCCTTCAGCAGCTGAAAACGATTTTAAGTCAACGTACAACTAAATTCTGTGCCGTTCGCTGGGATTGTAAATGTACCGGGACTAACTGCCTTTGTATTTGACCTACTTTAACAGGTTTGATAGAGTTCTGAACAGGGCACAGGGCAGGCATATCCTTAGACGATCTTCTAGATCTTGTGAATTTATAATATGCTCTAATGCTCTGAAAACTCGACGATGAAAATTGCCAAGCAGAACAATAATTACTTTAATCCACTTGTCTGGAACTGCCATTGCCAGCGATAGTCGAAGCCAGTCCCTCCTTCTTCAATTGGACGACCCAGTGCAGGCATTCCTGACACCTCCTAAGCATTGACAGCATTATTATTATATTAATAATTCATATAGCACTATGATAAATAATTAAGCAAACTCTCATGATTACTTCATCTGCTAAAAACAAAAATACCTTAAAAGGCAACCGATTAAACTTAACCAAACACATCCAAATAACTGCTAGAAACAAAATTGCCCAACAATCTGCAAAATAATAGCAATATTATGGAATAAAGCCTAAAATAAATAAAGACACGAATACATTAACTGTATCTAACGCATAAAAACAAGTGTTACCTCAGCAACAGTAATTATAAATGGGTAAAAACGATGAAGCGTGTAATTAGCCAACATCAGGTAGGTCAAGGAGTCAGTGTCCACATTCATACCAAAATATTCCTCGTAACGACCGCTAAAATCTTCTTCTGTAAAGAGTTAAAAACAACTTCTAGAAGGAACCATGATAATTACAGATTATATAATCAGTATTTATTATAAATTAATATTAATATCTCAGAAATTAAAAGTACTATAAATCTTTCAACGATGATTATTGTATATCAGCAATGTAATCTGTCTGTCTGGCTAGCCATCTCTCTACTTGTATGGCAGAATGTACAAAGTGTAAAATATTTGGATGATAGGCTGAACAAACCGATTGGTTAAGGAATGCTGAATATTCATCATGGGACCGCCCCACCCCCCATAAAATCAATAAAGCATCACTGAGTAAAAGCATTATGCCCACTTATGCCATGGCTGTGGTAGAGCATTGATGTAGCTCCATCAAATCTAAATCCATCAAAGCGATACTCTTCAATCCACCAACGAAGATTCGACAAGAGAAATCGCAGAACTTCCCACCTGAAAAATCCAACACAACACACACATGGAAAAATTATTTAGAAGAGTTTACATCCAACACTAACAATACATATTCAATTATATCAAAAAACACCCGGCCACACTGCCCTGAGGATATACCAACCTTTGCCTGGCTGACCATTATCACTTAACCATAGCTATTTTAATGCAGCTTGGATTTAGACAATACAATGCTAAAGTCCTGTAAAGGCAACACATTAATCAAATTCAAAGACAAATTTTAATTCAAAATGAATGTAGGACAATTTTCAACTTGACCAGAGGTAGCAGTATTCTTTAAATCAACCATAGCGCTTAAATATTATGCAATCCAATCTGACCACGCAAAGGGAGTTTAGTAATCCATTCCACTGCTGATAACAATAAGCCAACACTGCTAAAATTCATCAACACCGTCGAAAATGTGAAATCACAAAATGTCATTGCAGGGTAAGTCGTTACAGCACCAACTAGTATACAACATCAAAACGACGTCGGTATAACACCGATGCGTACTGCGTGTAGTCGAAGAGCCGACTGCCCCACAGTTTGTGCTCTCCCCGATCGCTGTCGTGAAAATAACATCCATTGGTTCCGTCAAACTGATTGAGACCGTCGACGTTGTTTTTCGACGCGTGACTGTGGACAACGTCAAGCAGGACAACAATTCCCAAACCGTGTGCAACATCGACCAGTTCCTTCAGCTCATCTGGCGTTCCGTACCGACTGAAAAACGCACCCAAAAAGCAACAGATAATACAAGCAGGAAGCGTCCAAACGGAAAAGACAAACCTAAAACTAACCGTTTAGCAACCATGGCAGAACTGAAAGGTGTATACAGGTTTACAGAATGAAAGCATTGCTAAACTGGCTTTCTGTGAAATCATGCAGTGCTAGGAAGATAAAGGGTTAACAAAGCAGAAATTTAAAACTTTATTACCCTTCAAACTGACATATTCAATTTGCATCCATTACTGTATGGCACCTGATATGATCAAATGCATGGCATACACTCCTTCTTCATGAAACTGCAACGGTCGAGGTCAATACTCATGTTAAGTTTCTTGTTAAGAAGAGTACACATGTATAATAATAATAATAATAATAATAATACTAATAATACAAATATTACAAAGTGATTAACATGTACTAAATGTCTTGTTAAGAGAAGGACAAACCTAGAAGCAGCAAAGAAGCTCGTGACTTGGTAGCCAAACGATGCATAGTAAGCATGTTCCATTATTGCCATCAGTTGAATAGAATTGTAGCCTAGACAAAACATCAACAGCAACAATAATACAAAATCATACAATTCATGTACAACACAGTAAATGTATTTCTCACATCAAAGCAATTAATTATTTAATAATTTATAGTTAATTAATAAAGCTGCTCGCTGTTTATTTCCTTGTATGTAACAAAAACTTTTCAACTTCAAATACTGCATCATTTTTCTGCCTAAATGATTGACAGATCGCATTATTAAAATGGAATTTATGACAGAACTTACCAAGTGCAGCTATGTTTGGTAGTACATTCTTCGCAAAATATTTGTATGTGGCAATCTTCCCCTCGGGTGATGAAATACCAACGTGGGACTCGTAGATACGGAGTCGATCAGGCTTTGGCGGGCGCTCGTTTTTAAACTGATACGGCTGGAATTAAACAGAAGACTGATAATCTCACTCATCAGAATTCGAAAACTTCACAATTCAGTGCGAGAAGCGTAACAGTGCAAAAGATCAGACAACAGGCAGATTTGATTGAAAACAGAAATAATCAAGTTGGAAAAATTAAAACATTATAAGAAGACACAAAGTACAAATTAAAATACACAACTCAGTTATAATAAATACACATATACAAGCATCTCTGACAAACACACACACACACACACATATATATATATATATTTATATGAATGATTAGTAAGACAACCCATTAGGCTAATTAATTATTGAACTTTTCAAACAATTATCAGAATTTCCCATTTTTAATAACATAAATGTTTATTTCAAACCATTGGTGGATTCCAAAGCCTTTGATCGAAAATTACGCTTGATTCGTGTCTTGTAACATAACGAGCCCATGGAGACAAACGATCAAGATGGCTTCCATTTTTGTCAACGACACTAAGCTAAGAAGTAAAGAAGTAAAACAATAGGTTCCATTATGCTTTCAAAGTTAACTCTCAACTGTTTATTACAAATCTGGAATTAATTATAAAACAAGAAAAGCACAAGAGATTGGAAATAACAATTGACCGATAAGAGTTTCATAAAAAACAAAACTGTCCTTATTCACACCTTGACCAAGGTGTTGTGAGGTATTCTAGATGTTCCTTCGGGGTGGGGAGGTATCGTCAGTTCCCACTTTCCAAATCCAGACGGCGTAAACTTAAACTGATGTCGATTCCAATCATCTAAAGTGATAAAGTGAAACAGTCAATTTTACACCATAATTAATCAGTCACCAAAGATTGCCAGCTGCCTAAGAAGGCAGTGACGGGGTTTTGAAATTCTATCATTTAACTGGTCATAATGCAACTGTTTCCAATATTTTATTCACCAATTCTTCACACATAAAGTATTCTTTTGTTTACAAATCCTATATATTTTGGTCCTTTGGCCAGTTTCATGTCATCAGTTAAACAATCATTGAAAGCATGCTACGTATTCTTATTCGCAAACTGAAGCTGATTAACCCTTTTGCATCCGAAATCCGTATAACCAATATGTCATGAAGCTGAAATATCTGCCTTACGGGGCAAAAGGGTTAACTCAATTTATACGGAAACACAACAGCAATTCACAGTTTTAGGCTGGAAGCAATTTGACGTGAATCCTCAAAGGGTAAATAAAGATATGCCGCAACTAACTGAATTCGCCCCAGAGATAAAGCTCCTTGGCGGCTGGACACCACTCGCGACAAACGACTGTTCCATCTGGTAACACGTGCAGTCCGAAAGTTTCATAGGATTTCGTAAACTTGTCCAGACCACCAGGTTCATTTGCTTCAATAGACTCCAGACAGCTGCAGAATTCTGAGTACCTGAAAGTACACAAGCAAATAAATTGAAAGCAATGTATGTAATGTAACAAGGCATTTATATAGTGCCTCTTCTGGACAAGCATTCAGAAGCATTTCAATGTGCTTGGGAACATCCTGAAAACCTCACATCAAAACACATCTTCAGCGTTATGCAACATAAAAGCCTAACTGACCATGTTAGTAGTAGGTTCAGGTTGCAGCAAAATAATCTTCAAAATTCAATGCAACTTAAATTTTTCTAATCTCACTATAATTTGCTGTTCTTAAGTAATGAACTTCTGTCTCATTACCAGAAAGGTAACTAGCTTAAGAGAAATATACTCTCTTTTTGTAACCTGCAAGTTCCCATTGTTGCTAAACATAAACACAAATGTACACAGTCCATCAAACATAAAATATGATTTAAAAGTTTCAATATGTCGTCACATAACTTTTTATTTACTTACTAACTTACACCTGGTTGATCAAATAGAAAGATTTGCCGATCGATACCATTTGAGTATTAGAACTATTGTCATAAAAGTCTATTATTGTTTTATAATTATTTATTATCAATATTATTAATCTGTACTTCATACAGAAGCACGAATTAACGACGGTAGTAACTGCAGCGACTGCAAAGAGGGGATCGAGTTGTTGGGGGTTCAATGGCCTGGGCGCCCTGGGAGTCTGGGGGTCCCGGCACCCTTCATCAGCGCAATACCTTCTGTTGATTTCCTTCTCGTATTCCTTGAGGTACGGGTCGATCTCGAGGAGTCGCTGCAGTTCGGGCGCCTTCACCGTTTTTGCCGCCTCTGGATCGGTAGATGCCATGCGTTCGGTCGAGGGAAGGGGCTGCTTCAGGTCCTCCGGATTCCTCTCCGACGGATGTTGCTCCAGCGTCGACGACGATCTGTTGTTAGAGTCAAGGTCAAGGCACGCTGCCGGTCGGTCAAGAGAACCCGGTAGACGAGCCATCGAAAATCGAGTAGATTCCGGAAGGTGCGACGATCACGCCCGAAGCTTTTTACGATGTTGCATAGGGAAGAGCGTTGGATAGGAATTGAACCCCCAAATTCAATCGTTGTTATTCATTTAATCGTTTTGCGATTGTTTATCTTAATTACGCATTAAAGAAAGGTCACGTGTCGTGTCACATGATGTAAGTAAAATCTCGTGGATTTATATAGCGAAGAGACAAATGCTGAGGTGGATGGATTTTGGGCTTTTGGCACTGCTTCTCTTCCCTTTTGGTGTTTGGTGCATGAACTCATGCATCATCATCATCATCATCATGAACAGCAGCAGCAGCATCATCATTATCATCATCATCATCAGCATCATTTCCTCTTTCCTTCACTTTACTTTTTACTTAGGCCTACTTCAGTAGTTGAAGATAAGGTGACGTCATGAATCATGATTCATGAATCAGGCATTTTCAGGTAGTTCTTTCTTTTGATGCTTTTGTTGCTGTTGTTATAGCCATTCCAGTCCATTCTTCTATATCGTCCACCCATCTTCTGTTCGGCCGACCTCTCTTTTTCCTGGCATGATACCTTGTTGAATTGTTTGTTGTCTTTGGTGTTTCTTTGTATGTGACCAAAATAAGTCAATTTGCGTCTTTGGCAACTCAACCGCAAATTAGAAAATTCTTCGACACATTCTTTGCGAGCGGTGGTAATCAAGTTAATCAACTAATCATAATTAAGCTTAATCAATTTGTAAAATAGAAATGGGATTTGAACTATTCGAATTTGAGACGACAGGTCGTGTCCTACTTTATTCAAATTAGGAATGGGATAACTGACTTTTTAAAAAGCAGCCTGAAATATCGGCTACTGATCAGCTGCAGTGGCGGCTCCAAGATTTGGCAAGGGGGCGTTGGGGTGGCAACTTCTAATCATGGGGGCCAACCATTTGTTGTTAGGTATGTAGTATTAAGTATAGGGTCCCAACAGGGGAGCCACTGGGGCAGGCACTCAATACGGGGCACGGGTCCACTGGGGCCCACCAGTTCAGATCTCGAACGTCAGTTCAGACCACTGATCAGCTGCATCATTTATTGTTCGCATTTCATGTGAAATAATTTAAAATGAAATTGTAGTAATCTGAACCGAACAATTCAGTTATAAACGGGTCGTAGGCCTGTAAACATCGAATCACAGAAATAAAATTACAAACGTCCAACGACTTTCACGCAATAGAAGCGTCGCTTAATTGGCATTTGTTAGTTTTCGGTAATTATATTGCTCTTAATTAAGTGAAACATTATGGCGTCTTCATCGGCTCCTGCACTAAGGGACCCCCGCCTTCCCCCCGCCGCCTTCCTTCGCCTCTTCTTCAACGACACGATCAAAAAGCTCGTTGCCTGAACTGTCATATAGAGTATACACTCTTTCATCTGCGGGAAAGACATCAAACAAAAACTGTATAGACTACATTGACTAACTATAGGCCCTAGGCCTAAACCAAATCATTCAAACAAAACATTTTAATCAGAACTTCACATTTATAATAGGCTATGCCATTACTCAACGAGCCTATATTGCCATAACAGTGGTCATCATAGTCATCGTCATCGTCGTCATCATCATCATCATCATCATCATCATCATCATCATCATCATCATCATCATCGTCATCCATCATCACCGCACCACACCCATAGCCATCACCAGTGGCGTAGCCAGGATTTTCGAAAGGTGGGGTTTTGGTTTTTGGGTTTGACAGTGACCAACTTTTGAAAAATCCTGACAAGCGAAAAAAACGGTATCACATCTACTTTTTTAGCTGAAATGCAAAAAGTTTTTAAAAAATGCATGAAAACTCATATATATTTTTTTTTAATGCATGAAAACTCATAGGAGGGGTTTAACTCCCCCTCCAATCCCCCTTCGCTACGCCACTGGCCATCACCTGGACGCTATCACAACCGGAACAATAACAATAGTAGGCCTAATATCAATGATTATATTATTATTGAATTTATTGTGAAATTTCCCAACCGAAAGGAAAGACAAACGAATTGAAATGATTGAAGACGTACGGCTTATATTTGCCTACTAACTAACCGCACATATAGAGATCAAAGAACGCGGAGTCTACTGTGTCGTACTCCTCCAGGTCGGTAGAGAAGCATATTTTGATGACTTTATCGATCATAAAGGAAGTGCATTGCTCATTTTCCTGGCAACTCGCCTGACACTGTTCCGGTGTTTTACCGCTTAAAAAGCTGAGATTCTGAGCAGGATATTTCATGTAGACATTGTCGAACTTCTCCCAGTCACATCTAACAAGGCCAAAGAGGAGGCAATATTGCAAAGAGAAATGTTTAAGCTAATCAATATAGACCTAGGCCTATATAGGCTTATATCTGCAACGATTAGGTTCAAATCAGGGGCGTAACGACGGGAATATATATATATATATATATATATATATATATATATATATATATATATATATATATATATATATATATATAATATATATATATATATATAATACAGTACAGTATACCTATACATACAGTATAGTATACCTATACAGTATAGGCCTATGACATATATATATATATATATACAGAATGTACATTACAAATAATATGCATATAATATATTATATAATAGGCCTATAATATAGGCCTGTAGGCCTACACATATAATATACATGTATAATATAATATACATGTATAATATAATATGCACATATAATATAGGCCTACCTGTATAATATATAAATATATATATATATATATATACTCCCCCCATTTAGGCCTATACCCCCGTTCCCTCCTAATTAAATTCCTGGCTGCGCCCCTGGTTTAGATAAATTTCCGACTATTATAAATGGGTTTACAGATCCTCTAGAAAAGGAACACTGCCAAGTAAAAGACTCGCTTGCGTGCAGTGACTTCAGTGAGAATTAACATCTATAGTTTGCTAAATGCATTTGCGAAGAATGGAAGTAGAAAACAATCCTACTTTTCGTTTGCAAAAACTGTCAAGACGACGCCGAGAAGTAGAATACGAAGCATCTTCACAGGTAGACGATCTCCTAAATGATGCGATAAAAGCAGACGATTAGTCCTGTGTGACTGCTGCAGCATCTTAGAGGCCGAAAGTTAGCCTACCACCTCGAAATTTTCACTAATAGGCCTATTATGTTCTAGGCACAGAGTGATATTAAATTTTGATAGTCAAAACTGTGAAGATGAATCATATTCATAGCGACGAATTTCAATCGTTTCATTTGACCAAATAAGTTAGTTGACAGCCAGTGTTTATTCTAGTTTTGGGGAGAACCCCCGTTTTAAAATTCACCCCAAATTTGTATATGTTGGCTTGGGGATTAAAATTTCCCCTCAAAAGCGTGGAGACAAATCTTGTCCCCCAAACATTTCACCCCAATGTCAAGGTGGCTAGAATAAACACTGGTTGACAGCATGAATTTTCTCCCTTTCTATTTCCAGTAGGGAAGTCAGTATAGCGCCTAAGCAGCGATCCGATATTCTTTCACGCTTTCCCCTAATAATACCACACTCGCTAGGTAAGATAATGGACTCGTAGGCCTATGTGACGTGTACTTTTTTCCTAAGGTGTGAAGGTGGTGCATAAATTCTGATTCTCTGACAGGCGCGCTTCCCCCCCCTTCACTAAAAATACCACAATTGACTGGGCATGAGCATACTGTAACTCGCATGTGGCGTATATTTTCCTGGTAAGGCGGTGAATAGGCCTCTGTATCAATTATTCTGAGTCTTCGAGTTCTGACTTACGAATTGAAGTAGGCTAGATACCTTTATGAGTCGTGAATCCGAATTTCCTTCAAGCTCTAGGCCTATACTAATTACGCGAAAGTGCGGTCCACTGCGACAGCATCCTGCTAACTTTACAACCAGTTACGATGCCTCGATCAGTAAACTTAGGCTTATAATAAAGTAGGCCGGTTAGAAATGCACGCTTATTCAGTAACGACAGCTGTCAGTTGAAATGGAAATTCTGGTTGAAACCGATCGGTGTTGTCTAATCGGAGTCGCGTCCCAAACCAGCGTTAGTCTTTAGTTAGACCTAATTATTATGCTGCAGTAATAGGCCTACTAATATAGGCCTATAGGCCTAAGTGCGTCATTCAATTGTCGAAGATCGTCGTCATATTGTGATTCGATATAATAATAATAATAATTTGAATTTTTAAAATGTTACAGTTAAAAATTGGGTTATTTTGGACACATATAATGAGACAACCACAAGACACCATTGAGTGCAGCGTGATCACAGGACTGGTGGAGGGAAACAGAGGTAGGATACGTCCAGTGGCGTCATTTCACACTTTTCTTGGGGGGGGGCGAGAAATTTTTTAAAATTTAAAAATAAATTTTCTGTCAAGATTTTTTTATTTGAGTTTCAAAAACAAGACTCCTTTTTTTTTTTTTTTTTAGTGACGTCTGTTTTTGTTTTTGTTGCATCATTATAAATTAATATTTTCATTTCCTTGGACTGGTTGTTTTTGAGGTTGCACATTCATACATTATAAATTAATATTTTCATTTCCTTGAGGTAGGCCCCAGCCCCAAATGACGCCTCTGGATACGTCCTAGGATATGTTGGATGGATAATATCAAGACGTCGACTGGTCTGTCTGGAGACTGCCTATTACGCACCGTACAGGACAGATCAAGATGGAGATCGTTAATCCATTCTTGTAGTCAACCGCCGCAACACGACAATGGCGCATTAACATGACATAGTAGTAGTAATAGTAGTAATAGTAATAATAATAATAATAATAATAATAGTTTTGGCTAAGTGGTAAACAAGCTACTTGAACTAATTAAATTGAGTTTGCTCTTTCCAAAACCAAGAACTGAGCCACGCTGTATTTCAAAAGTCAAAAATAAAACGCAAAATTGGAATGAAAACATAAAAAGGTAATTATTCTAATGCTCCAGAATCAAACAAACACAATTTATAAATAACACAAAATTAAATAGGAAAAATTACAATATCATTGACTTAATAACTAGAACAAAAAATTAAAACTCTATAGGCCTAATAAACGGCAAGTCTGGAAAAGTGATGAAATTCAATGTCAAAATAATTAGCCTAATACATGTAGTTATTTAAAGCGCTCGAAAGCAACATTAGGCCGACGCGCCGTTTTAAGAAGTTTGGAGGTCTTAGGCAGTTTTTTAAAAAGTAGGCAGAGGCGTAGCGTCCCAATGGCTACTATGGCTCGAGCCATGGGCGGCACATGTGGAGGGGGCGGCAAATTGAGCGGTGATGACCTTTTTTGCTTGTCAGCCCATTTCATATAGGGGCAGTGTTTAATCTAGGCCGTTTCGGGGGGGGAGAATTGCCCTTTTCTTCCCACCGGAAATTTAAAATTCACCCCACGGAATTTTTGGCATACTACATGGACTAACAGCAACCCCTAGCAGAATTCCCCCGGCTTTGTCAGTTTTCCCCCGGCTTTGTCAGTTTCCCCCGGAGTTCAGGAGTCTAGAAACACTGTATAGGGGCCTAGCTGGGGACCTTTTTGCTCGTCAGGCATAAGAAAAAAGAAAAGCAAATTGGGGCGGCATTTATTTCAGGAGCCATGGGCGGCACAAGACCACGCTACGCCACTGAAAGTAGGGACTGCCTTTTTGGCTAATCATACATACTTTAGGAAGAGATGCGAAAATCACGGACTTTTCGAGGATCAGAAAATCTAAAAGGAAGCACCAGAAAACCTTTTCTTCATCGCCCGCCGGACCCCTCTGTATCGGGAGGCCCTAAGCCTACCCCCTCCATGCCTGCGCCTTAAAATCGACTCTGGGAAGCAAGAGTATTCTATCGGACTCGCAAGGATTTTAAACGCAACAGTCAAAATAATAATGCGTAGAAAAATAGTCTTTGGTCGTCTGCAGAGTCACAAAAATGGCGCGGTCAATTGCTGAATCCAGGGGCGTAGCGACGGGGGGTATATCGGTAAATATACCCCCCCAAAAAAAATCAGACTACCTTAAAATTTTTAATGTGTTTTTAAGATTTTCTAAGTTTTTAAAGATTTATACCCCCGCCATCACATTATATTACCCCTAAATCAAATTCCAGGCTACGCCCCAGGCTGACTCTTGATCTTTGCAAATTACTCTGTGAAAACTGTCTCAAGAAATATTCAACGAAGACGCAAATGACCCTGAGTAGAAAGGCGACGGTCCATCCGGAGATGGACAGTCACTGCAGCCGTCTGGAAGGGATTGGCTGCACGGGGTCGGCGGCGGAGGAGGGTACAGAAAGTCCGTCTCGAACCCTGCGTCCGTATTCGATAGAAATCGATGCCGCTCGTCGGAGCCGTAAAGCTCGCTTTCGTCGCACACGTCGGTGCTGCACGGGGTCGGCGGCGGAACGTACCTGTGCCTCCGACACCCGCTGCGACTCCACAGCGTCGACGCGCTGTCGGAGTCGCGTCGGTTCGTGGTCGCAGTGTCAGACGTGGCAGGAGTCGGGGGCGGGTTATGCGTCGTCAGCCGGGGATAGTGTGGCGCACAGGAAGCACGAGCTGACGTACTATCAACCGCCAGGTTTTCGCGCGAGTCTCGCGGTTCGTCGAACGCAATCGCATTGCTCTGCGCGTACTTCTGCGCTTGACAACTCTGAATGGAAGCGACGCTGCAGAGCGGGGAGCATTTCAGACTCTCCGGCAGCGAGCCAAGATCCGTCGATCCGGTCTTGCCGTGATCCCCGAGGTAGCGACGAGCTCCACGTCGACAAAGACAGACGACCATGACGACGAAGGTGACCGCAAGAACCCCGCAGAGGACGCCGATTACGACCAGCGAATTCTGGACATCGGTTCCGGGTTTCGCCGTCTGGCGGACGCAGTCCAGCTCGTCGTACCCGTCCCAGCAGTCGACGACCCCGTTGCAGTGCTGCAAACCGGTGAAGCAGGTCCTGTCGTCGGCGCAGTCGTCTCTCCTCCGACAGGCGGTGCACCGCTTCTCGTCGCTGTCGTCGGAGCAGTCGCTCTGTCCGTCGCACTGCCGGTCCAGCGCCACGCATTCCCCGGTGGAGCACGAAAACCCGCTCGAGCAGGACGCGCAGTTCGCTTCGTCCGACCTGTCGCCGCAGTCTGCCTCTCCGTCGCACTTCCATTTCAGCGGAATGCACGGGTGATTGAGTCCAGACGCACAGGGAACTTGGTCCACGGCACAGGGCAACGACAAGACACATGTTTGTCCGTCAACATCCAGGATGAGACCGATGGGACAAGCACAGCGCGCTGCAGCGCCGTCTTCGTGCTGCGCGCACAAATGCGAACACCTCAGATTCTTCTGCAGACATCTACTTCTCCTAGTTCCACTGCCACTGCCATGATCATCGTGGTCGTACACCAGGACAAGGTCATTCAAGTTGGCGAGCCTCGATTTCAGCAACTGCCGAGGCAGACCGGAAACCTTGCTCGCTCGTTCGAGGGATCTCGACTTTTTGTCCGCCCAGTAGAGAAAGTCGCCGTGTACTGCAAGGCCGACTGGCTGCCACACAGATCTTACAACCACCCGGCGACCTCTTCCATCGAAACTTCCACTTTCAACAACGTACAGGTCAATATCGGACCAAAAGATCCGCTTCGTTTGCGAATCGATAACGATCGGACCCAGCAGTCCAAAGCCTCCGCTGAAAACAGTTCTAAGTCCCGATCCATCTATTGCTGAACTGGAAATCGTCTGAGACGAAGGCGCCAGATTAGTCCAGAATAACAAACTGAAACCAACAAATCAGCAACAAAAAAAACACAAATAAAATTCATCAAATATATTCGTATGCCGCAGCAAAACTGAAAAGACAGGTTTGGCAAAGACACTTAAGTCAAGTATAATCAGTGCAAAAAATATAAACAGATAATGAATACAGTTTGATTCTTAATCAACAAGCTTTCTTTCATCTTCTTAGGCAAATTAGCAATTTCGCTCTTCAACAGGTAACACGCATAACCTGTTCTCACCTGAATTCCTGAGCCAGAGCCAGATTTCTTGGCTGCTGCTGGGTGTCATTGACAACGACACCAACCTCACTGCCATCCGTTCGCAAGACACCGATGACATTACGCTCAGAGTCACTCCAGTATATGAGATTCTCCACCGAGTCGATAACAATGTCAAAGGGAGCAGCAGACCATGGACGACCCGTTCTCTGCACGAGCACACCCACCTAAGAGAAAATTACCAAAAATGGTACTCTGTCTGTCTGTCTGTCTGTCTGTCTCTCTTACAGATTAATTGTTCCATATACACTTTCACAATTTGATAAGTGCCAGATATCCAATCAGAACAACATCTCTATATTTCTCATGTGACATCAAACACAATGGAAGCAACAAATCTGTCACCGGGATTTTATAAAAAAAGCCTGGGGTGATATACTGTACTCTGGCAAGCACACACAAATTTAGTTTTCTATTAATTTACTTTCAATTTTCTTTTTTACATAAGATCTGTAAAAAGTTACTCTACACACATTTGATCCATCCAGTTTTGCCTTTCGAATAGCCTTCGTTCTACCGTCCACCCAGTAAATATGCCTGTCCACAAAATTGAAGTCAAACGCCTCGATTCCACGCAAGAGATGCGGAGGCAGTGCCAGAGGAACGTCAACAGAATCGGACAAATCAGAAGATGGATTGACTGATAACTGGAGGACAGAATTCCTTTGGCTCAACAGAACGAGCAGATCCGGTGCTAAGATAATAAAACATTAATCATTCTGTTTCAATAATAATAATAATAATAATAATAATAATAATAATAATAATAATAATAATAATAATAATAATATAAAGTAGAAGAAACACTTGCGAGGACTTTGATGAAGACTGTGTTACATACAGGTCCACTTTGATGCGATTGTTGAGTGATGCCATATATATATATATATTGCAAAAATGGCGCTATAGAAGTTCTATAGTCATGTATCAGTGGTACAACTAACGCAAACAATTGCTTTTGTCCGACGCAAGAGTGAAGTACGTTGCACAAGTGCAGTGGTGCGAAAGCGGCGATTCTTCTGTCAGACGGGGTTTGTGATGCAGAGGTGGGCACAACCTCCGTTCTGTCGACTACAAGAACTGTTTCCTACGATAACAGAAACCACAGAGTATATATATATATATATATATATATATATATATATATATATATATATATATATATACATATACAGTGAAACCCGCTTAATTGCATAGGTGCCGTGCAAGCCTTGCTTATGCGATTAACAGGGCTATGCGAATAACCGGGACGTCTGATACACAAAACACTGGTTCAGGTTTTTATGTTGTTATGCGATTATGCGGGTTATGCAATTAAGCGGTATGCGATTAAGTGGGATCCACTGTATATAAGCAGTATGCCTATCATCCTATAGCAGTTGTATTCAAATGATGACCCACGGACCAGATACGGCCCGCCAAGTGGCGTGAAATGGCACGCTAAAAAGATACCGAAATGATAAATAACTTTTCTAATACCTACTAAATATTTTTAAAGACTTATTTTCAACCTAGCTGCCTTCTAAAAACTAAAAATAAATATATACAACTGGTCATCTGGCACCAGTCACAAAAGTTTGGCCCTTCACAAAATTCAATTGAATACCCCTGTTTTATACTCTATAGCAGGGCTGGGCAAACTACGGCCCGCGGGCCGCATGTGGCCCGCCACCGGATTCCATTCGGCCCGCGAGATCATTTGGTAATATGCATTATACGAGCAGCAGAAAGTGAGATAATTTGAAACTATTTTATGGAAACATGGAACTTTATTTACTATTTAAAAATCTAAGAAAAAGGTTGGCAGTGCACAGTGAAGAAGAAATCTGAATTTTTCGTATCGAACAAGGCGTACCGGGCTGACGTGAAGAGTGGAAGATCTCAATGTCCATGGGCGACAGAACCTCGCTAAGAACGACGCTCTGATTAAGTCCGTCTTTTTGGATCGCAGCGCCCCCAATGAATCCCGCCTGTCGACTGGTCCAGTATAACAAATTCCATCGCCGTCACAGAGTCAAGCTGATAATACAGGAACTTTGTTATATTATTATTATTATTATTGCTGCAACCCGTTAACGACATCGTGACGACGAAACATTAAACAACCATCATCAGTCATCGACTCTATCCGTCCCCGCTGCGAAGTGAGCGGGGACGACGGGATTTATCCAGTAGAGTTTCTGTTCTTTGTAGTCGATTGCAATACTGGTCACGTGGTCCAGTGACGACACAATCGTATGCCTCTGTGTGCCATCCAACATCGCCCGTTCTAACACCGAATGGTCTGCAGCGTTGACCCAATACATGAATCTGTAAACAACCAACTGTCTATGTTCAAGACTAAAATAACCTAAAATACAAACAAATTCCATAAAAAGAGCTCATAATTAATATTACTGATGTAGAAACATGATAATACAGTAGAACTTTGTTATACAGTGAAACCTGCTTAATTGCATAGGTGCCGTGCAAGCCTTGCTTATGCGATTAACTGGGCTATGCGAATAGTCTGATAATTAATTGCATGCACAAAACACTGGTTCTTAGGCATTTTTATGGTTCATGTTGTTATTGACGATTAGTTTTGAGAGAAACGGTAAATTTATGCAATTAAGCAGTATGCTTCCACACACCAGATTATCAATCGTGAGATCAACTGTAACAGACTCGGCTATAGCATATAACGTACTGCAATGTATGGTCCCCTGCGATGCGCTATCGTACTGGATATAACGTACCTCAACGTATAACGTATTCAATTTTACAGACCTGCTAAATATGTTATAACAAAGTTTTACTGTACCTAGAAAACTACTATCACAGACTTTCCCTAGGCAAAGGTATCACCGATTGATATCATCAACGTCGTCGTTGTCATCATCTTAATAATTATCCAGAGGTCTTACCCATAGTTAGGATCGAGGATCAAAGCCCGTGGTCGGATATCCTTCCATATTACAACCCGGCGCCAAGTTCCGTTAAACCTCGCCATCTCGATCCTCTCCAACACAAGGTCAGTCCAGTAAATATTGCGGGCCAGCCAGTCAACCGCCATGTTGTCCGGTGACTCGAGACCATAACGAACCACCGGTTCGACCATACTTCCATTCAAATACGCCCGACTTATCATCTGTCGAAAAAAATGTTGAAGCCAGTCACAAAAACAGGAAATTTCACACAAAAACACACACACAAAACTTAAACTGAATGAAATCTGAATGACAAAATGACAGCATATCAATCAATCCATCGATCAATCGATCCCGATCAAGCAATCAACTTCTATGGCGCCACAATCATAATGCATAAGCAGGGGTATTCAATTAAATTTCCTGAAGGACCAAATCTTTTTATATGATTGGTGCCCATAGGTCAGGTGCAAAAGTTTTTAGTTGAAAAATTATAGTTAATAAGTAATAGAAAACAAACCAGGTAAGTTGAAAACAAGACATTCAAATATATTTTTATGTATTAGAAAAAAGTTATTGATCATTTCAGTATCTTCTCGGGCCATTTCACAGTCCCTGGCGGGCCGGATCTGGTCCGCGGCCCACCAGTTGAAAACCTCTGACCTAGGGCATCAGCCAGTGACACATCAAATCCAAACTGAATCAGAGCTGGGTCAACCCTGAAAGGTCAGTCAGATCAAACCCACAGGTAGATAAAAAATAATGGTCTTAATAATAATGTTAAACATTTTACTATGGTAAAATTTCTAAATAGAAAGAAAGAGAGGACCTGACGATAGTCAAAATCCGAACTAAAATGCAAACCTAAAAACCAAAAGCCCGCGTCGAACGTGGCGCGAAACAATCCGACAGCCGATAAAATACCTTTTTACCGGTGTCAGTCCAGTAGATGCGGTCGGCAGCGAAGTCGAAGTCAACGTCGGAGACCGATTTCAACTCGCGAAGAGGGACGATGACGTCACTGTCGACGTCATCCAACGACGCGGCGTGAACTTCGCTCTCCTTCGAGTAGAGGATCAGCGCCTCCGGATGGACGCAGGTCTTCCTCTCCGGCTTCCTCAGGTCCATTGCAAACGGACAGGCGCAGACCGGACCGCCGGGAGTCATCAAGCACAGATGACTGCACCCGCCATTTTCCACTGCACATCCCGTCTTGACTGATAAACAGAAGATTGTAAAGTGACATCACCACTACAGACAGGACATTGAAAAACGATGGCATGCCGACAACCGTAAGTCCCATACAGATCTGTCCTCTAATGTCTACTACGAAGGCTTGCGGTAGTCATGGATCGAAAACGATTGGATTATTTGATGTCCAATGAAGATGGAGGGAAGTGTATATCAGGAATGGAGCCCTGAACCTGTCTCAGTAGTCAGAACAGAGAACATGATGATGATGATGATGATGATGATGATTAATGAATTCAGTCTATCAGCTGTACATACATCATTATTTAATGGGTTCTTTCCCGTTATCCGGACCCCAGTAGAGGGATGGTGTAGTTGGCGTTAGGGTTAGGGTTAGAATTAGGGTTAGGATTAGGGTTATGGTTAGGGTGAGGGTTAGGTTAGTGTCAGGGTTAGGGTCAGGTTCTCGCCTGAAAATCCATTACACTTCACTGGGGTCCGGATAACGGGAAAGTACCGTTTAATGTTATCTAGAGTTCCAGAAATTGGTGAGACGCTAGTTTGAAACCAATGGTTGGACAGAGCACAAAGACAACAAACTGACAAAACATGACCACGAATTCAAGTGCTGTTTACGATGCAACCTTTACAGCTCCTCGCTTTCAGCTGCCTCGCTTTGTCACGTTGACAACCACTGACCTGAAACAAAATCCGCGCTGACAGCCGCCAATCCCATGACGTCCGGCAGCTGTTCGACCACGACCATCCGCTGTTTTCCGCTGGTTTTGCTGACGCGCTCGACCGCCCGACGCTGCCAGTCTGTCCAGTAGACGTAGCCATCTGAAGGGCAAAAGAAAAACCATCATTGTCAACGTCATCATCAAAGTACACAAGATCATAGATGTAAACTTGGATAAAAGAGTTGGGGGCACAACCCCTACACTCTCCCCTTCCCTAGTTTAACCTCTCAAAAAGTGGAGGGGAACTTCGAGACTAGTGGCCTAATAGAAGGTTACGGCAATACACAAGATGGTAGACATGTCAAACAGGCTAAATGTAGTAGCACTATAATCGAAACATTCTTATCTTATAGTAATTATTGACATTTAACAAATAAAAATTTGACATGGAATCTCAATTACAAATTTTAATATAGCAATCAGACAAATTTGTTAACTGCGTTAAAATGCAGCAAAGAAACCGGTTAGATGCAACAAGGTAAGTGAGCATTGGTTCGTTCTTACCGAGCAGAGCAAAGCCAAAGATGTGCGGGATGTGCTCAGCAACTAGAATTTTGCGCCCGCTTCCATTCAAGTTGACGTACTCGATGACGTCTAGCTTAGCGTCGGCCCAGTAAAGTTTTCCTTCGCTGCTGTCAACGGCGAGACCGTTTGGCCAGCCAAGATCCTCACTGACCAAAATGGTGCGGTCGGTACCGTCCATGCTAGATCTCTCAATCTTGCTGTTCTTACCCCAGTCACTCCAGTACATGAGCCTAGGAAAATTGTCTATACTTAAAGTTCTGCATACTATTAGTCGAACACGGTATATTTAAAACATAAACGCAAAGTCTTGAAGAAACGAATGACTCGGTGAGATCTTCAAGATAAAGAAAGTACGCGTAAAATTTTACAAGTAACAAGGTGGGCATAACACCCAATTAATAATTTTCCAGAAAAGAGTCATGAAAAATTTACGATAATCTACAAACTACATTGACAAAACAACAGGGAAGCATGGGGGCCCAGGACCCCTATGAAATTTGTACAAAACCGATCAGAAGTTTTTGGGGGGTAGGTAATACGATCGAAAAGAATGCGTGCAAGGTCAAATGCGGCTGACATTGTGACTGTTTATCTTCTCAAGACTTCTTCACTCAAAAATTCCGATGTACCCCCTGTTTTGGAATCCTGGCTACACCATTGAAAAAACTAAGGACAATTTTGTGGATTGAAAACAAGTCAACTGACACCTATGTCCAACAACGGGCAATCAGAAATATTTTAAACCAAATTAATTACAACTACCTGGGTTAGGTCTATAACTAAAATTAACGAAAATATGCAAAGTAATAAAAACCATTAGAATCAGATTCATAATTAATTATATAATTAATTATGATTAGAAATTATATTGCCCCGTCAATGCTGACATCACTGATAAATGTCATCTGACCAACGGTCTGTAAGGAGCATTCAGGTATAGCTGAGTGCAAAGCCTTATTAGAGATATAAGCAGTACTGTACCTGCACTGGGTACAAGTGCTCTTACCCCAATCAAAAGAGGTTCTGATAGGATATTTGTGGTAGTGCTTCAGAAACTGAACTAGGCTATTTCTGGTCGCATGGCATAAATATTTCTGGCTAACATCTCATGTACAACTGGTCAAAATTTTCAATATAAATACATCCATAAACCGGATCATCAAAAAAACATGTCTTTGAATTTGCCAGTGTGTGTGTGTGCATGTGTGTCTGATTTAACTGACTTCGTAATGCACTTGTAAACATTTATTTCATAGGAGCAATATAAATAACCAGATATAAATAACCAGTGAATGTATGTCAGGGTTTAATCTAGGCTGTTTCTGGGGAAATTGCCCTTTTCCCCCAGGAAATTTCAACTCCACAAAAATTTTGGCATACTACATCAACTAACAGCAGCCCCCCTAGCTGACTTCCCCCCGGCCTTGTCAGTCCCCCTCCCCGAGTCCGGAGTCTAGATTAAACACTGATGTATGTATGTATGCAATAGTCAACCCAAAACCAATACCGCAATCTCATAACATGACAAAATAAATCACACAGTAAATAACTATAGCAACTGAACATATATGAAATCAAGAAGCTCCTAAAGTGAATTACTAAGATGACGCTGTTTACCCCTTAAGGGGCTCTAGAACGATGGCCCTCGGCTCGTCAAGCCCCTCGGAGATGAGCACTTTTCTCGTGAAATCTGCGAGTTTCGCGACCTGAATCAGGTCAGAACCAGTATCCGTCCAGTAAAGATTGCGAGACAACCAGTCGACCGCAATGCCATCGGGATGATAAACCTCAATGTTGACAAACATTTCCACAACTTTGCCATGACCACAAAAAAACAAAACAAATACTATTAGACCTCTTCTAAGTGTCGGCAATATCTTTCAAAATGGCCAAAATCATTGCAAACATCGAGATTTACTCTATTTAATACCTTCATACCGCCTCTGCAAAACATCTAAAGCGTAAGCAACTGTGAAAAAACTATTATTCATATTACAATACAATACACAATGCAATAGTTTCACAAAACATTTTATAGCAAAAACTGGACGACCAAGACATCGTAAATGGCAAAACTTCAACGGCAAAAGACATTCATATTCTTTAAAAACGAAATAAACAAAACAAAAAAATCATTTCACAGTTAACATGATATTCTATGAAAGCCACTGCAGCCGTTTACCAGATCCGTTAAGATTGGCGCGGCGTATAACGTGAAGATCATCGTCCGTCCAGTAAACCATTTTGTCCACAGGATCGTAGTCAATAGCAATGGCGTTACTGATGTTGCCAATTTCCAGGACGACGTCTAAAAAGTCCGGAGTGTCGAGCGAAATCAATCGAATGTCAGTGCGCCTTGCCAACAGTAACATCTCCAATGGACCTACAATGACAACTGATGACAATGTAGAGTATTGCAAACAACTCTGTCTGTCATGTTGGTATCATCACTATCACTACTGCCATTGCCTGAATTTTACATGATTACGCTCGAATATCATTGGTTAAAGCAAGACCACAGCAAATAAGCTGATTGGTTAAAGCAAGAATCATACACATATGCATGGAGAATTTTTTTCTACAAGTCGAAAATTCTATCTCTTTTTTGTTGCAGAGAAATTTATGCAGAATACTACAGTTGCAGTAACACATATTGTATGAAACAGATCGCGCAAGATAACATGCACTGCCGTCTGGCATACCATTATCACAAGTTCTGTTGTCGTCAAGGAGACGCACTCCAGTGGGGCATTGGCAACTGTAGAACGGAAACCATGGCGACAGAAAACAAAGATGAGAGCATCCCCCGTTATTATCAGCGCAAGGGTTATTGCCTAAGATGGAACCAGAAAATATACATAAAGCAATAAAGCAAACAACAATATACCCACATCATATTCTAAAGCACAAACATACGTACATACATATATATATATATATACAGTATATATATATACAGTATATATATACAGTATTATACACACAAAAATTATATATACCGGTATGTGTATGCCGTAAATATCAATACATAAACTGATAAGCATACATAATTCTTAATGCAATATTAACACATCTCCAGAAATAATATTTTGTTCTGAAAACACAAAACCTGTTTTATTTATTGATCAGAGCACATTATTAAGGCTTTGATAGCCTGCGAATTTCAAACAAAGTAAAGACCTAACTTTGAAGTTGAGAGAAATTAGCTGTAATAAAAACGACATAAATTGATGCGAATAACCATTAAAGTGAAAAAGAAGCAACCATTTCAGAACTCACAGCAAACAAATTCCAATATTCCGTCAAAGGGTATTTGCATACGGCCAAATATCTTCCTTCGGCATTATAAATATAGGGACATTCATTCATTCATTCATTCATTCATTCATTCATTCATTCATTCATTCATTCTTCTCCATGGGTGCAACACCCATTGATGTCTATTGCAATTTTAGTTTGTCTCCTCCATTACTCGGGTAATGCCTACACTAAATAAATTCCATTTATTGTCAGTTTCCATTTCCAGTTAAAATTAGCTAATGTGCAGACATTGCTTTTCATTGCCCACAGATGAAAGGCAACGACGGTTGTCAATAAAACTGCTGATGCACAATAATTCTGCTTTTGTGTCATACTAAATTGTACTATTGCTTTGCATAGAATTTCATTGGTTAGGAGTTGAAAACAGCAGTTTCACTAGTATCTCAGTTGTAGAATTATTAATAAAAAGGAAACATGTGCAATAAAAGACATGCAAGAAGAAGCACAGACAGGACAGAATGAACCAACAGTATTGTCATCCAAGTTACATCAGTGGCGGCTCCAGGATTTTGTAAATGGGGTGTGGAGGGCGGACATTGGGATAGCAACTTCTCAACATGGGGCCAACTATTTTTCGTAAACTCTGGACTAGTTGTTTAGAAAATGAACGCATTAAAGTATGGGTATGGAGACCACTGGGTGGAGTGGGGAGGCATTCAACAAGGGTGACAGATGTCAAGTCTAGACTGAAGTCATGGTAAGAAGTTGAACATGTTTGCATAAGTGTAGCTACAAGGGGGTACCGGATGCCGGGCCCCTATCTAGGTCCAGAACAGTTGCTAGATTCTTACTTCTTGGGGGGGGGGGGGGAGGGGGTGATGGCAAATAAATTTTCACATTGTCAGAAAATTTACTCCAATGCTCAAGATTTGAATTTAATACATCCCTATTTCTGCCATGACACTCCTTAAAAAGGTATTGTGCTCCCCCCACCCCCACCCCCACCCAATTCTGTCACCCGGCTATGCCAGTGCACGTCTGGTCATACGACACTTAAACAAACAGCGATGCTAGCTGCACTATTTCCACAGACGGGATCCCTATCGTCCACAGAAAAAATCCATAGGAACTTCCCAACTGGATCGACAGTCTTAAAGGCCATCTCGAATGTGCCAAAGATCGATAGAGAGCCAGGTAGAGGGTGCAGTAAGGATCGGTGGTCAACAAAAGCACTCAAACAATCGATAAAAGCACGGTCCGATGCTAAACGCCCACACGAGATGCTCGGTCGAGACCGGGAAAACGCATTTCGGACAACCAGTGCAAACGCAAGAAATGTGAAACCACATTGGACGAAGCAGAGCTTGAGTATGAGGCCAATGAAGTGCCTTCAACCCAATGACAACAAACAAAGCATTCATCATCTACTACGAGATATACTTGTTTCATATGCAACTGTAGTCTCGCAATGCCAAATGCTACCACAAAGACGACAAATTCACAAATAAATATACTTTAGAACTAAAGAAACTATATATAGAGAGACGTGATACATAGTGTACCCCAACCTCACATCAAGGATGGCTGAAGAACAGAACAGAACTAAGGAATTATGTAGCTCCTCTTTTAAATAATACATTTCAAATAGCAACTTCACCAGTTTCAATATGCAGTAGAACTTCGTAATTATGTACTTAGCTGGCATATAAAATCGAGTACATTATATCCTAAGTACGTTATCTCCTATACCATCCAATATGCTAGCGCATCACACGGGACCGTACAATGCGGTACGTTATAACCGAGTAAATTATAGCAAATAAAATCTTCACTATATTAATTATTTCTCCAACACACTTACATTTTGGCTGTCTCTGCGAATGAAACACGTGAACTCCCATCGGCAAATACAATTTCTCGGTAACCGCTCTTACGCTGTTCGCGGCACCAGACTTGTTACACATGTAAACCGTCCGCATGTGCCAATCGGTCCAATATACGTGGCTTTCGAAAACCGTGATCGCAAACGGAACTGCGGATGGATACAGCAAAGACTCCGACACGATTACGCGACGATCGGATCCGTTCAGATTCGCGCTGTGAATGTAATGTAATCGAGCGTCCGTCCAGTAAATTCGCTCTTCATCGTAGTCGATCGTAAGACCATTCGGCCGCGAGATGTCGGTGACGATTACGATTTCGCGAGATGCTGGGTCGCCGTCCATCGCGGCGCGCTCGATCTTTGCGGTTTCGCCCCAATCAGTCCAGTAAAAATACCTGAAACAGTATAATGCCATGATCATAAAGCTAAGCAAATTGTCTCATCTTAATTTTGCACAATTTCTTGACATACATGAGTACCTCTTTTAAAAATTTTCTTTCATCCAAAATTCATCCAATGTCTTCTTGTCAAGTTAAATTTCCATATAGTTTTCCCTCAACTAACAAGTCAAGTAATAATAAGAGATAATAAGAGGATAGCTCTATTAGTGAGTAATGGAAAACTATGCGTCACTGTGCCATGAAACAAGCAAGTCAACAGTGTATATGAAATTAATTATGGCAAGTGACATTTCACAGCAGCCTAATCAATGGTTCAAAGTTAAACACATCTGTCTTTAGGAAATATGATTATTTGTCACACAATTATAAGAACAAAGTAAATACTGTATAAACCAGGACACAAGTCATCTAGTGCAAATGTTAAGGAAGTATTATATTATTAAAAAGGATAACCAAAGTAAATTAGGAAAAATAATGACAGTACATAGGCCTATTTCATAACGGATAGCAAAACTATTATTCAAAACAAGGAAAGTCACATAGACTATGGGGTTATGATGTTAATTGTAACCTTAAATCACATATAACAGCAAGCCTAAATGAACTTATGAAATCTAAAGCAAGTACTGTGGTTGAACTGGTCGGGCTGGCTTGAAAAAGTTTGCACTAAAGTCTAGTTACACTAAGAAACATTTGAAAATTTGACAAGGACACCGAAGCCAATCGAAATTATGCAACAACAAAAGGGTAGGAAGACTAACTTTCACAGGGAGGATCAATTACCGTAATACAACGCAAGGATACATCTATACCACGGTTACCGATGCTATGCACAGACTTAAAAACACCCAGGAACAGTATTTCGTACCCTCTAACCGGGTCAAGAGTGATCGCCCGAGGCTGGTCAAGGTCCTCCCAGAACAAAACCTTGCGCATCGACCCGTCCAGGTTGCTCGCCTCGATGCGCTTCATCTCCGAGTCGACCCAGTACAGCTTCCGCGTCACCCAGTCGCAGGCGACGCCGTCCGGCGACACGAGTCCCGTCGTGACGACGTCGGAAACGTCGAGCGGCCCGCCGATCCGGGCGCTCTTGATGCGCTCCTGGATGACGTCGGTCCAGAAGATCGTCTGGTCGTCGTAGAGGAAATCGAGTGCAGCCGCATCCTTCAGTCCGGAGATTACCAGCTGCGAGGTGCGGTGGCCAGTTGCCACCTCTACCGTGCAAATGTTGAAGCGATTTGTGAAAAGTAGCTTGGGAAAGCCTAGACATAAACACATTATCTGTTCAGAGTTACCGTTCAGAGTCACCAACTATTGGCATAAACTTGGATGAAAAAGTGGGGGGGGGCGCACCTCAACCCTTATACTAGAGGCCTAATAGAAACTTATGTCCATGTCAATAACTCTGACGAAATACTGCAGAAAAAATTTAATTTAACATAAGAAATACACCAACTACTACTACTTAACAACACATGCATGTTTCTGTTATTTTAACAAGGACTTTGGCAAAAAAGGCTCTCCAAAAAGTGCTGTTATTTTAAAGTGCTTTTTACAATACAGGTCAAATATTGAACCTGACTGTTCATGAAAAATACATGGATGCAAAAGACAAAGTCTGAACTCCTGTCTTCAGCCTAAAAACCAGTCACCTCTTCATAACACATCATATCATGGTATCACGCATAGTCTCATAGATCCATACAAGAATTGCCTGCAAGACAAAAGTTCCCATTGGAATAAGGACTTGATCCTGATCAAGCAGAAACCTTCCGAGACCTTTATGCATTACGTGACTCACAGAAGATCACATAATCAACAGAGGGCGCCAGTAATTCAATCACAAAGGGAGAAGTTAATCGGGGAATGCACACAACAGATTATAACCAGCACTATCGCCTCCTGTAACTAGATCTTCTGAATTCATGGCCAAGAAGATAATTACACCTAGAAGTCCTTGGTTTTACCTACTGGATGAAAAGAGATTTCACAGCAGCATTTGACATCCAGCACAAAATTTTTGAACACATCAAAACTTCTCATGTGAATCTTTGACATTATGGCCACAAGGAGTAGGTTTGATCAGTATCTATAATTAACCCTTAAAAGTACTGAATATAGACAATACATATTTACATGCTAAAATATGCTTAGAAAACTGACTACAAGATTAAAGAGAACAACTTGAAAAGTTTGCTAAGCAATAATAAAATAAGTAAGTGCTTCAAAACAATAAAATTTTACATTAATTATCAAATAGAGACACTGAATAACTTAACTAAGCAATACATAAAACCATAAAGTTAGACAGTTGTATCACAATAATAAGTCAGGCCCACTTAAATTTAGATTGACTTGGCTACAGCGATGCACAATCAATGCTAACTCAATGCACTAAAACGGTCATAAAGATTCCACTTATTATTCAACTTCAATTAATTCAAGAATTTGATTTCAGACTGCAATTAACACATAGATAAGTCCACTTGGCAAATATCACTGTTTACAAGTGGATCAGAAAAAAACCAAACCAATATATATCATTTAGATGAACACGAATGAAGTCTTCAAGTCTTCAACCCATTTCTAACATTGGCAATTGAGCAAGGCCAGCTAATGAACCAGCAGCACAGCTGACAAATTGGCAGTTATACTTATAGTCCTCGACAGATTCCTTAATCAAAAGCATGTGGGCGTAATTACAGCTTCAGCTGACAAGGCAAATAAAATACACAATGACTTGTACAATGTACAGAGATCCTTTTTGTGCCTAGTACTAGTAGGCAAATCTTCAATGTCCAGGTGGATGGGTGTGTAATATCTGTCTTTTTCCTGGACGTCCATATATGAAGCAATGTCTACCAACAGTTGTATCCAGTTACGGAAGCTCAATGTTTGGGGATGGGGGTTAGAGGAGGAGGAGGAGGAGGAGGAGGAGGAGGAGGAGGAGGAGGACGAGGAGGAGGGAACAATGTAAGGGAGATAAGAAAGCGGTCTCTTCAGTAGATTAACACCTGGTGGAACCTTGATATTCTAACCTCATATGGATCCAAAGAAATCTCTTGTCTGTCTGTCTGTCTGTCTGTCTGTCTGTCTGTCTGTCTGCCTGTCTCCCCAATAGGCTCTGTGTAACAACAAACAAGAATCCATGTAAAGTAAGATTTGTTTGGCGTCTGTTATATTTCTATTCAGAGACAAAAGCGAAAATTATAATTAACCATTATCCTTTTGTTATTCATTCTTGATAAATCTATATTCAAGTCTGGTGCCGTCAAGTTTAATTAACTATTCTCTGTCAAATGTCTACAAAGTCGATCGGGAGATAAGAGGGGTCTTAAGATAGCTGGTTTCTTATATCACAGGTTTTATAGACCACAAAAATATTATAAAATTGATACCCTGTTTGACATTGGCCTGCAGAATGAGTATTGCTACAGTAAGCTACAGATATGAAAAATTCAGAGGAGTGATGAAACGAATAATATCAACATTTTCTTGTGTCCCCATCATCATTGCATCAAACCATACTAAAACTGTCAATATATTCTGCCTCAGTTTTATTCTAGAGCGTTCGAAATGCCCCGAAAAACATTATACAAAGTCTTTCAGCAATCTATTCTCTGTCAAATGTCTACAAAGTCGATCGAGATTTAAGAGGGGTATTAAGATAGCTGGTTTCTTATATCACAGGTTTTACAGACTACAAAAATATGATAAAAATTATACCCTGTTTGACATTGGCCTGCAGAAGGAGTAAGCAAGCTGTTTGAATACAAGAAACAGGCAGAAAGTGTGTGTGTGTGTGTGTGTGTGTGTGTGTGTGTGTGTGTGTGTGTGTGTGTGTGTCTGTCATAGTGATAAATGACAACTGCCTATTTCAAAAAGACCTGGTCCTCAGGGTCCAGTGATACAAAATTTAGCCCTTCACAAAATTTGTTTGAATGGCTTTGACCTGCAGTGATAGGCACACACAACTCCACTAACATCTCACACAACAATTATTAATCAAACGGATGAAATATATTATTGATGGTCAGCCAGAAGGCAGGTTTTCAGGATGTTTGCAATGAGTCAAACACTTAAACATTTGTGAGCCTTAGGCAAATACTCATTTGACTCATTAAGCTCTACTGAGCCCGGAGTGCAATTAAATTACACAGCAAGTGAAAAAGTGTTGAAAAGCATTCAGTGCAATGTAATGGGTAGACTAAAAATTCATGAACGAATTCAAGTTCATACCGGAGAAAAGCCACATGCTTGTGAAATATGTAAAATGGATTCATTCAAAAATGTGATCTTACTCGATTTGACAGAAGCTCTGAATCCAGCATGCCTCCATTGGCTGAAGATTTTGATTTTCATTTTCTCCATCTAATTCCCAAATGGCAGTAACGGTTTTGACGTCCAGCTCGTCTCCCTCCCCCCCACTGGCTTGACAAAAATGTCAATTTTTGGCCCCATTGCTGGTTGGAAATTATGAGGCAAGTGCAATCCAACCCAAAATACATCTTTCCACCTCCACAACAAATTTTTCCACATAAAATAAATACTAGAAAGCTGATCAATGACTAGAAGCTGGCAAAATTTGTCAGGTAACGTTCAGTTCAGCTACAGACTGAAAGGATCAGTGAAAATTGTAAGGACAATAATCCAAACAGGACTCTGTATTTGTCATTCAATTGACTCTATAGCACTTTTAATCAACACCTATGACCTTGAACAGACTGCTAAGCCATGTGGCAAGGGTTTGCCAAAAATATACCCCCAACCCCTGTCCAGTGCATTGTGTATATTTGAGTGGGAGTAGGGTTGGGGAGGGGGACATACGGCACAAAACACAAACTCCTAATAGAGGGCAGGAGGGTCTTGTGTCTACAATAGTGGGGGTTAGCACAGGTTAGTGGCAACTGGCTAATTGCCTGAAAGCAGCAGTAGTCCTCAGGGCAAACAAAGCCCTAGGAAGCAGGAAAATGAGATTCCAGTCTAACGGCAAAAACATAATGGACGGCAAACACACACACACACACACACACACACACGCACAAACACACAGAGAGTATTTGCACACCTTCAACATGGAACAGCTGTCCGTCTAATGGTGTGGGAGCGAGAAATCCATTCCGTGACACATGGGGTCTGAAGCAGGGACCCTGGGCTCCTTTGGGACCCCGGTGGCTGATGATTCGATGGGGCGGGAAAGGGATAGTGCTAAGCCCCTTAACAATTATTACTGGTATCGGTCAACATCGAGGGGATCAACAGCACATGCAACTACGGTAAGAAGGATCCAACAACAATAGGTCGGTGGGTAGATGCGGGGGTAGGGTGGGACACAAATCCGGATCTGGGAGGGGAGGGGATGGAGATGGGTGGACTTAGAAAACTGATTCTGCATGGAGACACAATGGAAAGCGGAGTTCAGACTATCGTCGGTAGAGTAGTGGGACGCAATCTGCCTAAGCAAACAGATGCCGTAGTATATAGCGATCCGATCCGATCTCGCAGCTAACACAACGCTTGCTTCTCGGGTTCTGTCGAGACTACTTATCGCGACTGCTGAGTTTGTTTATAGCACCAATATGGACACAAAAAGATGGCAAATTCCCACATCACTCACGTGACATTACACTGAGAATGTGGCGCTAGAAGAATGAACCAGAAATCACTAACAACTACAACAATTAAAATATTTGCTTTCGATAAAAGTCCTGAAAAGCAATGCTGTTAACCCTTGCTACTATGAAAAAGCAGTCTCTCTGAAACTGAACTGACATTCTGCAGATACTTTTAGACAACTATCGATTGAAACCTTTGAGTACCATGCACCAAAAAGAATACCTCCAAGTTTAAGAAGAGGAACTATAGAAATGCATTATTATTATTATTAGTGTATAGTACATCAAGTAGTAGTAGTAGTAGTAGTAGTAGTAGTAGTAGTAGTAGTAGTAGTAGTAGGCCTAGTAGTAGTAGTAGTAGGCCTAGTAGTAGTAGTAGTAGTAGTAGTAGTAGTAGTAGTAGTAGTAGTAGTAGTAGTAGTAGTAGTAGTACTAGGAGCTATGCACACATAGGGAGAGAAAGAAAGAGAACAAGATAGATTAGGGCCCTTAATTGCAGGCATGATAAATACAGAGATAATAGTAATATAAATGGTTATTGCTGTTTTTATTCTACTACTACTACTACTACTACTACTACTACTACTACTACTACTACTACTACTACTACTACTACTACTACTACTACTACTACTACTACTACTACTACTACTACTACTACTAGTAGTAGTAGTAGTAGCAGTAGTAGTAGTAGTAGCAGTAGTAGTAGTACTCCCTGCAATTAAGGGCCCTAATCTATATTTTTCTTTCTTTCTCTCCCTATGTGTGCATAGCTCCTTAAGGACAAATTACTGTTTGTACAACATTCAGTATGAATCTATACATTATCATTGTATGTATATCATATATACACTGTGTCCGGATAAAAAGGCAGCCAACTCTATTTTCACTATAACTTTAAGAAAACTTGACAAATATCTATAAGATTTTTGATGGTTTATGTTGGACGAGTTTGAAATCATGAGATATAAAAACACACCCATATGCACTTAGCGTCATCTTTTGATGTAATGCATGACGTGCTCATGACACCATTGAGTTACTGCAGCACATGGGAGACTACTGCTTTCATCCATCATGCCATCCAACTGTGGCCACCAAACTCACCGGATTTGAACCCAGTGGACTGCTCTGCTTGGGATATCCGACAGGAAAGGCCCAGACACACCATGAATTTCTAATCTGAAAGAACTGAAGCAGAGATTGGTGAGTGAGTGAGTGGGCAAAACCCGACCACACCTTCATGGCAGAAAGCAATTCATCATAAGCAACGACGTCTGAAAACATGGGTCAATTCTTTCGGTAGACATTTTAAATGTTCATTGTAACCTTTTCAGGCAATGTTTGCATTCATTATTCTGAATCTGAAACCCATTTATTATTGTTTCAAAATGCACATTTTTATAGAAATCAGCCAAGTTTTCTTAAATCTATAGTGAAAATAGAGCTAGCCCCCTTTTTATCTGGACAGTGTATGCATGCACTTATATATATATATTAGGGTGTGACAAAAAGTACAAACTATATCCATTCAGTACTAAAAAGATGCTCTTTGATCTACTGATCAAGAAAAACCCCTATTTCAATATATTATTTTTATGTATAGGGGTCCCAACTTTGAAAAAACTGATTTATGAATAATATGTATATAGCATATTTCATTGCAAAGCAATAGCTTCTTAACAATAACTGCATTAACATAGTTGCTGGGATATTATAAACTGTTTTGTTGAATCTATTGATAGTTTTTGATTAAATTTGGTAAACTTGGGTGTTTGCTATTAAAATAATACAGGCTTTTCTACAATATCCTTCATAAAGTGATCCACTTCTTGGCACGCTAGTGGGTTCTGCTTTCTTCTCATGCCCATAGCAACCATTGTATTTATGATTTCTAATGATGATCATTAAGTGGGTTTAGAGGTGAATTGTAGTTAAATTATGGCAAGCTTTAGAACAGTGGTTCTCAACCCTTGTTCGCAGCGCGGACCACAAGTGGTCCGCAAGACGAGTCTAGTGGTCCGCGGCGAAGTCTGAAAAAACGTAAATAAAAATTAGACATATTAATTTTCCATGTGAAAAATCTGAAAAGTGAGACGATCAAAACAAGGTCATCAGCACAAAAGGTTATCGGCACATTTCACATTCTGTGCATTTTCTACGTGAAAAAGCATGACAAGCAAAAAATAACAAAAGGTCATCACACACCTCTTTGGATCAGATGACTGCTCAATTTAGCAGGTGGTCACGAGATATTTTGAACTTCAAAAAGAGGTCCATGAGGCAAAGAGGATTGAGAACCACTGCTCTAGAACACGAAGTAAAAGTTGACATTCAGTATTTGGGTTTCCAAAGGAATTAGCCAAAATTCCCCAAAATGTGCTGCCAACGTGTGAAGATGTTCTAAGAGCGTGTTATTTTTAACAGCAAAAAGAGAGTCTGTTGATGTTGTAAAAACTTTTGCATCTGAAGTGATTGAGATATATAATAAGGCCAGCATACCTACTATTGCATTTGTCAGCATAGTGAAAAAAAGTGAAAAGGCTATTTGAGAAATGGAATGATCTGCAGAAAAAAACTACCTGAAAACTGGATATTGAAAAATTGATCCAGTTACATCAAGTAGGCTGCAATAACTAGAAGACAGAAAATGAAAATTAACAAAGGTTGAAGGCAAAACAAAAAGAGAAATGGGAGAAAGTAGTACTGCTTTAGAAGAGTTTGAAATGAATTACAATTCAGAAAACAGTCCAAATGAGCTTTGCAGTGATGTCAATTACACGGGCAACGATGGGGAGACAGAAGAGGAAGATAATGACAATCAGTGCTGTTCTAGCAGTGGTCCACAGAATAGACATCAGTATCTAGCTGCTGTCATGAGGACGAAAATATAAGAAAATTTGCTTATGCAAAATTTCACTAGTTCGGGTAATCATCAACACAGTGGTAGAATTCACAAGAACAATATTACAATTAACTTCACTTCAGACTCCTACATCAACATTGATTGGGAACGGGTGAAATTTGACATCCATCCACTCGTGCATGACATCACTTCAGGAGCCATTGAAAATCATGCAAACATAAGTATGCCATATTATCCATGTCATGCACAAGATGTGGAAAGACATATCAAGGATGTTTCTGTAGCCTTCCATAAAGTTTAACATGATTCACGCCTTGGAGTTATGATTCAAATGAAGAAATCAAGATCAGAGTTGCCAACTATAGAAAGCAAATCACATTTACTGCACTAATAGTTAAACTGCAGCACTGTAGCATACGAATGATTTTGTTCTTATTTGGTCAGTTTTGTTCAATTTAGAAGATGATATGCTGCTTGGCTCATATAGCATATAAGTTAGAATGGTGTAAAAGTATAAGTAAAATCCTTCGATCACTCATGGCTAACTTCAGGGCTCATAAACGGCGCTGATCTCCGTTACAAAGCCCTCAGCCAGGCGACTGGTGCAAGTTACATGATACGGGGCCAGTGTTCTCATGAAACGCGACTGTTTACTCCGCGGATTAATCCGCTACTCATTTGCCATCGCCATCTGGAGAAAGAAGGCTGAATTGACCTTAAGGCTCCTGCCAGAGTTGAACCCGCGACCTTCTGCTCCATCGTCCAGTGTTGTTATCATTCTGCTAACTTCTTGCCCCTGTCAACTTCCTACCCCTGCTAATTTCCCTATATTATATATATTTCCCTGCTATTTTACACCATGGTGTAATGGTGCAATGGTGTAACTTGCTAATACTGTTAATGTCAGAGTGGGTCGGAAAATGGCAATGCAATGCATAAATTTGGCAAAATTGACTTGCATTCTTAACAAAGTTGCTAGAAATGGGTGATTCATATGAAATATCTGTTTTCGATAGCTTATTTACTTTAATATGGATCATCGATTTCCGTTTGTATGGGATGTGAACTCTAAAATTTTGTACTTTTTGTCACACCCTAATATATATATATATACACATACATATACATTTACATACATATACATATATATATACATACATACATACACATATACATACATACATATATATATATATACAAATCACTTTAAAACAACACTGTTTATAATGGAACTGAATAATTAATGTTTACAGAGCACAGGATTAGAAAACCTTCTAAAAGTACCCCATAGCTTACACCAGTCCAGCTACACTGAGAAGTCATAGTTAAGGCAAGAACAAGGTCAAAACAAATCAAACACAAGGTCATACGGTCATTGCAAGGTCAGATCAAATCAAACCCAAGGTCAATGGCATGGAATTTTTAAAAACTAAATAGCAAAGGTGCCTCATAGGGGAGCTAGGAATGTGTTATTTGATAGTAAACATTTAATTTCATGATTAGTAAAGCTGTCACTCGCGTATTTATATTAACAGTCTCATTTAACAGCTTAACACGCTCCATTCGGTTACAAGTAAGTATACAGACGCGTACCAGCCACACAGCACATCATCAATTGCCCCCCCCCCCCACTGTGACAGGACTGGCTACATCAGGTAGGCTGGTTAGCCCTTCCCAACCAATCTTCAAACACACTTTGTACATCACCAGCCATCAATAATTAAATCACTTGTGTTGCTCTTGAAAAATCTCCGACAGACAACTTCTCGACAACGGTTTCGAAGCCCAAAGCACTTCGTGCGCTTGTCGGGCAAGCCAAAAGCCACTCGAATGGGACGTCAAAGCCGTTGAAACGCACAAATCGAAGAGGAAATACAACATCTTCAGGCATGACATATCTGATGGTAAAGGCTGCTGCCCCATAGCTCTGGATAAGATAATATATAATAGATGCCCTTATCTATCATCAGAGATATTAGAATTTAGACTGTGTGTGCGTTGGGGCAGAAGACTAATTAGTACGAACCCTGGTAAGTTCTCGACATTAGTCATTTTACCTGTTCCTGCCTTCACTCTTCACAATGAAAAGGTGTATTAAGTGTTTTGCTAAATTGGACAAAAGAATCTAATAGGACGAATGCAAATTGAGCATCGGGCAGGACCACAAAAAGTCTATGCACTATGCCTATGAAAGCTTTGAGAATCTGAGGTTTAATAATTGAAGCTTAAAATTCCATGAACCTAGCATAATATAATTACTATACACCAGTGACATCTTCTGTTAGAATATATCCATTAGAATAGAAAGTTTAAAAATATCATGCAATATTTCAGGTTTTATATGAACAGAAAGTGTGACGTCACGGTGGTCTTTACTCCCCCTCCCTTGTCACAAACTGTCAAACTCTCTTAGACCACCTTCCTCTCGAGCACGACGTACTTTATGGACGGCCCCTAACTTGACTGGATCCAGAATAAATGAAAGGTTCAATGGCTGACTTAAGACATGCCTCTGGAGTTCTGAGGGTTGCACTTTTCTGATCTCATCAGCACTTCAATTTCACCAAGAATATCAGTGCCAACCAGACTGACATGCAAAACGCTTGGCATACATTGATCCAGCATTTCCACTGGCAAAAACAAACACACCACAAGTGCCACTTCTTATTCTGACTCTTGCGTTACCGTGGTAACCGCTGTCCACTCTGTCTCAGTTCAAGTGCATGCGTGCCGAGAAAAAATAACTTGCCAAATTGTAAGCAAAATTTGGCGAATTTATATAGCGCCTTCTAAAGCAGCAGCGTTAACAGCTCTCATTGTTATTGCACTTAATCTAACTTTTAAACAGATTAACAGATAAATCCAAAATGTAAGAGGCCAGCACAACGATTGTCTTTATATCAAAGGCGTAAACTTCTATCGGGCTTGTAGTCTTGAGCCCCTCACTTTTTGAGAAGCCATCATTGGGAAAGGGGCTGTCCATTAATTATGTCAACAATTTTTGGGCAATTTTTGACTCCCTCCCCCTTGTCAACAACTGTCAACTTTCACTTAACCCCCCATAATTACGTTAACAACTCTTGACCCCAAGATCACTGACAGGTCCCAATAACAAGGTTATTATTTTTGTGGTAATGACCATTTTCCCCTTTTTTCCTCATCAAGTGTCAAAATGTGGTGGTGATGACCTTTTTTCTAATGATTTTTTCCATTGTAATAAGTATTCTATGAAATGTCCTGTTTTTTGATTATTTGAAAAAGTGAAATTGTTGACGTCAACTTCTCTTGACCCCCTCCCCCTGTCAACAACTGTCAAACTTTTCCAAAGCCCCTCCCCCTAAATTGTTGACGTAATTAATAGACAGCCCCAAAGGGGATGGTATAGGCCTAGTTGTTTGGCTCTCCTCCCACTTTTTTTATCCAAATTAGCGCCAATCTTCTAACCTATTGATCACAAAAATTATCATACTATAACCGATCCAATGACACCGCACTTCGTCACTGAATTGTTTTTACTGAAATTGCCAAAAGTGTGCATATGGTCCTATAACATTCAACAGAGCACAGTACAAAATAGCTCATACCATGTGCTGCGACTAGAACCAGAGTAAACGTCAACACGCATCTTAGATCCATCAGGCAGGGTCTTCAGTTGGCGCAGAACATGACGATCACGACGAAACTTAAACGATGATCCAAGTATACAAGTATACTTGCAAGTCATCCGATACTTCCAAGTACTCATCCATTGTAAATCCACCGCTAAAATAGTCTTAACGCAACTACCGACGACTAAACGTTCAACTGAATACCAGCTGGACTGCCTCCGCTTTTATAGGCAATTTTGTGTATCCATGCGCCACTATGAAGAACGTAGTTCTGCATTTTAAACGCAATTTAAACACCCCAAGCAATACACAGTCAGATCTATATATCTATGTAGAGTTAGACGATCTCTCATTTGCTCCATGGACCATGGTTAAACTTGGTACTTGTACTTGAGTAGAAATTTTTAGTACTTTTACTTGTATTTGTACTTGGAGGCCAGGTACTTGTACTTGTACTCGGAGTTTTTAGAATGCAAGTACTTGTAGGCCAGGTACTTGTTAAACGTCTTCTATGCTTAAACCGTAAGCTATACGTCATGGACGCCAATATTCAGTTCTTGGGCGCATATCTTCGCGTGCTTTCGCATGCAAAATTTCTTGCCCCTTTTTCCATGACTTGTTTACGAAGACCGTAGTTTTGTCACCAGCCCTGACCTGAATGCGTGTGCATCGTCGGAAATACCCTCGTCATCTAGCTATAGCGCCACTTTATCAATGTTCTTGACACCAATCGGTGATCGCTCTTTGATTTCAATCGAACCCATGTGTATGATTCTACAAAACTTGTATACACAAGTTGATTGACTTTTCATGGTTCAGCGGGGTCCTAATTTTCGCACCCACAAATCTCTACCCCTACCCCATAAGGGGAAGGGGTACCCCTAGAGGTAGGGGTACCCTTAGGGGTAGGCATACTCCTAGGGGTAAGGGTACCCCTAGGGGTAGGCGTACCTAGGGGTAAGGGTACTCCTAGGGGTAAGGGTACCCCTAGGAGTACCCCTACCAGCTTTTCTGCGGATGACTTCCACCGACACCTCGAAGACAAAATCACCGCTATTCGTGAGAAAACGTCTGACGCCGGGCCTGCGGAGTACACAGTGCTCACAGGATCCTGCTTCTCTGAGTTCGTCCCTCTATCGACAGGGGATGTTATAGCGATCGTTCGGTCATCCCCGAAAAACAGTGCGAACTAGATCCTCTCCCGGTATGGCTTCTCATGTCAACATCTTGGCTCCATTCCTGGTGACGCTTATGTCTACTTCGCTGAGAACTTTCCCGACGCCATGGAAACATGCAATCGTTCATCCGCACCAAAGCGACCAGGAGCTAATCCCGCTGATGCTGCCAACTATCGTCCGGTCTCCAATCTTTAATTCCTCTCTAAAGTATTAGAGAGAATTGTGAATATGCAAATGGTCGGATATCTGTCGATGAACGGGTTAATGCCGAAATACCAGTCGGCTTACAGGCGTGGCCACTCCACGGAAACGGCCATCCTGCGTATTTTCAATGACATCGTCGACGCGATAACGAATGGTCAGGTGGCGCTCCTTTGTGAACTCGATCTATCTGCCGCCTTCGACACTGTGGATCACGAAATAATCCTCAGACGCCTCGAGCTGACCTTTGGAATCAATGGCAAAGTCCTCTCCTGGATACATGACTATCTCAAAGACAGGTCGCAGTCAGTTCGTTGGAATCGTTCCGCGTCTGCCGCGCGCCCTGTCCTCAGCGGAGTACCGCAGGGATCTGTTCTTGGCCCACTTCTGTTTGTCCTTTATGTCGCAGACATTGGACAAATCATTGAATCGTGCGGGCTGGCGGCGCATGCCTATGCTGATGATGCGCAGATATACGCCTCATGCCTCCCTGAGGACATGGACCTACTACGCGATCGTGTCATCGCCTGTATCACAAAGATCAGACATTGGACTGAAGTCAATCGTCTAGCATTGAATCCCGACAAAACCGAAGTGCTGTGGATCTCTACTCCCAGGAGGAGGCAGATTAGCCGTGTACCGTTTGTCATTGATGGGATTGAAATTGTGACGTCGGCTGAAGTTCCTCGGGGTCCTGTTAGATGAATCGCTTTCGCTCGATGGCCACATCAGCAATGTCACTCGGAGTTCCTTCTATCAGCTTCGGAGGATCAGGGCGATACGTCGGCACCTTCCAACGTCGGCAGCGATCCAACTCGTGCGTGCCGTCGTCATCACGAGGATCGACTACTGCAACAGCATCCTCCTTGGCCTACCAGATGCCCAACTGAGCCGTCTGCAGATGATCCTCAATGCTTCTGCCCGCATGATCTACGGTGTCAGATGGGGCGAGCACGTCACCCCCTTACTCAGGACAAGCTGCACTGGCTGCGCATCCCTGAGCGCATCATCTACAAGCGATGCTGCCTGACATTCCGGGCCCTCAATGATCCCGCCTGCCCAGTCTACTTGGCTGAACTTGTCATGGCCATCGCTTACTGACTGTCGGCGGCAGCTTCGTTCACGTAATCGGGTCCAATTGGTTGTACCCCTCCATCTAAGACAGTGAAATTTGGTGAAGGTCTTTCACCCGGGGAATCCTCCTCTGGATTAAAAACATTGTGACTAACGCGACTAGTCTAGAAATGTTTGCTACCAGACTAAAGACGCACTTGTTTAACATCTCATTTAAGTGCAATCTGTAAAGCGCTCTTGATCTTGGCCTCCTGTGACTATAGCGCTATATAAGTTGGCACATTAACTAACTAACTAACTAACTAGGGGTAGGCATACCCCTAGGGGGTAGGGGTACCCGTACCCCTAGGGGTAGGGGTACCCTTAGGGTACTTTCCTCCAGTTCATTTGAACCGATTTAAACCAGACACGACGTCAACATTTTAAGCCATTCATTTATACAACAGTCACCGCAAATCACATCAAAGTTATGCAATTATACACATAAAAGACATTAATTTCAAACAACTCGAAGAGTGCCACACGCTTTGAAACACAAGTCGATGAAGTTGCGCAATTCTAAGGCTGGTTCGCTGTTTTGGCCGTAACTTGTGGCGAAGATCTTCAAAGCTTGACTGGCCGCACTTATTGCGTCTTCGAGTCTGCCGGCATTCGCGCAGACGTCGCTGAACTTCTGCAGCTCATTTGCCAACTCTATGCTAGCAACGCCATAGACATCTTCCACGGTTTGGACGCTCTCGCGAAGTAATTCATAAGCGGACAGAAAATCGCCTGAAAAAACGAAGAGAAACACCGAAATACAAACAGAAGAGCACGGAAGAGAACAGATACCGCGTAAGTCAAGTACATGAGGTCCAACTGAAATTTTAAAATTTTAAGCCTTAATAATTACGATCGAATCCTCGACAATGATTATGAAGACACCGACCTTTAATGCAAGAACACTTTGCAACGGCATCCTGAGCTTCTGAAAGGTCTTTGTTCCGTCGATAGAGATTTGCTCTTCGAATTTTAAGACATGACTGGAATTTTAGCAGGGCATCTAAATATTGTAAAAAAAATTGTTAATTGGCACATCTTACTTCTAAGTCCATGCTCAACAATTTAGTTTACGTACATCTCTACAAATCAGTAATAATTAAATAATTAAATAATTAAAGACATTGAGTAGTTTTGATATTCTCCAGTCAAGGAACGACAAGCACGTACGATCTTTGATTTAGGACGACCCAAAATTATCCTTTCGTTACTAAAGCAGTATTTGTAATGAAATTTTGTAAATCAGTACCACCAATTAAATTGGAAAGTAAAAATGTCTGAAATTTTACTCCTAAACGAAAACAACTAAAGGTCACACCGCTAACAAAACACTTCAGTTCCAGCTGCACAGGGTAGATATGATATTTATGATTCAATTTTCAAGGAAACTAATCAAAATTCACCGTCAATTTTGTCTTCTTCCAAGAGCTTCTGACCAGCTTGAAAAAGATCGTCGGCCTTTTTAAGATCATTCAACGGAATATCTTCGATTAATCGACTCGAACCACATTCGAGACATGTGTAAACTTCTTCTCTGCTATTGATCAAAGGTCCTTTGCAGTGGCAACACTTCAACGACTGTAACGAGACAAAAGACTAACGAGTAAAGACAAGAAACATTAAAAAATATCGCTTGATCCCACAAAATCTTGAATTAGATTTTTACACAAGGTCTGACCAACGACCACCACTTTTTCAACTGATAACAACCACTTCTGCTTACTTATTTTCAGACAAGCTGTAACGAACAGTAACGTAACACATGCAGAGTGTAAAATCTCAACTAATTCTCCTCTACCTTTGCATTAAACTCTTGCATACCATTATTAAAAAATTTTCAAGCTGAGAAATCCACTGACTGATTTTTAAATCAATTTGTTAACCCTTTAACCATGTATTTAACTGTAACTCAATGTAAAATGGATGGATATATCCGGGATCCCCAGTTAAGGGGTTAACTAAATGCCAAACACATGGAAATGAAAGATTCTTAATGAGGCCCTGCCATTTCACAAAAGGTACAAGAACAGAACTCAAACAAAAGCAATCTTTGGCCTATATACAAACAGTGAAAAAATTACCAAAAGGTAACAAGCTTTTCAGGAAAAGCTTCATGAAAAAAGAAATTCAATGAGTGCAAAATAATTTTGTTACTTCCAAAATAAAAAAGATTACCATAGAGCTAGAAAAAAGGCATTAGCAAGAGAAAGATGGCTCACCGTAGCAATTAAATACTTCCTGACCAGCCTCAACATCTTTTACTGCTCGAACAATCAGGGTTTCATTGCAAAAACTGAAAACAAAAGACAGGAAAAAACTTTTAAAAGATACTTTGGCTCAAGAAAAACAGGTAGAAAAAATGTCTACTCTCTCTGACAACATAGAAGCCAAAATTCACAAAATAACAGCATTGAATACCAAAGACAACAACAGTAACTGAATTCACAAAATTGCAATGTTCTTACTCACTGGAGAATATACTGGACCAACCTGGATATTATCGTCGGGTCACAGGAATGATTCATGAGACTGGCCGTGGGATAGATAGCGGTCGCAACTCGAACCTGATTCTGCACGTCGACCAATGACGACTCAGAGAAGTGGGTCAGCTCGAGGTCAGTGATAGCGTGGGCATTGCACACCAACTGACAAATATGACGAAGAAGTAAACCGCCAACAAATAGAACACCTGCAAAAGAAGTCCACAAACCGCTTTAAATAACAGAAGAACACTTAGTTTAAGCGACCATAGATTGATTCCCGCTGCATTGTTATAATGGCGCTACAGAAGTTATTTTTGATACTACTTTCCACTCATCTAGGCCAACAGAGACAAATGTTGCCTAATATACCTGTACATGATTCAAACAGAGATGATGATGATGATGATGATGATGATGATGATGATGATGATAGAAGTTATTGATTTGAATTTTGTGGTACATGTACACTGTACAGTATAGGTTGCAATGTCTCAAAATATTATTTGTTATTCATTACATTGCTTTCTCTGTCACGTAACCTGAACTGAGTATAATTTTTACATTTGGTCTACTTTTTTACGTCTTTAGCAAGTGATTGCCTGTGTAATGTATCTTACTCTCATCTTTTGCCTCGAAATTTTCAAGCGAACTGAAGAAATGACTTCTCTCCAGACAAGAGAGCAACAAAGAGGCTGTCTAAACAAGAAAAAAACAAACAAGAATGACATCTTAACAATAATTCCTCACCTTTAAAACCACAATTGAATTTCCTTTTTTCCTTTCCAATGTCTTCTCCCATATCATCAGTAATTTTTAAAATTAAATAAAAATTTCCAAAGCACAAATTTCTTCAAAAATACGGTGATAGAACATACATAAACGTAAGGCAAATGACAAACTAAAAGTCTTACAAGAGCGTATTGATAGAGATCTTCAGCAAGCATATCATCCGTATGAGGCATCAGGTGATACATCGAAAGATAGTTACGTTCATAGGTACCATGCGATGTCAGACCAAGTCGTATTTCGTTACTCAGTGACGTAAGAACATTGTCTTTGAAGTCTACAAAATTTAAAATTACAAATTCAAGCAATCAAACTTCTCGAGTACAACAAGCAGACAATGCTACATTTAAATCATCTTCCCAAAAAGCAAAAATTGCAGTCAAAATTGAACTAAAGGCGCTATAGAAATCCACGAGATTTTACTTTACTTTACTTTACTTACTTTAACTAAAGCAAATTAGATGTTGGCAGGAATAACTATGGGAGTCAAATAATTATTTTCTACTTTTTCGAATTTTTAAAGTTACTGCCTAGTAACAATTCTGGGCAAACTGTGGAAATTTCCTCAAAATATCCCAGTAATAACCAGATTTTTTTCATGATAAGCATTCATTTCATACCTGACAGAATAATTTTGTGATTCATAAACTACAGGGTGGCACAAAAAAACCAGACTAGTCACATTTACGCTTGCATTTAATATAGTCCGGTTTGTTTTGCACCACCCTGTAATATCAAAACCCAATATCACAATCGCTTGTTTATAATAATGCATTTTATTCTTTTTATTACATACTATTTATTCATTATTTACAAACCACTGCAAGCCATTTACCTATTAGGGGCTTCAACCCGGCTGTGAGTACAATACGCAGGCTCAGATGAGCAATTCCCACCTTAAACAATCATATCACAACAACACATTTCAAGGAGTAATTTTGAAGAAAGTAACTAACGCACGATGTCTTGCAATGCATAAAAAGCATAAAAATACCAAGACAAGATTAAAAGTAAAGTTACAATATCCTCTACAATAAGTACTTATTATTGAAGACCAAAGTCTTGGTAAACAAAGATGCCTATACCTAAGCATACTGAGGTATATACCTCAGTATACCTCAGTATGGGGGCAAGGAAGAGTAGTGGTAGGAGTCTTGCCACACAATCGAAGTGTAGTGGGTTCAAATCTGACCATAGCCACTACCTCACCACAATCACTATCATAAACCACCTTAGACTGTTACTGCTAAGTACAGTTATAGAAGCTAAATTTATCATTTGGACGTATATTTTTGGGATCGCCGGCTAACTAGCAGCCAGGAAAAAAATCACACAAATATCTTCGGGGTTGCCAGTAAAGGGGTTAAATAAGCAAAGAGAATCAAATTTACAAGCATGACTAATAATTTATGAATTCAGCAAAGGGGTAACATGGAACTTACTGACTGCAACAGATCAAGTATTAGACATTCGATGGAATGATAACATGTCCACGATTTCAGCTGACATTCACGAGAGCAGTAGACGACAGCATTGCAACTGCAGCACCTTAAAAAATAAAGGAACAATTTATCTCTTTGTTAACCCCTAGAAACAGTGATCCGTATTACTGATGGGTCATGAAACCAAAATATTGGCCGTACGTGGCAAAAGGGTTAATATCTTCTCTCAACAAAAAGTCAGTTTCAAAAATGTCCACGAGTTAGAATTTAATAGGAAAGATTGCAATGCTTTGTTCTTACTTATGCTTTTCTCCAGAAAGTATCGAATAATTTCACACATAGAAAATAAACTGCCTTCGGCTCAATAGGATCTTACAAGTGCAATACATTCTCAAAGCAACACTCTCGCCTTAGATTTTACAATAACAAAAGACGAATAATACAATTCAAGGTCCTGAGCATTGAACTAAAAACTATTCATAAGACATTTAAATCTCTAATCTAATATCTAATTTAATTTAACTAATAACTTCTATAGCACCACTTACTAACATATAGAACCATCAGCCAATGATGCACCAAATCACTTATCATCAGAATCAACAACCATGAACACAACGTTATGGTTCTACTTTCAAACAGTCATCAAAGGATAATAATCAATGCACTAATAATCATATAATAATAATCATATAACAATAATCATATTTAATTGATTGAACGATGGATTGATGAAAATGATAAGCAAATATGATTGCAGTGAACAATAAACATGAATAATTGTGTTATTTTCTTAAATATTGTAAAAAGTATTTGCCCATAGTCAAGATACCTACTGAATCAATGCCTCCACTTTGGCAAAACAGTGGTGACAGTTGGTAAGGTAATGAGAAGGTAAGAGAATCGCAGAATACGGTCGTTCCACAAACAGTACGTCACCCGCTGTTATCTTTCTGTTTGCCTAGACAACAAAAACCAAACGTTCAGACTGAAATAAAAACAACACGTGTCAGAAAAGTCGATTCCTGGAAATGTTTTCTCAAAGATGTACTCCAAGTGGGGGCTGATTCCATACGCGTTGCAATCTCAAAATGCTCTTACTTAGATTTAATCTGATGATTTCTGAGTCATATTAGTCAAAATTTTATGCCAGCATGAAATTTGGAAATACAGGGTGGTGCAAAAAACCGGACTAGTCACATTTAGGTTTGCATTTAATATAGTCCGGTTTTTTGCGCCACCCTGTATTAACCCTTTGAAGGACACAGAGGGAGGTTTAAAGGGTTAATAAACTTCACTAAAAATTAGGCTGGAATGTACTATCTTTCTATCAAAGCAAAGCATGTAGATCAAGACTCAAAAGGATCCCAAGCATTCTACTGTATTAAAATTAAGAAAGATTAACCATTCACCACCACGGCATAGATGAAATATCCTAAATCCCCTGTGTCACACAAAACCCCATGTTGACATGCTATCACATCATAACATCAGTGAAAGGGTTAACCCTCTGCACACATAAAATCATATTCCTGGCTTCATAACAAATTGGTTATACAGATTGCTGAGGCAAAAGGGTCAAAGACTTCACTTACTACAATATAACGTCCCTTCTCAGAATTATGCTGCATATCAACGCCAGCAGATGCCTGCTTTAGAACAGCACCGAAGCCATCGACAGGGACCGGTAAGATTTTCTTTCCTACATCAGCAACACGTGACAGGTTTCTAAAAAATTAAACAAAATACTGTTACTAGTTTACACAAAGAATCACCAACAGAAACTTCTCAAAATACAATGCTGTACAAAGCTGTGGAGAACAATGGTGAGACCATTATAACTTGAAAATTGCAGGCTTAACAGCAATGCCAACTCCTGTCCTTAATTACTCTCCCTGACTAAATTTGAAATATTATCCTTCAAAAGCACAGTAATGGCTACTATCCTTGTCCTCGTACATGCGGGTTCAATTCTTATAAAAATCAATAGATTGTTTGAATTTATAGTGCACTCAACAAGATTTTACCTACAGGTACAGGGCAAATGCTCATCTTACTAACACGATGCTGTTATCTTCCTGTAACATCTGTAACCCCAAAACCATCAGCTTGTGCTAATCCTAAATGGAAAGTTGCATGCCAAGTGTCACAACTTTTCGCTACCAATAATATCTCAGAATCTACAGGTGTAAATAAGTAAGGTTCCTGTTAAGAATTATGCTCATACATCACAAAAGTATAATACGCAACCATAGACAATTTGAAAAGTGTTGAAATTTTTTCCAGAATTTATCTGCATACCCTGGATTAACATCTGCAGAATTTTTGTCAACTTTTGCCATCAGCTCATCGATATCTTTCAGAAAACCAGCTGAAAACCAAATGTAAGTCAAAAGGTCACAATAAATGAGTTTTTAAAATTAACAAATCTGCTCAGGGACTAAAGATAATATTTTCAAAAACTCACAGACGTTCAAACACAAAGCAAAACAAGAAAAATATTTGATAAATTACAAAAACATACAATTCCTCGTAGCCTCTGCCGTTGATAGCTGCAAATATTCCTCCTTAGCTTGTTCAAGCACTGCAAAAAAGTTAACAAATGTTCAAATTTGTAAAACAATTCCATTATATCCATATAATGATGACCTTTCTGATAAAATGACCCAGCCTAACTAACTGATCCCCACAATTTTGCAATATCTATTTCAAATTTTGTCCAAATGCCTAAGAATAAGTAGTTACTGCGGTACACCTTTTGGACGCACTATATAAATTCACGAAAGTTTACTTACTTGCCTATTTATCTATAGTAAGCATTAACTTATCTTTCATGATCAATGTAGCCATGAAATTGTCTCAATAATGTCAAAAGAATGAAATTCTGCACAAAACATGAGACCAACCCGATTTTGCTTCTCTCCATTGTCCAAGGCGTGCCAGACACTGAGCTTTGCGTAATGACAGCTTATGTCTGAGATTGATGGGATATTCACTATCCAAGGCTGACTGAATGTCGCTGACACAAAGCTTTACGAGAGGAAAACACGACCAAATAAAGGTACTTTTCAAATCAAGTATCATTTATTTATTTAGAAATCCTAAACAGTTTCAAAATTTTGAGCAAATTGCATTCTGCCAAACAAATCAACAACTAGCATTCTAGACTAATAATATCATCTCAAAATCAAACCAAAATGTACAATCAGTAATAATAATAATAATAATAATAATAATAATAATAATAATAATAATAATAATAATAATAATAACAACAACAACAACAACATAACAACAACTGAGGTTTTGATCGATGGTACTTCAAATCAAAACTGCAAAAGGTATAAGTCAGTGGGAAACAGCAAGGTGGACTATGGAGAAAAAGCTATCTGAAAGTGTGGCACGTACAGTAAGTATAATTTAAGTCAGTTAAAAATAGAAACCTAACCTGATAATTCTTAAGGTGGAAAAAAATGGCAGATCTGTTTGCAAAGCCAAGTGAAAGTTCATTTCCATCATTGCCACTTGGTGGAGCGTTCAAAATACACTGAAAACACCAGTCATAAAAGAAATAATGTTATCCCAATATAAAAACAGTGAAATTTGCCCTGAAAATTGACATTTGATAAGTCATCTGAGGACTGAAAATTGGGCAAAGTAATATCTGCCATAACTCATTTATGGGGTAATCTGCATGCCTTGTTAGCATTGAAGCTTCCAAAACAAGACCATATCTAATCATCAACTTTTATAGTGCCACTTCATAATGAATAGAAGCATCACATCAAAATCACAATTGCACAAGATCCAAGTCAAATCCAGAATATCAGGTATTAAAACATATTATTAGCATTAGATTTATTAAACAAGATTAATTCACATAAATATAACGACTGCAACAATGGCAATAACAATATGAAACAGAAATAAAATATCAGAATATCAGGTGGGAAAACATAGTACAACATAGATTTATAGTATTTCACCCTGTGAAATATCTGGACAGTTGGACAAAATAAGCATCAGAGGAACTAACCCCTTAACTGGGTGCCTGGAATGTCCGAACCATTTTATCTTGAGTTGGAATTGCCCAAAGACAGAGATTAAAAGATACAGGTGTGACATTTTGGGATTAGCAGAGATGCAGTGGATAAAATCTGGAGAGATGGGAGGCGGCAAAGTTATATTGGTCTGGAAATGAAAATAAACTTGAGGCAGGAGTTGGATTCCTACTGTTGCAGTGCATTAACCCATTAACCGTGTATTTAACAGTAACTCAATGTAAAATGGACAGATATATCTGGGAACATTCAACGTGCCATGACAGTCTGTTGCACTGCGTCAAAACAGTGCAGTTAGACAGACTTTTAACACAGCGTGACATACTATTTTGGCACACTGCTACATACTGTTCTGATGCAAGAACTATGTCATATAGCCATGAACAGAAAAGATTGCAGCAAAACTGCGTTGATGCATAAGACACCAACGGGTGCTGAGCACATGGTTTCTGACGATTATGATGAATGGCATAGCAAGATAGCAAGTTTCAATAGATCACACCTAAATGACAGTAACAATATAAGAAAAACACAAGCATTAAGATATCTAGACAGCTTTCAACGTCAGTGAAAACTTTACGCTCTTTACAAACCTCATTGTAGCAACAAAGAGCATCCGTAAAATTCCTCTTCTCAAAGCTTCTGTTGCCCTTTTTTCTTGCAAGCTGTGCCACATCCAGTGACTTCAGATGCACTCGATCATTGGCTTTGTTTAAATAATCTTCGATCCATGGTTTTCTATTACACAATAAACGAAATTCTAGCACAGCTGTCGTTTAATCTATAAAATCATGCTATGCAATAACAACAGCTATCTATCTTTTTAGACAGCTCATTCCTTGTCACCCCGTTAAATATTCAGCAGCACTCTCATCTGTTGTTGCACAGGCGCAAACTTCTAGTAGGCTCTAGGCTCGAGTCCCCTAATTTTTGAGAAGCTACCATAGAAAATGGGAAGGAATGGGGGAGGGGCACTTTTCAATACAAGCTTGCGCTAGTGTGTTGTTGTACGCACCCGTGCAGTTATAGACACCAATTGTGTTTCAGCGTACGGCGCTATGCTCTGGAATTAACTGCCAGTATCACTTCGTACAAGCAATACATTTTCATTTCCAACCGGTCTTAAAACATAAAATGTCGCTAAAGAAGTTCTTTAGTTAGCTACTCTGTTAAATAATGTATGGAATTCAATGTCAACGCACTTGAGAACGCCACTTTTTCTCACAAAATAAATGCGCTTTTTGTCAGTTTTACATTTCTTAAATAATTCAAATTGCTTTGAATCGCTTAAAAGACTTTCCAAACAGAAATCCAAATGCTTTTGCCAATCCCCGAATTTCGCCATCACAACACATAGAAACTCTAATTTATATGGCGCAATTTTATCACGAACCAGCGTCATGGTTTCTATAACAGCGTATCGTAATTTCGTAAAGTAAGAGTAAATGTGTATGAAAAATCTCGTGGAGTCATATTAGCTTTTCGGTAGTAGTAGTAGTACAACAGTAGTTGCTTATTCTTAGGCGCTTAGCCTTTCTTAAAATAGACATGGAAATTGGAAAGGTGTATGATCAGCCAGACAATGGTAAATATTTCCGACCGGTAGTGAGGCTAACTATGAAGGAAATGATTTTAGAAAAAGAATGATTTAAGCTTTATCTGAAGACATGAGGAGATAATACAGGAACTATGAGAAATGATGATTGAGATTTCATTGTTTGACAATGTCTAAAGCTACGAATGGAAACTGGGGTTCGAGTTTCAAATTTCAGGAGCGGCGTATTAACCCCTTAACTGGGGATCCCGGATATATCCGTCCATTTTACATTGAGTTACAGTTAAATACACAGTTAAGGGGTTAAAAGGTACGATTGTAGATTTTTCAGGGATGACTGATTCAGCGGGCGTGAAAGAGTGAGATGAGAGACTTATAATTCGTGCCAAGAGCCTTCTGCCTATAGATTAGCATCATTTAATGTACTTTATCTCCTAACATTAAACAAATCTCATAATTATTTTAAAGCAGAAGGTCAGATACCCGAACTCCGAAGCAATGCTTGAAGACGTCTTTGAAATTGTGTAATAGCGCAACATAAATCTCTAGTGGGTTGGAGCGTTTGACTGTTCGTCGGTCGTTGAAGGAAGTGAATTTCTTCGCTTTGGAGTTTCATCAAATGTCTTCGGAATTCTCGAATCGGTATAACAGAAAACGGACGTCCCGCGGTCGGACAAACAAATCTTCGTCGATCCTTTCGTAAAACACGAATCAATCCGACGCGCGATGCGAATTTTCGACAGAATATCTATCCCGAATACCTCCCAGCCATGGGCCAACCCATAAGGGGCACGGGGTTTGGGAGGGGTAGAAAGGATTTTGACCCTCGGGACGTGTTCCCCCCGTGCCTTGGCGTTTACGATTAAACCAATCATTTCCAAATTCTGGAATTCGAGTTAGCTCAAATCCACGTAAGCTCTGGAAAACTGTAAATGATCTTTTCCATCGCAAAGACTCAAAACCTCTCCCTCAATCCATTTCCCTGTCAGAACTTGCTGAATCTTTTCTAAGTTCTTCTCTGTAAAAATCTCCAAGATTCGGTGTCCTCAAGTCTTTCACTATTACTCAAACCACCTTTCCTCATTATCCTCCTCCCCACAACCTCCATGCAATTTATCCAGCTTCACTCCTACAACTGAAGAAGAGGTATCCAAACTTCTACTATCCTTGCCAAACAAACAATGAACCCATACCTACCTCTTTACTCAAACAGTGTGCCGCCTATTATAACTAGAATCATCAACCTCTCTCTTATCTCAGGCACTTTCCCATCCGCATTCAAAAACTCTTTTGTCACTCCTCTCCTAAAAAGCCTGGTCTTGACAGAGAAGATCTCAATAACTATATCTCAAATCTTTCTCTTCTAAAAACTTACTGAAAAAATTGTGCTTTCCAGACTGAATGAACACCTTTCAAGTAACTCACTATATAATGCTCATCAATCTGCCTACACTAAATATCACTCAACTGAAACTGTCCTCGCCTACATTTATGACAGACTCTTAACTGCAATTGGTCTTAGCAAAGTTACTGGCCTTTGTCTCCTTGATCTCTGCAGCATTTGATACCATAGATCACAAAATTCTGCTCGAAGATATCTGAAAAGGCTCACAACTGGTTTGCATCTTATCTCAAATCTCGGTCAAAGTGTCCTGTCTTGGCCATTTCTCTTTCTCATATTATAGATTATGGAGTTGGATCTGTTCGTTTGAGCTGTCTCTAATTAATTCCCTCGTTAAACCAAACTCTATGCCGATGACACTCAGCTTTCCTTTCCTTCTCACCTCTTTCATTCAATGTTTCATTATTGAGCTTGAATCTGCATTCTCGTCAATCTCTGCATGGATGTCATCTAATCTCCTCGCTCTCAACCCATCTAAGACAGAGTTTCTTTTAATCGGACTACCCCAACAACTCACAAAAATTGACAATCCTAAACTAGTTTTGGCTCCTGACACCACAATAATCCCTGTTCCAACTGCTAGAAATCGGATTCAAATTTGACTCTTTTCTAAACTTGAATCACAAATCTCCCAACTTTCAAAAGCCTGCTTTATTCATATTCGTGACCTTCGCGCCTCGTCCTTGTCTTGATATTAAGACTGCGTCCACAATCGCCACCTCTATAGTCCACTCCAAATTAGATTACTGAACTCCTCTACTATAACCTTCCCAAAGCCTCCATCAACAAATTGCAATCAATACAAAATGCACTTGCTCGTGCTGTTACTAAGTCACCTAAATTCTCCCATCACCCATACTAAAATCATTACATTGGCAAAATAACCCAATATAAGATAATAACACTTACACATAGCTCACTTCAGTCATCAAAACCTGTCTACCTTAGATCACTATTAACCCCTCAGCCTCCTCGACCCACACGTTCGTCATCTCATCTCACTCTGTCACGCCCGCTAAATCAGTCATCCCTGAAAATTTGCAACCGTGCCTTCTCATATGCTGCACCTGAACTCTGGAACTCGATCCCAGCTTCCTTCGCCTTGGACACTTTAAAACAATAAAATCTGATTAAAATTCAATCATCTCCTCAAATCTCCTTCCTGTTTCTGAAATCATTTCCGTTGTAACAACTCCTCACTGCCCTTGTGGATATTGCCCATTGCCTGGCTGATCCACACCTTTCCTATAGCTATTTTAAGATTAAAAAGCAGCTACTGTTTGCTGCTTTCAGGCTTATCCATCGTTTTAGAAAAGATTAAAAACTCGTTTTTGATTGTCGTAGACGGTCAATTGATTGTTCGGCCTGATATCCTGAATTTTTCCTGTGTCTTTTGTGATTTTTATTTGGTGTGGCTTCAAGTGATGCTTCTATACATTATGAAGCGTCGCTATATAGAAGCTTAAGATTAGACTTGATTAGAATCATCAGTTGCTTTGCCCTTAATATTGGTTAGTCCTGTAACCATGATCCCCACAGCATTATGCCAACATAAAAAATCATATATATATATATATATATATATATATGTGTGTGTGTGTGTGTGTGTGTGTGTGTGTGTGTGTGTAGTTAAGTCCTTCCCGAACTCTCAAGACTAACCTCAAGGCTCATAGGGTGGCGCTGATCTCCATTTCCAGGGCCCTCAGCCAGGCGACTGGTGCAAGTTACATGATACAGTGATATGGGGCCAGTGTTCTCGTGAAATAATTGAAATTATGTAGAGTATGATTGTCTTATGACCCTTGGTGCTGGGGAAGGGGCACAATGTCTGTCTTGGGAGCAAAATTTCTTCAGGGTACAATGTTTTGAACCTGGGTCAGTGATCCCCTAATGAGGCAGACATATAGTTACAAAGTATCTGGCTGTTTAAGTGTTAGCAGATTTTTATCGCTTGTTTGTTGCAATTGGCAAATTGTATGATTTCAGGATTTGATTGAGTGAAGATATTTAGAAGACATACGCTTAAAACTGAAACGATGAAACCCGAACAGGAGAGAGTTAGAACACTTCTGTTGAGCACCATAACACAGTTGTGTCAGAATGGATTGCTGTTCAAGAAAGATATCAAAGTCCAAGGTCTTCTTGCGATAACCGTGGACGACGATGACATTTTCGTCGTTCAGCTAGACGAGAATCTGGCAACCAAGATGGACCTGGACTGTGTCCCAGCAACCAGCCTACCAGAAGTCCCTGGACTCGCCTCTCCAGTTGCATCCGCAGATTTTCCCATCGCCTCAAAGGCCACTGAGATGCTCGCCTCCCAGCAGACCGCAACCGGCGAGCTCGCCATCGCTCGGGTCACCGGCGGTTTGCCCGAAGTCAGCAACTTGATGAGCTGCAAACCGAAGGTTTCGCCGCACTTTGCCATGGATACGGGAAGAGAGACGGCGTTCGTTCAGAACGGCGATCACGGCAAAATGGACGGCGGCGGCATAGATTTCGGCGCGGCCGCGACATGAAGGGCGCGACGGAGAACCAGCCGGTGCTGCTGCCGGCCTTTTCCATTCCCATGACTGTTAACTATTCGGAGATGAAGGCCTTTCAGGGCGCGGTGGTCGAGTGCTTTCGCAATTCAAATTCTGACCAGGTCGACTACGTCTTTCAAGATTTCACGGGTTCAGCGCCGGCGGTCCAAGGCGCCCACCCCGGTCGGCTGACGTGCCCGACGGTGACGGCCAATTCGGTCCCCATGCACGTTCAGACGGGGTTTTCTTCCGACGTCGGTCTCGGTCAAACCTATCAGCAATTTACCAGCATGTTAGCGGCAGCACCGCAGAACCATGCAAAACTGGATCTGTCGGGAATTGGAAAACGGATTCTGCCTCACGCCATTGGGCAGACGGGCTCTTATACCACTGGACAGGCGCAGGTATGGGAACTTATCCAGTCGATGTTATGCGTTTGTCTTGTTGGTTTGCTTTCATTGCTCAATCGGTCTGAATTATTTATGGGTATCCTTGTGCCGGATAAGTGTGTGGTGGCCGTTCGTGATAGAATTATGAATTATGGAACTGTCTTCCTTCTCAATTTTTTGTACATTTATGCGATTAATGTGTTCATTTATTGTTTTCTCAGACATACACAAACACACACACACATATACTGTACATATATAGTTTTGCAATGTAAATTTGCATTTTATAAATGTTTTGCATTACTGGTATATATTTATATGTACGTGTATTATTCAACATCATCATCATCATCATCATCACACTCCATAGTCCATAAGGACCGTCCGAGCCAAAACTTGTAAGAGTGCTATGGCCCTTTCCTTTCTTTTGGCCATGTGTATCGCATTTTGGGTGGTGTCAAGTCCAGTCCATTCAAGAATGTCATCGATCCATTTTCTCTTTGGTCTTCCTCTTTTTCTCATACCATTTGACCTGCCCATCATCACTGTCTTTATTATTCTGTCATCCCTCATTCTGCAGATGTGTCCAAATATCGATAATTTTCTTTCTTTGATCTTTTCCACATGTATGTAGTATCATTTTTGATCATATCTTTATAACTTATTTTCAGCATTTTCCTATAACATTTCATTTCAAATGCGTTCAGTTTTAATCTGTCTTGTTTCTTCATGGTCCATGTCTCACATGCATACAGTAGGCCACGATAAAAAATGTCACTACTTTACTCAACATAGATGCCGATAAAAAGCAAAACTTGAGTAAAGGAAATAGTTAGCAAGCAAACATAGACATGTATGTAAAATTTTGTGTGCATAACTACGGTACAAGCAGGGGCCTAAAGAAGTATTACTTTGAATATAGTGTACTTGAGAGTAGCAGGAATTGCACTATAGGCTTAGCTGCATTGAGACCATTGATTGAGATCGTGTATTTTAGTGCAGCATTTTAAGTATGATGATGATGAAGATGGTGGTGGTAATCAGTCATTGGTCATTCATACAAATATTATTAGTACTGCTTATACTATTAATTTTTTGAAAATAGTAGTTCTGGTAATAGTAGTAGTAGTATTAGTAGTTTTTAAACTGGATCTTCTGATAATGAGAAAATATTCATCTTCTGATAATCTGGATCTTAATCTGGATCAGTTGTGAAATACCCAGTAGGCAGGATGATTGATGACCAATGACGAAAGAAAATTGACACGGAGTTATTTTATAACATAGCCTAGCGTAGCTTTCGTAGCATTGGCTCAATGTTGCAAAGAATTTCAATTATCTAATTGTGTTTTAATCGGCACTTCTTTCTTCTGCCAGGTGACTGCAAAGAAGCCGAAGCAAGAATCTCGGTTGCCAAGGCGACCTCGTGAATCGACTGAGAAACGTTTCCGCTGTCAGTTGTGCAGCCTAACATATTACTACAAGAAACATCTTAAATTCCACATGCACCAGAAGCACGGCATTCCAGCAGACATGATCAAAAGCGCGGCCTTTTTAATGGAAAAAAAGGCAGAAAAAGCATTTGCGGCAGTTTTCTTCAGAGTTTAACATAATGATCATAGTATGTATGCACAAACTTCATTAGTTAAATGTTACCGCATGTGGAAAAGAAAAACAGATTTGCTGTTGGTTGTGTTTAAACTAGAATATATGCAATATTTGGACTGACTACTAGCCTTCTGTGCCTATAGTCCTTTTAATGTTGATAAACCACATACACACACATATACACACATATATATATATATATATATATATATACTTTATATATAAAATTTTGTCTAAATATATGCAGATTCACTTTGTTTTAAAAATTTTGTTCTAAAGCAATTCCAGATTCAGTGTGTGTGTGTTTTTGTGTGTGTGTGTGTGTGTGAGAGAGAGAGAGAGAGAGAGAGAGAGAGAGAGAGAGAGAGAGAGAAAAGAAGTTCTGAATTTGACCCATTTGCAGTTAAAGCACTTTTGACTAGAAGTGTATTGCGCTTCACGATGCCAAAGTTTTTGCACATTTTCCAATCGTGTTTCCAAATTACAAAAGCTCATTTTCCCCCATACCTTGTAGCACTAGTTGACCTGTGCAAAGGTAGACATAAAGCACGCATATCTGGTAATCTTCTTAATTTGCTCATCTTGGCAATATCTTTTTCTGCTTTTGAATGACCATGTGAGTAAATCGTCCATCTTGCAAAGGCAAGTATTTGAAAAAGGGATAATTTATCAAAAATGCAAGTTATTTGGTTGTTCTTCATATGCACTATTTAGTATTACATTTTCCCCAAAATCGTTATGTGTATTCTTTGTAATTGGTAATGCATTTGTGATGTTTTAGTATTGTTTTATAGCCTTCCTTGTTTTTTTAAACATAGGCAGAATCGCCTTATTTTATGTGAGGCATAAGTATGCCATATAATTTTTTTAAAGAAATACAGTACTATATATGTATATTTTTTGCCATAGTTTGAAGTAATTGTATGTTAGAACAGATATTCTAGCATGTTCCAAAGTGCCTTTGTGTATCACTTTGTATCAGCACTTTGTAAATGTCACATTAGCAGTGACACGTATATTTTATATAGAGAATTGAATCGTACAGTCGAGTGTAAATGAATTCTTGAGTTGTTTTTATTGAGTTTTAACAAAGGTTGAGGCACACAGGCACACAGTGGAGGTGATGACGTGGATTGGTAAGGGCCGTGCCTCTATGTTATTGGATTGCAAGATGTTCATAAAGAATTCTGGCTGCTACAGTGCGGTCTTGGCAGCTAAAACAGAGCTATTCTGGTAATAATTGTGCGTGAATTTTTACGATTGTGAGTAAATTTGAATTTGTGAAGTAATTTTTGTTGATTCTTAAAGTCCTGCCATTTTTGTTTTGTTTTTCCACACCACCTTTAATGACTTTCCAAACCATCTTCATAGTTTGTTGAATAGATAAGTTCTCAGTAGAATATAGCTGTAATATATTTGGCAAATTTCTGTTGCATGGACTGTAGCATTGTATTGTTTTGTTTGTTATTGTTGTTTGCAAAATAGCGTATTGTTATCTCGTTTCGGAATGTGTTTAGTGTTTAAGTATTGACATCAGCCTGTTGAATCTTGAGCTGCACAGATGTTGAGGTTGATAAATCAATGTAGTCCATGCTTGGTTAATGTTGTATTCAGATTGTGTGACAATACAAGTTGAAGAATAACAAGAGCTGGATAACAATTGCGTTTAGGGAGCTGAATTGATATGACATTGAGAGAGCGTGACTTTTAGTTTTATTCGACTGTACATTTTGTTAAGGTGTTGTTTGTTGCACATAATTATATCCATGTTACGTTACATGTTACACTACGTGCTCACTATAAAGTTTTTTGTTGTACAGTTTTCCTGCGGTTGACAGGTTTTGTAAATTGGTTATTAATTTTCTCTGATCTTGCTTCCATTTTAATTGTCCGTGGTTTCTACAGGCACAGAGTAAACAACTTGTGTAGGTTTATAGCATGCTGGTTCAGATTTGAACCCTAGTAATGTAATGGGACTAACTCTGTCCAACAGTCCTGTAAACATTGTAACCAGTGTCTTATAACCAAGTTTCTTGTAGCAAGAGAATGTTGTATTTTTTGCGGGATCTCAGATTGTCTGTTGCCTTAAAACACTATTTTACTCTGAATTATGTTTTTCCCTTCAGAATGTGAAGGAGTCTGCCTTCTTTTGATGTTGCCAACTTTGATTTAATGTTATAGCATTTATCATGATTAAGCTTTCTTGTTAAGGATTTGTTTGACCGGTAGTTTTGAAGACTGATTTTTTTAGCGTCACTGCATTCTTGAAGACTGTTCTTGTGATTTGTTTCCGCGATTCCCACGTTGTTACTGCGGCTTGAAGTTGAATGTTGCTCACGGGTGGAGCCAAAAATTTAATTGTTTTCAGAGAAACTGTGAGACAAACTTTTTACTTTTATTACTTTGTTTGGCACGTTATTTGCCACAGCAGAAATTTTAAAAAAGATTAATATATTTTATTATATTTCACAGGATTGTTTTAAATTTTGTGTAATGGTTAAATTGTAACTACACTGTAGAAGAAATGCCATTTTTAGACTAACAAAAGTTTTCAACTCCAAATTGTCATGGTGCTCAATTTAGGGAAGAATTGTCAAGATTGAAAACCTGGTTTGTACTAATGAAGATGTTTCATTTGTTGCCCATCAGTTACTGTTTTACGTTAATTGTTACGTGATCATTTACTGGTTACACCGTACTTGATTAATTATGAAACTTACTGTGTTGAGAAGGCAAAACCATCATTTACCATAATTGTTTTGAGTTTAATGGCTTGTTATATGACATGTACAGTTTTGAAAATTTTAAAGGATTTGAATATATCTAGGCCTTAATTGTGTTAGTTGTAAGTATAAGGGTTATATTTGTGAAATAAACATACTATGCAGGGTTACCGGTCTTGAAATAGTGGAATATATGCTAATACATGTAAGACATTGAAAGTGTTTGGGAATAGTACTGGATTTTACTGGATAAATCTTTGAAATTATAGGATTTATAAACTACAACACATCGTTAAATAGTAAGATATCAAATACTGTGTTACTATATTGCCATGCATTAACATCTCATAAACAATACAGATTACAACAAAAAAATAGAGCCAATTTTGCAGTTTAATTATCATATTGATGTTCAGAACATAACATTTAATAAGAAATGACTAATTTCATTTCAGTAACATGACTTTCGTACAAATTTGTCGTCCAGTTTAACCCCTTAACTGGGGACCCCGGATATATCCGTCCATTTTACATTGAGTTACAGTTAAATACACGGTTAAGGGGTTAATAACTGCCACAATCGGAATTAGTTTTCAATACAGAGCTTCAAACTAAAATTTACTAAGTACATCATTGCCAACTATGCTTCATAATGCAAAAGCATCGTGGTTCTTCACAGTCCGATTTCTGCAAAAGTTTTTGTAGCACAATAGCAACAACAACAATACCCTGAATTCTGCTGTTTAGCACTTTAAAAATTTGTCACTGCTATTTACATGTTCATTAAGTTAGGACAAATGATGTCTCTTTCTCTCTCTCTCTTCTCTAAGTGCTTCAATTGTAATATCAGTGGTTGGCTGATCACCAGAGCCAATCAATTCTACTTTCTCCAATACTAAAATAAAAAATAAATTCAGAATTAATGCACAGTTCAACATCTTTCATCAATCGTATGAAATACATAGACAGTAAGTAAATAAGTAAAATCCCATGACTTCTATAGCGCCTTCGAAAGCAGGTACAGCAGTAGCTGCTTATTCCTAGGCACTTCACCTACAGTCGAAATAGCTATAGTAGCCTTGTAGACATAATTTCTCACACTCTTACAGACCCATTCAAGAGGACGGCAGTAAAATGTAATGTAGCGTAACGTGACAAAGCATTTATATAGTGTTTACGTCCTTATAACTAACTATTCATTAGATATTGTACTGTAACAGCATTGATTTTTGTCTTTATACTAATAAACTGATTCAATTCAATAAAATTTAATCACCTTCAAGGTTAAGACACCTTTGCTCATCAATCGCCATATCAACCAGCATTATCTCACCTGGGCAATCTTGTGCATCTGTTCCATAAATGCAGCGACGGTGGCTGTCATGCTGGCGTCTATGACACTCTGCATGTACTGCACTGCCTGCTCGTCGGTCAAATCCAACCGAAACTTATCCTGGACCTAAGCACAGGAAAAAATTGAAATGCCATCAGGAGGACAAACCAAAGGTCAATCAATCAGGCACTAGTGAACTTCTGTAGTGTCATTTTATGAACGCGCTAGGCATCAGTCCAATGCCTTACAGTGACCGCAAAACAAGTAGACGCAGTGGCGGCTCTAGGATTTGGCAAGTGGGGGGGCCGTTGGGGTGGCATGTCTAATCATGGGGGGCCAACCATTTGTTGTTTAATGTATGTAGCATTAAGTATAGGGTCCCAAAGGGGGGGGGCCAGGCACCCAATGGAGGGGGGGCACGGGCCCCCCCGGTGGAGCCGCCACTGAGTAGACGTGAAATCACAGAATGTTTATTTGAAATCAATGTTTTTGCAAATAACTTCATTTTAACGCGGTTTTACTACATATCTAATTAGCAAGATATTTACTATAAAACAGTCTAAAACAGAGTCAAAACTGTTTGATTTGCAATCTTATTTCTCACCTTCTTGACGGTTTTGTCAGGTTCAAGAGCGATGTCCGGAACATTTGCATCAACCATAAGCGAGAAAAGGTTCAGGATAAGATTAGCCGACCTAAAAATTCAAACACATCAGTCAGGCCATGCCGAAAGACTAAACACTACAAAATAGAAATATATGCTAGTAGCTGTCAGCTTATGTGCTAGTTATTCAATTAGCAATTAAATCCTGATGAGATGCAAAGCTCAAACTGAAGCTCTGATACTGGTAGGTAAGTAAAATCTCGTGAATTTGAAGATCGTGAGTGACCGGCGCAAGTGAAGGAACGCAGTGTAACACAGCTGCTTGAACTCGGCGAAGTGATCGCTGGAAACACCGCCCATGGCTTCCACCATTTCTTTGCCAAGTTTCATCGGAGGCGGGAGTGGTTTCGGGTCGCGGCCGAGGATGAAACCAAAGTCGATGTGGAAGAGCTTCCCTGAAATGTGAACAGCCACAAAAACTGTTTTCCTCAAAAAGAAACACACATATTCCAAATGAAACTTAATAATAATAATAATAATAATAATAATAATAATAATACTAGTAAGAATATTAAATTGTTCCTCAAAGAAGCAACTTTAAAATTACTCGTGATTTATCAGCAAAAATAAAAAGCAAAAAGATGAAAAAATTACTGAAATCTTAATTAAATAAACAAACTCATCAACACATTTATTTTTAAACTTTCAACGGGACGTGTCACTAGCGAGTGTCGCTGGGCAAAGATGAAACAAAATGAAAACATACAAAGACATTTCTTTAGACCGACCTGACTTCGTAAGCAGAAGATTATCAAAGTGCCGATCGCCAACTTCCAGTAAGTAAGTAATAATAGAATAACCAGCTGAAAACAAATACAAGATAATGATTAACAACAACAAGATAAAACAGATTATGATCCACAAACTAGCAAAATACTTCCCATTGGCAATCAATCAATCAACCAACAACAACAATCAATCAACCAACTTATATGGTGCCATTATCATTATACCCATGGTTTCAGCCAGTGAGGGAAAGTCAGTCCAGGTCACACCATTGTAACGTTTAATTAATTTCAGAGTTACATTAATCCAATCCAATAAATTACAACATGATGAGGCTGCATCAGCAAAATATAACATTGAAAAGCAATGTACATGTACAATTGTACATAGAAAACCACCTTTAACTTAAAAACAGAAGGGACTAAACACACAACACTTAACAACTCCATTGTTACAGTATCTTAATGTACTGTAATAAAAATTAAATCAATACAATAAATTTTCTTATGCTACGTAATACATACCACAACTTTTTATATAGTTATCGATGACCTCCGGGACAACCCCATACGGTCCAGTATCTGAGGGGGCGACTTTACGAAAGTAGGCGATTATCGAGCCATCAACCCCCAGTAATTCACCCACTGAAACTGACTCCACAAACTGGACAAATCCTAAAAAAGTTTTTATAATTTGAATCAACCCAAAACTCACTCAACCCTATCCGATCACTGCCCCATCCGATCACTGCCTGTCTGATATCATTCAAGGACAATGGCTTTCAACACAGAAGTCTTAATAAACCACTTACAATCCAACTATTATTATTATTATTATTGTTATTATTATTATTATTATTATTATTATTATTATTATTGTTATTATTATTACTAACAATTCAAAAGCCTATTATTATTATTATTATTATTATTATTATTATTATTATTATTATTATTATTATTATTATTATTATTATTATTATTATTATTATTATTATAGAAAGCAATTTTATCACTAAACTACAACTCGTTCTCATTGGAGTCCAGTGAGAATATGATGATTGCATATTTTTACATAAAATATTTCTACCAGAACGGAGCATTGCACTGAAAGATATAATTATACAAATCTACAAAGAATACACAACAATATTCGAAAGTAAGAAAAAACCCAGCTTAGACAGAGCGTAAAATTTTCATATAATCAGAATTTAGCATAGTTGCCCAGAACATGCTGTACAGTGTACATATGCAAACTGCAAATAAAACAAAACACTGCAAAAGCCTAACAAGATGCTTGTCTATACCAATAGAAAATGTCCTGCAACTGATATTGAAAGAGAAAATTTAAAACGAAGCCATAACCGTGTTTACTACTCGTCGCTAAGACTTTGTACGGAGTCAACTTCAAGTCCAGATTCTCTTTTCTCAAGAGCTACACACACAAGAATACTTGTACACAGCAAAATCTGAACCTATTATTATACAAACTGTACAATTATTATTAGCATACAAAAGTGATCATGCTCAAAGATGTGAATTTACGCTCCAGTTTCAAGAGAAGACATTTTTTCCGTAGAAAAGACATTTAACCACTAACTGGGGATCCCGATATATCATCTTGAGTTATTAAATTACGGTTAAGAGAATTCAAAGGGCATGGCCTACCCGATCCATGAGGTTGATTATCTGAAGGACCAGTTGGTCCTGTCTTAGGTCATCTCCATGTTTGAAGATGGCAACATACTCTTGGTTGTCCTCAGTTAGGAATGTCAGACGGCACGGTGTCAGGCGCTCTGCCAAAACCGACAACAAAATATACGCGCGTCGATGAATTGTACATGTCTATGCATTCCTCAGCAGCAACAATATTACAGCAGATTCCATTGAAACCATTAACTCGTTTACCTAATAACCTGATCCTAACCTTGAAGAGAGTGGCACTTTCCGGGATAATGCCCCGTATCCGGATTTCTGGGTCGAGAGGAAGAGGGATCGACTCGAAGGACGTGAAGTTGAATTTCATCTCGTCCGAATCTGACAGAAGCAGCTGCAGCTTCTCAATCTGACAAGAAAATTCATATTTAGTCATAACAGATTTCAAAGAAAAATCTAAACAATGCTAATTAAACTTTCACAATTTTCATCAAAACAAAGTATCCGAAACCGGCTTAATTGCAGGTGCACCCAAGCCTTGAAATACATTAACTGGGCTATGCGAATAGCCGAAAATAATGTTTACCACTATATTTTTATGTTGTTACTTAACTTATTACTATAAAATGATAAATGTACACTGTACTTGCCTTGTTGACCCTATATTAACTAACTACTCTAAAATGATAAATGTACTCCTTGTTGCTACGTTAACCTGTAGCAATATAATGTAATTAAGGATTTATATAATATTAAATTTATTTTCTACATGATCATTGTGCTTATGATTTATGTTCCATGATGTTCTATGATTTATGTTCTATGATGTTTTGAGTTGGAAAAAACCTCAAACTCAAACTCAAAAACCCCCGAAAAAACCTAACATATACAAATAATAGGTAACCAGTGAAAACATATTTTCTAAAAGCCGTAGTAGAATGCCTTTTTCTTTCGGTTTGTGCCTTCCCTGGCCACCAGCTTAACAAGTTGCACTAATTTGTCCATGAATTCCTGTTGTCCTGCTATCGAGGCACGCCTGCAACGCCATTCCGGACTGCCCTACAGAAAAACGAATAAAACCTGATTATTTTCTCTAAAAAAAACTCATATTTACAAGGTCACTAATTTCCAACAGTGCACATAAATCAAACAGCCATAGAATTAGCGATCCTGCTTACATGACAGGCTCTGCACATCTCTCGTGATGTCACGTATTTTTTTTACTGTACTCAGAGCTAATGTAAAATGATAAAATGTAATTAACCCTTGACAGCGCGAGGCTGAAGCGTCTCAAGACATTGCAGTACATCTTCGGTATTCGCGGGTCTCTGGTCGGTCCCTCTGGGTCGTCACACTCCACCTTCAAGTACCTGGAGATGTCAAGAGAAGAATTTCACACCTGATAACATTCCTCAATTTCAGTTTCCCATCCAAAAAAATGCTCAGCAACAGTCGAGTCATGCAGTGCGATCGCAAAGAACACGGCATTTTACAAGTGTCATATGGTCCAAGAATGAAAACCACAGCATTCAAATGAATGAATGAATGAACGAATGAATGCACAGTCTAAAGTGAGCTAGCGTGCTAACAATTCTGTCACTGCACAGAGTTACAGACTCAAGATACTAAAATTACAGAAAAAAAGATTAAGGATGACGTCACCGATAAGAGAATGATTTTTTAGTATCAACTTTCAAAACTGCTTGAAAACTAATTCGTTACAAAGGCACGTGCTTGCGCACACACACACACGCACACACACATATCCTGATTCAAATTGATATGCAGCAACTTTCAAACCATTGAATAGATATGTGAGAACATAATCCACAAACTACCGATGCCCGAAATAAAGATAAAAATTAAGCTACAAAGAAATGTCGAGGACTCGTGAAAATTGAAAATGGAGTCAAATGAGTGAAACTATTCAACAGTCTTCCCACATACAAAGGGTCAAAGAATTATTCAACATTCGCCCCCCCCCCTCCAAGAGGACGCTCAAATGGTGAGTAAATTAATTATCAGATAGTATTCTCGTGACTAATCAAAAAGCACAAAGCGCTTAGCTACCAGCACAGGTAGTTGGCCAATTTTGAATTGTTGCAGGCTCTCCATATCAGAAATGTGGCCAGATCCATCTGAAGAAAAAAAATGTACAGTCCAGTTATAGAGACAATTTGCCATATTTGAGCATAAAACAAACTACAGTTAAATTCCAATAAGCTTAGACCGCATTTCCCATAAAAACAGTGACATAAAATTAAGCATTGACGCGTATGACATAATATTCTCAAAAGATTTATCTGAATACAATTAGTAGAATAAACGGGGAAAGTGGAACAACGGTGACAATACCAAAGCTCACATTCTTAAGGTTGAAGTCTTGTCCGGTCTCTTCAGGACTTTCTACGAGAGCGTCGAGAAGTGTCTGTCTGTCAGAAACCGACTCCTGCAACGGTGGATCAACCACATCTCCCATCCTGCAAAAAAAGTCTCTACTAAAACAACATTCTTCAGCATAAAGATAAAGAAAGAAAGAGAGAGAGAGACAGACAGACAGACAGACAGGCAGAGACAGAGAGAGATGGGAGATAAAATAATCTCAACTTTCACCTTTGAAAGCCAAAAATTTAATTACAAATCTTTGAAGGTGCTGACAATTTTAAATAAATGAGTGGATAGTCAGGTAGTGTAATACAATAATCATTATTTGCAAAATTTAATCAAATCTTTGCTGCTATTTTTATGGGACCTATGATAAAATTTGCAAACAGGCAATTATTATTACTGCTAAGTGGCATTTGTATGCTTCTGTTGATTTGGCTAAACTGCTCAACAAAATTTTGTAAAGCTTTACTCGAGCAGAATTCATACGATTCTTTCAAACTCAAAACAGTTTATAAATAAATGAGTATATAGTCATAGAACGAAAAGTGAAGTGACCTATCCAGGTTTGCACTTAAATCGAACTCGTATTTCAGGTCGCCTGAAACTAATTGCAGAAGATATAACAGTCTCGATGTCCTAAAAAGCCTGAACTAATTGCAGAAGATATAACAGAAGATCCTAAAAAGGAAAAGAAACAATCAAACCTTCAACAGCTATAACCAAAACACGAACACCTTTCTGCGGCAATGAGCAGCTCTTCGGGGTATATTAAAATTTAGATATATAGAGATATTCCTGCTCGATTATGCAAAAGGGAACGATAGTCATGCCTCGTCCTCTGCCTGTCGTAACCGCGCCACTGCGTACTTCCTGACGGCCGCGTGCGTGAAGGTGGGGGAGAGGAGCTCCAGCGCATCCTCCACGTCCATTGGACTCCATTTGCCGAGCAGCTCGAGCGCCTGCTTCTCTTCCTGCTCCTGAGGACTCGTCCAGTTCACCGACTTGAGGAACTTTGTAAGAGCCTTGAGTAAACATACACAGAACAATATGACACACACACACACACACACACAAACACACAAGTCCCTCAAGTCCCAAAGAGTACAATGTATGTATATAACTAATATATATATATATATAATGTATACATATATAAATATATATACACACACACACATATGATTCTGCCTCAATTTTATTCTAGAGCATTCAAAATGCCACGAAAAAGGTGAGCTACTTGAATCAACACTATACAAAGTCTTTCAGAAATCTATTCTCTGTCAAATGTCTACAAAGTCGTAATAATAGGGGTCTTAGGATAGCTGGTTTCTTGTATCACAGGTTTTTTTAGACCACAAAAATATTATAAAATTGATACCCTACTCAACATTGGACAGTGGAACGACTATTGCTACAGTAGGATGCAGATATGCAAACATTCACAAGAGTGAGGAAATGAATTAAAACCACATTTTCTAGTGGCTTCCATCTTTGTTGCGTCAAACCGTACTAGAATAATCAATATATACAGTATATGCATGTATGCTACTGCTTATGTGTACAGTCTCAACTGGTAGTATCAACAGTGAAACAAGAAAGAATCAAGCATCATTTATCCTATACAATTGCTCGTTATGCATTCAAAATAACCACTGGAATATTTTGTAACCCCAGAAATTAGTCCACAGAAGGTTTGGGTATAAGAAGGCATTAGATCTGTCAAAAGGACGTCATCAAACCAGATGTCTTCATCGTGATGGTCAGTTACCGGTAGTCAGTTTAAAAAATTCCATATTTAGTTAAAGATGATTGGATGCAGCCAGCTTGCCTTTTTCTGATTGGACAGATAGAATCTGAATTTCCAAACAAGATCCTTCTCTTCCGAAGACAACGTGACTGTTGGCGGATAAGCAACAATGGCCTAAAACAATCGAAATATCGCCCAAAATCAGCCCAAATCAATGCTATAGAACATCCCCTGGCGGCTACACCTGATCCGTTACAAGACATCAAGCAGTCAACAAAATCCAGGACAAAAACCTTTACCACATGGCACCTTTGACATTAAAACTATGTAAATACTGTTGAAATTTAGTGGAAGAATGGAAGAACAGATGAAAGATTCAAAGACCTAACTTCAAGGGATCTGTTCTTATAAAAGGCTTAGTTGGAGTGTGATTTATGGTAGATGGATTGAGTCCAGTTCTTATCTATAGTACACTATCAATAACCATAATTTAATTTAAATGACAAATTTTACAATGAAGTATTTGATGTTGAGACTTCTTACGCCTAGCTGATCTCTTATGGCCGCGTTCGGTTTAAGATCGCGATCGGCCGGACTGTAGCGAAGAGTACGAGCAAGTTTGTGATGCTTAGTCTCTAGAAGATTCTCCTGTAAACATATGTGGCAATTTAACTTAGTCGTTAAAAATCTTACACACAAAAACTGGAAGAGAAAGCTTCCGACAATAGACAATTTACATTTACCAATCATGACTGCATTATCATTATAATTTCTTTAAATTTTAAAATTATCTTAGAGATTAATTATCATTGTATGTTTAAATATTATCGTCAGGATTCTCTTACTCGATTCATTTCAGGATCTGGAATATGAACGATTTCGCCCTGAACAGGAAAGAACTGATCCTCATCGGCACCCTAAAATATCCAAATCACAACCATTTCAAAACAATATTATTATCGGCAATTCAAATGCCACGAAATCATCGCAGAGATCACCTGCATGAAATTTCACAATAGAAATAAACAGAATTTAAAAGAATTACGTCGTCAAAGAAAATAAACTGATGATGGCATAGGGATATTCCATAGGCCAGAATGGGCCCGTCAGAGAATATCCGATATCTGCTGCCACTATGAGAAAGCTAAACAGTTGATGCCTAACCTGCTCGAAGTAGACTATCGAATATTCTTCCGAGTTATTGTGGACACGCAAGAACTCGATCATGAGGTAGAGGCAGTTGGAATCGCGCTTTTGTTTCTCATTGATCATTTCAATCTCACGGAAAGTCAGCCGGTCCAGCCAATCTACCTTCGGAAGGTGACCGTTGCGGTAAGACTTGGTGAGCTATAGAACATTTTAGAAATAACAACAGAAAATTGAAGAATGCATTAAAAGACAATCAAAATCAATCAAAATCAATCAAAATTAAAAATTAAATGGTTTATCACGATCCACTTGTATATTACGATTTGTTTGGCAAATGCAACAGAACTGAAATATTGCAATGTAAAACTTAAATAGATAAAATATGTTTCCAGCTTGTGATCAGCTTTTGTTACTAAATCTTCAATTTAATCTTTATAACCACTTATAATAGATAATTTGTTTCCCAAAAATTCAACACCAATATTTTAAGAATGTGTACATCTCTTAGTCAGCCACAAAAATAAACAAAAAATATGCAAAAGAAGACAAAATCAAAGAAACTAAGATCTAGATTTTTCATTACAAAGCGGCAATTTCTGCCAGATCATATTTGCATTAAATCTGAATATCAAAGCCAAAAACCAATCATAAATAAAATGTCTTTTAACAGACATTACAAATTTTTTATTCACGAGTGACCTTTTACCTTAGCAATATGACTCATCTCATCGTCAAAACTAACGGCCTTTCCCGGAGTTCTACTATCCGTGCTGCCATCTGCCTCGACATTCGCCCAGACTTTTAGGTCGTGCATTCCCTTACAAAAAGTGCTGTTAACAGGACAAAACAGAAACAACATTTAGATACGCTTGCTTTATCCAAAGAGTCCTGCACTGAAAATCTGTAAAGGATACACTTGATGGATATGATACATAATGGCAATACTTCAATGCAAGTCCAATATCAACATTTCCCCAAATAACAATACATCATTGCTCATCGTTTGTAGGTTCACGTTTATGCTCTCTGAATCAGTGGTCGTGAAATTCTTGATAACCCATTCAGCTCCACGTACCCGTATTTGCCGAATAAAGGGATCGTAGTACCGCCGACTGGAATGTGTTTGTTGATGGCATAGAGATCCCAGATTGTAAAAGCGAGCACGGCATTGCGCGGCAGATCACTGTACTTTACCGGCAAAGTAACCCACTCGTTCCAACTAAAGAGGAGAATGACAAGTGGACAAACGAGGTCCACGAAATCGGTTTATTAAAGTCGAAATTAACAGTATATACAATATCTCAGCTCAAAAAAGAACGGTACTAAACCCCCAAAATAGCACACCTGCATATTGCATATGTCTGCCTGATGCATATTCTCCTACAAATAGGCAAAATTAAAGCCTTTCCTCCATAACCTACCTTGCTGTCTAAAACTATGATACCTGGTCTTTCACAGCTATGATGTTAACTACTGGTGAGTGATGCCTAAGGGAATCAAAACTGGTGCTATAGAAGTGCATAATTATTAATATAATCATTATACATGCATTGCCTGTATCTGCCAAATACCAGAGATGTAGTACTTGGTACTTGTACTCGAGTACAAATTTTTAGTACTTGTACTTAGAGGTCAGGTACTTGCATTTGCACTTGAAGTTTTTGGAATGCATGTACTAGTACTTGTACCTGGAGGTCAGGTACTTGTACTTGGAAGTATTGTGTACTTGCTACATCTCTGCCAAATAATGGTGAAGGTACTAAATTATTCCCTCAAGTATTTCATCAGTATTAAAGCATCAAATTACGATAAAAACACTTTATGAAAACCTACTTCCATCTCGTGGTAAATGCCTTGTAAGCAGTTTGGACAGGGAGGGCAAGCGGGCGACCGTCAGCAAACACCTGACAGGCGACGTAAAGATCGGATGCCTTCTCCTGACAAGTCCCGGAAAACTGAAGCAGAGGGTCATTGATCAATTCCTTGTATGATGGTCGCTTTCGCTGACCCTCGAGGGTTCCACTGTGCCAACAATACAATAAAAAATATATTTTAAAAAGTTAATACATGTTCAAGGAAAAGCTCGCAAAGACCAAAGCCACAATATCGTGGTATATTTCTGAATTTTACCTGGATCTTGAATGATCTTGATTTGGGGTTCAATCACCTGATGCTTCTGTGCATTATGAAGTGGTGCTATAGAAGTTTGCATTTCGTTAATGTATTTCTCACGGCTTCCTATTTTGACTGACATGGATATGATTATCGGATGACTAAAGTTATGGTAATAAGTAAAAAAGAAGGAATGAGAGTAGACATAAAGGTTTACGGACAGATCATAGAGCAAGTGAAGGAATTTAGCTATCTAGGAAGTCTGATAACAACTGATGCCAGATGCAATAAAGAGATAAGAAGACGTATAGCAATAGCAAAGGAGGCTTTTTACAAGAGAAAGGAGCTGATGCAAAGTAAACTAAAACTAAACCTAAAAAGAGATTGGTAAAAACATTGATTTGGAGTGTGGCGTTGTATGGGGCGGAGACGTGGACAATGAGAAAGGAAGATATAAAACGATTAGAGGCTTTTGAAATGTGGATTTGGAAGAAATGCTAAAAGTAAAATACACAGAGCATAAAACAAACGAGGAAGTCATGAAGGAGATAGAGGAAGAAAGAAGCCTGATAGATACAATCCGGAAAAGGCAGAGAAATTGGATGGGACATGTCCTCCGGCATGACTCTCTACTAAGAACAATAATCGAAGGAAAAATGGAGGGAAAGAGAGTGAGAGGTAGACCGAGAAAGATGATGTTGGAGTGGATGATGAATAAAGGATATCAGGAACTCAAAGAAGAAGCAAGCAATCGATCGGAGTGGAGAAACTGGATACCTGGACCTGTCGAGAGACAGAAACACTGATGATGGACTCTGGAATAACGCTTGACTAGACTTAAAATATGTTCATAAGAATGGATTCATGTCAACAGCCAAACTACAGTCCTATCAGTTTGACATATGACTGCAAGGATAATATCTTTTCTTTACATTAATGGCGCTATAAAAATTCAGATAAATGCAAACCATTGCCTATGTAGCAATTGCCTCGTAAAACTCACATCTTTATCTGAACGTTTATATCTAAATCGCAACTGTATACGTAGTTGAACGAATCCTTTAAATCGACGTCCGCCATCAAATAGATTTTAATAATTTCATTTGTTTATATTCAAAATTCAGAAAAAACCCATTTCAAGCCTACCGAAAGCATAGAAATCAATACAGTATTGATGAAAGCAGTCAATCGACGATAAATAGCATGCAGTTGAAGCATTTTGCCGCCATCTTTGTTAAGTCTAAGACGATTTGATTGACGATGATTTTATTTCAACTCAACTTAAAACAGGTGCATATACAAACTAAGAGTACATATAAGTAAAAAACAAGATACGACCCTAATTAATAAAGTAAAAAAGAAATTTAATAAAATAAAAAAATTACATAATTGGATCATAACTGACAAGTGATATAAGAAATCCAATAAGGTAATGTCAAATGACACAAGTAAACCAGTGTGTCATTGGTAATGCAAAGAACCTATGTAATAATTGTTAAATTATCAAGTACAGTAGAACCTCGTTATATCGAAGTTCAAGGAACCGTGATAAACACTTCGATATACCCGATTCCGGTATCATTAACACTGTTTTGGCGGGACAGGCGCTCACACTTCGATATAAACGTGATTTCGATATAAGTGAGTTCGATATAACGAGGTTCTACTGTAGATGGTTATCATAACTATGGAAATAAACACAAAACTTCTAAGCCCCGGCTTCTCATAATATGATTACACTTAACAAATCAGTGAGACACTTCCTTCACTTTCAGACACAAGACACAATAATAAAATCAACGTGAGCAAATATTACAGTAGCATTAGATTCCCAAAGTCCCACTTTTGAAGACTTTAAAACAAGATAATCCAGAAAACCAAGTTCGTCATAAAAATATTCAACTTTCAAACTGTGAATCAATTAATTAAATGCAACTTTCAAATAGAAAAAATTAGCCAATCAATTAATGTTCTAGTGCTTAGAAAATAGAAAGCCATTCAGAGTCAAACACAGAATGCTATAGCTCCAGGTCTCTGTGGAATTCCTATCTGAGATTGTTCCGTAATGTCCGCAGTCTGATTTCTGAATCTCAAACTGAGAAAGCAGTTAAGTTTGTCCGCACGAATTTTTCTTTACACCAGCGCTAAAAATTCAACATCTTCAAATCGTGCTAGGTTGCTAAGCAGCACGGCTTCTTCGCGCTTTCACTTTTCCGATGAACTTCGTCTAGAGCTTGAAGAACGGCGCCGCGAGACAGACCTGTGCAAATAGAACAATCAATAGAAGAACAGACAAAAGTGCAATGAACATAAAGCGTTCATAAGCTAAACAAGAAGTCACTCATATAGCACTACTGCATTAAGTCTGACTTCAAGACACAGTCCTACCACTTTTTAGTAACAATATATATGTCAATTACCCCAGTTCTTGCTACAGTAACGAGTTCAATATATCCAGATTCTACTGTATTTGGCTAATCAAAAGGAAAAAGTTCTTAACAAAATTAAGTCCCTGTGATAAACCAATTTGCTTCTAAACATGACAACAAACCTTTTCCGTGGAGGGGATCTTGAATCTGAGCGAGATCTTCGTCTACTGTGACGGTCACGACGATCCCTAATCGAAAAAAACATAGATACAGGTAGCAACAAAACAGTATTACCAAAATGCACCTAAAACAGGTAAGAATCAGGGCCCGTTTTAACATGCAGTGATACACAAAATGTGCAGTGATAAAATGAAAATGTGCAGTGGTAAAATGCAATTTTCTGTGCTTTGTGCAGTGATAAATTTTCCGGACGACCTTTTTTGCTAGTTTTTTGCACGGATGTCCAAAAATTTTTTCAGTTTAGTGCAGTGATAAATTTTTCTTAAAACAGGCCCTGGTAAGAATAAGCAAGTAACTTTTCAGCTGCATATAATATTTCAGTGCTGTCTTTACTCCCAATGTCATCATTACAAACGATAGACCTAGCTACATACTAGGCTGCCAATTGTCAACTGCCATCAAAACTGCTCAACTGAACAACACAATTACACGAATCATAAATTATCAAATAAGTTATCGTACACACTACTGAAGATGGCCAAACCCTGTGAAATCAATGCATTAACCCCTTAAGTACCGTGTTGCCGAGTGGCACATATATACCGTAGACACCATACATTTGGCAGTAGCAAAATGGTTAATACCTGCTACTGCTTCTGCTCCTGCTTCTACTCCTACTACGACTTCTATAAGATCTCCTCGGTGAACGGGACCGCGAACGCCTGCAGAAATGAATCAACCGGACACATGCATTTATTACGCATTTTACGTAATTGTAAATAACTTTAGCGGCTGTAATCGATTCTACATTGCAAAATTAACGTTCAAACGTAGCCATCAGTTTCATCCCTGATTCTGAACAATATTATTTTTCAATTATATAACAACAAAATGCAAGTTCTGGGGACTATGTGTTTACAACCAAAGATGATTTCACTGGCTCATAGATATCACATCTGCTTTGAAAACAGTAGCAACCCCTTAGATTAGAAAGACTACGAATAATTCGACAGCTGCAGTACTGCCGCAACTGCTACTGCATCGATCGCCGAACGATGCAACCTTTTTTTTGCACTTACGTAAAATGCAAACCGTCATGCCGACAAGATCATTCAGGTCAGACGACGCACTGCGACGTCACGTTGACAGGCGTCATGTCAGAGTCGGGCGTCAAAGAAATGACGACAGTGGAATTTTATCTAATTTTGTTCAATTAGTTGACGCGGCGTCTATAGAAGATGACGATCCCAAATGACGTTGGGGAGAGAGATCGCTCTAGTCGAGACATTCCAACCAACGGGGTGATTATCAATCTAATCACAGTCAGGATGGGGAGGAAATCTGTCTAGTTGATATTTCCTGTCCAATGCAGGCGGTTATCATTCATTCCTACTTGGAGGTTCGCATTCAAGACCGGGCGCATATCAGTCAAGCTGTTTGCTGTTTCAGAAAAAGCTCTATAACAACGCAGTGAACAAGGTTCAGAGTTTTAAAACATCATTCCAAGGCTAAAAACTGTTGAGGAAATGAAGCAAATGCAAAATGGTATCAGACTTTGATACGCATGACTAAAAAAACATATTCAGCATCAGATAACTTCACTAAAACAAATTGATCACTGGCATTCAGGAATTTCTCTGCAGTAATAATCAAATATTCATTTAATTTTCTTCAAAACAACCAGGGTTGACACCAGGCACCCGCAAAGCCCAAAACTTTGGGGGCCCGGCAGCCACAGGGACCAATCCAAAGAATACATCTTTTATTTACAGCTGCATCTCCCCACATCCTTCATCATCTGGAGGCCTGTTTATTTATCCTGCCGGGGCCAGCATAGCTTATCCCTGGCCCTGAAAGCATGTAACCTGAGGGAGCCTAAGTAACCCAAGATAATCTGTAATAGAATAAGGCTAACTGTTGTAGCTTTGCACGACGATAGCGACAATCGTAAGCGTAATGTCCTCTCTGCCCACATTCGTAGCATCGATCTTCGGGGTCAAAAGGTCGACGTGCCGAAACGGACGGCGCGCTTCGTCTCTGCCACGGCTTTGATTTTGACTTTCCTGTGGCAAATTCTACACGAACACGGCTTCCGCAGATGTTTCTAAAAATAGAGCGGACAATTAGCTTTTAAGATATCTATGCATCAGAAATTCCCATGTAAGCAACAGAAATTTTTAGATCTGCAGAATTTCAGACTTCCACGAGATTTGAACATAAAGGTTCCGATAACAATACTAATACTAAATATTGAAATAACAATATTACGAAACCGACTTTAAATTGTCTGTGGAGAAAACATTATATTAAGTTTTATCTAAAGGTTCAAGATCATAAGGGTAAAGAAATAGTGGTCATTCTTTGACGTTATCTCCCACAAACAACCAATCTGCTACTTACTTATTATCAAGTCCACGAACGGCATCTTCTGCATCTCTTGGGTCTTCAAACTCAACAAACGCAAATCCTGCGGGGTTCCTGGCCACCCACACGCTTTTCACTGATCCATAAGAAGAAAAGGCTCTTTCCAAGTCTTTATCAGACGCATCTTTAGACAGATCACCAACGTACACTTTGCACTCAAGTGAACTTCTTGACATTTTCCACCTAAATAAACAACACAATTGACCAGATAGCAACTTTACTTGGGCACAATAATACAGCATGCGACGCGCAAATTACATCCATCATACGAAAATGCACATCGATTCCAAATGTGCAAAACAGAAACTAATTTATGAAGCATTTGCTCTACTAAAATAATATTCTGAAGCCTAATTTGGTTCTTTCCCGTTATCCGGACCCCAGTAGAGGCATGGTGTAGTTGGCGTTAGGGCTAGGGTTAGGATTATGGTTAGGGTTATGTTAGGGTTAGGTTTAGGGTTAGGGATAGGGCCAAGTTCCCGACTGAAAAGTTCCCGACTGAAAAACCATTACACTTCACTGGGGTCCGGATAACGGGAAAGTACCCATAATTTTGTGCATTAATTATCATGATGAAGTGAAACGTCCGGCTAAACTCACGGCGCTATAGAAGTTCTACAAGCATTGATCGTACTACTAATATTACGTTCAACGGGAACAATCCAGTAGCGCCTTAAATCAAACAAGGCTGCGCGTATTACTAAATTAATATAGTTAAATTTATTTATTAGCTAAATTAGAACAAAAATGCTCACAAACTAACTCCGCATTCAAACCAAAATCAAAATGGCGACGAAGTTCTCAAATCATAGAATATAATACATAGAATTGAAATTTCGTGCACATGAAACCATGAAATTTTATGTTTTTATCCTGAATGTCGCGATTTCAATTTCCGAAACCATATGGTAGCTTTGAATATTGTTTCGTCTTGAACTAATGTTCTTATTAGCGACTTTTGTTCTTATTAGCAGTGGGAAATACACAAAGTGTAAGAAGAGAGAAATCATGTTTTAAAGTCTCAAAATCTGCAAGTGTTAGGGCTGGAAAAAACATAGGTATTTTAAATCATATTAAATATTCACTTTGTGACGGATCTACCATTTTTAAAATTCAGCTTTCTGTTTCCAATCTGTCAATCAACTGCAGCAGCGGTCAGTGGCAGGATACTAGCGAATAGGAGTGAGATAAACGTTTTCTCTCTTATTTGGCCTATTATGTTTATAGATACTCTGCATCTATTGACTTTAAGACGTTGTAATCCAATCACGCGGCTACGACCAAAGCCGGTCGTTGGCTCTCAATCACGCGCCTTCGATGCGGGCGACCTATTAATTTCGTGGACTTTAACTGGGAACAGTTATTGACTTTACCAGGTGATGTTTATTATGCTCTTTTTTATAGCGGTACTAGTAATCATAATGCCAACGACTTAATTATTGCTGTATTAGTAGCTGATTTAAAGAGCGCTAAAAATTTTATGCATACTGTTGTTGAAAGTGTTAGAAACTTGAATGATTTGTGACTTTGTTAAATTAATGTTTTTTTAAAAGCATAGCAGTCTTACTTCTGGTGTTGTTAACTTTGGAACTTTAAGGACATTGATTTTAGCAGTTAAATAGACATTGATTTTAGCAGTTAAATAAGTGGAAAGTGTTGATTATAGTTTATCAATAATAAAAAAAAATAATAATAATAATAATAATAAGTTGATTGTTTTTATGGATTAGGAAGCAGAGACCTTGCAATGTTCGGCATCAAGTTTGTGGATATCCTGAAAGTTCCGATGGACCGGCGCCTGCAGACTGTTTCAGTTTTACAGTTCACGCTGACATTTCTGTTTCTCGGTCTGATATCGATTGTCGCTTTTATTCTTCCGCTCTTCACTCCGTTTGCATTTCTGCCAGTGCTCTATTTTGTCTGGTATGTCTATTTTGTCTGGGTTCGGAACTGGAAGGTCTGGGAGTATTTTCGTGACTACTTTCCTGTCCGACTGATAAAGACCGTAGACCTCGATCCATCGAAGAACTACATTTTTCTCTACCATCCGCACGGAATCATGGGCTATGGGGCGGAACTGAAAAAGACATTTCTGGGATTAAACTCAACTCTGGTTTCGCTCAATTACCAATTTGTGATTCCTTTCAACAGGGAATATGCAATGTCATTAGGTTAGTTGTCACTTTAAAGGATTTTCTTTATAGTGTGTGAATGTTGTGCAGTATAATAATAATAATAATAATAATAATAATAATAATAAAATAATAATAATAATAATAATAATAATCCAATAATAATAATAACTACAATTTTAATAATAATAATATCCGCAATAATAATAATAATCATAATAATAATAATAATAATAATAATAATAATAATAATAATAATAATAATAATAATAATAATAATAATTAATAATTTGCTAATTAATAATAATAATCCAATAATAATAATAATAATAATAAATAAAATAATACATTAATAATAATAATAATAATAATAATAATAATAATAATGGTAATAATAATAATAATAATAATAATAATAATAATAATTAATAATAATAATAATAATAATAATAATAATAATAATAATAATAATAATAATAATAATAATAATAATAAATATGCAATGTCATTAATAATTTGTTCTTCATAATTAAAATAATTTTAATAATTAATAATAATAATAATAATAATAATAATAATAATAATAATAATAATAATAATAATAATAATAATAATAATAATAATAATAATAATAATAATAATAATAATAATAATAATAATAATAATAATAATAATAATAAAATCATGTATCTAATAATAATGACTAATTAATTATTCTAATAATAATAATAATAATAATAATAATAATAAAATCTTGTATCTAGTGACTGTTCTTATTCTACAAAATGTGCAAAATGTGAAATAATTAACTAATTAGTTGATCTGAGTGTTCTTTTGTCCGTTGTCCATTTGTTCAAATTGTTGTTTTTCCTTTTGCGATGCTTGAGTTGCCGTTTAACTTGGAATTTGCAACGATGTTTGTGAAATCTTTAAGGAATCTGTTCGTGCAACAGAGGCAGCATAGAATGGCTGTTGTCAAACGAAGGAACGGGCAACGCTGTTGTCTTGGTTGTTGGTGGAGCAACGGAAGCGCTGGAAGCGAGACCAGGCAGCTTCACTTTGACGTTGGCCAAGCGCAAAGGATTCTCGCGCATAGCATTGAAGCAAGGGTCGGTTTCTTTCGCGTTTTCTGAATTGAAATAACTCTTTGCTTTGACAAATCTAGTAAGAAAATACTCCTTAGATTCTGCTAATGATTAAAAGACTAATAAGAAATGAAAATTTTAAATTTATTTATGACCTTATCATATCAATCAATGGTAGTGCCATTATAAGCTACAGGGTGGCGCAAAAAAACGGACTATATTAAATGCAAACCTAAATGTGACTAGTCTGGTTTTTGCGCCACCCTGTAGTGCACTAAAACCAAGCAAAATTAGAGCTGACAAACGTGCAAAAGTCAGTTCAAAGCAGGCTTCATTCACGTGTTTGTCTTATCGCATGAACGCCAATGCAGTAAATATCCCACACAAGATTTCACGATTGTCCTTTGCTAAAATTGAACTACTATTTAACGTGAATGTCATTCAGGGTTGCACTGGTTCCAGTCTTTTCGTTCGGAGAGAACGATCTGTACACGCAACTGCCCAATCCTTCTGGTTCCCTTGTGCGAAAGTTTCAGCAGCTCATGACGAAGCTCCTTTCCTTCTCGCCTCCCGTATTTCACGGCCGAGGAGTGTTTAATTACACTTACGGCATCTTACCGTATCGTAAACCGATCAACGTAGTGGGTAAGCGATAGAAACTTTCACTTCGTTGCACGTATTTCATGTCGTCCTGAATTCTGGAATTTTCCCTCTGTTGTTGAAACTGAAAATTTCAATGATAACCAACTGGCACATTACATCTATCTGTATAAAAAGTGTTTTCCTGAATAGTGTTCTGTTGGTATCCAAATTCCACTTAGGTAGCTTCCTTGCTGGCCTGACTGACCCTTACGGCTTGACATGGCTCTAATGCGGGTTGGATTTAGTGCACCATCAGCTGATGCCCTAGGCTTTATGATAGTGGCGCTATAGAAGTTGATTGATTGGTTGATTGGTTGGTTGGTTGATCGATTGATCGATTATGTCATTTATTTGCGGTTCAGTTGGAAGTCCTCTTGAAGTGAGCTGCATTCCTGAACCAACTAATGAACAAGTGAACGAATTGCATGCCAAGTACATTGAACACCTAAAGGAGCATTTTGAATCAAACAAAGCCAAGTTTGGAGTCAGCGAGACGCAGCATCTTAACATCATCTAAAGACTGCAGTTTTTTTTGTGCCATGAGTGCAGAGCAGGATAAATTCTAGAAGGCATCAATATGACCTTCTATTTTTAATGTCTAAAGACAGTTGTATACTGAATTTCGTTGAGATATTTATCGCGTATAGTATTTTAATCATATGAATGACCTGACCTTCTTTCAAAAATCCTGTATGAAAAAATCAAATTATCAGTTGGTATAGATTAAGATTTGTGTCAGGTTAAGACTTTGTGATCTGGTTTATTGATTTGTTGTTTTAAAAATGATCAAATCTAAAGAATTGTGTTCAAATTTTGTAAATTGTTTTGACGTATACTTTTTCGCTTTATGTTAGTTTTATGGTTTGGCCATCGGCTGATTGATTTGGTTTAACCAGTGACTTTCAATTTTGAAATGGCAATTTGGAAAACAATATTGGATTCTGATTTTTGGATTTTCCTTTTCTGGATTCCTTGAATTCATTGTTTCATAATCTACTCTAACTAAAAACCTATTTTTGCGATCTTCAAGCTTTCCATCATTAATCAAAGGCATTAACCTGACCTTATTTTTGCGATCTTCAGGCTTTCCATCATTAATCAAAGGCATTAACTACCTTTTTATGCGATCTTCAAACTTTCCATCATTAATCAAAGGCATTAACCTGACCTTATTTTTGCGATCTTCAGGCTTTCCATCATTAATCAAAGGCATTAACCTGACCTTATTTTTGCGATCTTCAGGCTTTCCATCATTAATCAAAGGCATTAACCTGACCTTATTTTTGCGATCTTCAGGCTTTCCATCATTAATCAAAGGCATTAACCTGACCTATTTTTAACTTGTTGGTTTAGATAGTTACTTGGTCATTAAATTATATTTCAATGTGATTGGTATGATCTCTAATGAATGTGAATTGCCTACGATTGTCCAATATCGTCGCTGTGACTTTGGACTGTATTCGCATATATTACTGCTATTTCCGAATTATGCTAGTGAAGTTGTTACTGGTGTGTTAAAGTAAATGCCAAGCGCTTAACTGGTCAGTGGTGGTCATTCGATGGTTTAACCTATTGAATGGACCTCTTTTGAGAATGTACCATCGGTGATTTTTACTGATGATGATGATGTAACGTAAGAAGTATTTATTTGGTGTCTCTTCTGAATTGCAATTTAGAAGCATGCGTGTTGTTATTTCTTTGAAAGGGCAAATATAAGTCTTCATTCGTTTGAAAAAACAGTGTCATGCACTGCCATGCAGTCAGGAGTCAGAAGTTGCAAGTTTATGAGTGCCCATACAAAGTGCATTGAGTTGTGTTGGGCCAACCACTGCATACATTTTGTACAGCATGGCTATTTCTGAAATAGTGCAGTCAAATACAGTAAAGGTGCACACATCCAGAATGCCTTAGCTGAAACCAGATAACAGAAGTAAATTGAGTTTGGTAATTAATACAGACTATCTCTGTTGATCCATTGATAAAATGCATGCTTGAACATAGAAGTATTTTTAAGGCTGGTTTCTGGACTGAAATTGAACATATTATCTCAGTTAGACAGCCAAGTAGGGTCTGACTGATAAGTCATTGGTGCCTACTTGATTATAATAACAACAAATTCAATAATAATAATAATAATAATAATCTATAATATTAAGATCCTTATCTGTATGTCTCTCTGTCTGTTACCTTCAAGCGTTCTGATTGGTTGACTATTGGTAATTTAACCGTTTAGTCCTTACAACAAGTCCTATTGACTATTGGTAATAATAATAATAAACCAAACGGTTTAGTCGAATAATAATAAATGTTCAATAAACGTCATAATGTGTACAACGTCGCGATGCGTTGATGAGCGTAGCTCTCGAGGAAGTTGCGGTTTAACGCATAATAATAGCGTAACAAAAATAACAGCGTCAAAATGGTCACAGTTGCGTGATTTTAACGCATATAGGCCTAATTATTATGTGGCGCAGAGCTTGGCTAGGTGGCGTATGTACTTCATTGAAATGTTGTTCAGCATGAATTCAATGATTGGGTATTAGGTATAGGTATTGGATTAGTATTTATCCTGCACTAATAATCTTTCTATAATAATAATAATAATAATAGGGTCTCATCCATATAGTGCATATGCAAAAAGGCATAGTTTCAACCCCCTCCCCCCGTTTGCACACCGTACATATGCAAAATCTCCTAAATACAGCCCCCTCTACCCTGACTGCACATGTACTATATTGATGGACCCTAGCAGGGTTCTGAGTGGTTCAGTAGGATCTGCCCTGTGTGAGAGCCTATCTAGGCACCTATAGTGTAGTCATTTTATTTGCCTTTCATTTCAATGTGTTTTGAAAGGCTGTATTTGTTATCTAAAGGCAATAGTGTTGTTTCTAAACTTTCTTCAAAATACTACCACAATTGAGTGCATGTGTGTGTGTGTGTATGTGTGTGCGCACGTGTGTGAGTTTTAGTAGCTATGCCTTCATAAATGTGTTTGACTCCTTTTTCTCTTTTTATTGACTTTAAGCCAAAAAGCAATCAAATATTTGCGTTGAAAATAATCGATCTATCAGATTTTGGTGAAGGTTTTTGTTGGATTTCACCATAACAGATTTCGTCTTTGGAATGGGGGCCCCTAAGCCCCACTGGCCACCCCGAGTCTTACTTTATTTTTGCCATTCATGGCAATAAATTTAATAAATTCTGCAATAAATTACTAACTGATAAAGTATCAATACTTAATGTTGTACTGTGATTAACATGTTAGCTGCTACTAATTTTAAGACTATACATCTATACTGTACATTGTATCAATTGAAATGCTATACATCTATACTGTACATTGTATCAATTGAAATGTTTGCTTAATCTGTTGAAATGTTTCAATGCTATGATTATCATGATAAGTTAATTATTGTAGATTTGTAACGTCTGCAAGCCTAAAATAATTGTCTGGAGCACAGTGTGATATCCATTGGAGTCCTTGGGTTCTGGTTCAAGGCATTGGTATCCGGCCTATGTGCTCATCTTTATCGAGTAAATTTTCTAGCACAATATGTTACGGTTCCAAATTCTCTGGAACTGCCAACAGAATCAGTGATAGACAGGATATTGCTGCCCGACTAAAATTGAAACTGTCAATAATTTGAAAGTGTTAAACGGGAAAGATCTCTCGTCTTTATTTGGTTTCGTTCCCTGTGTTTTAGACACTTCCTGCATTAAGAAAGCATGCTCCTGATATGCTGTTTTAGATGAGCATAAAAGTAAAAAAGATTTTTTAAATTGATCCTATAAACCCCTTAACTGGGGATCCCGGGATATATCCGTCCATTTTACATTGAGTTACAGTTAAATACACAGTTAAGGGGTTAACTAAGTCACGGGGCAGGGTCTCCTTATTCAGCCTGGCTGGACTCGGTCATTGGATCTGTGCAAAACTGTTGGGAAATTTTTAGGTAGCACGATCAAAAAGAATACATGTGAATGTGCAGAGTTTTAGCCCAAAAATGTTGACGTGCCCCCTCTTCCAATTTAGGAATCCTGGCTATGCCAATAAACTGAGTAATAGTGAGTATTTTATCTATATAATTAATCGACAACCTGAATGCTTTACTTCATCATGATGATAATGATGCAACTACAGAAGTTTTAAAATTTCATTATAAATTCATTGCAAATGTTTACAGTGTTTTATATTTTGTATTGTTGTTCAGTGTATTGTTTGGAATAAACTTAACGGCTTTTTTCGATTTGCTGATCTTTTTAGGGGGTTCAACCCCCACTGGCATCAACACTTCTTTATTTTTAGCTGTAGCGTCACCCCACTGGTGGTAAAAAATTTTGGGTTGGGGGTTGACCAACTCCCACTAGGGGCTGTCCATTAATTACGTCAATAAAATAGGGGGAGGGTTTGAAAAAAATTGAGAGTTGATGACAGGGGAGGGGGTCAAGAGAAATTGACGTCAACAATTTAATTTTTTACAAATGATAAAAAATAGGGAATTTCATGGAATAATATTTATTACAATTGAAAAAGCCTGACAAGCAAAAAACAAGATCATCATCATCACCAATTCAATGACACTTGATGAGCAAAAGAAAGGGGGAAAATTGTCATCGTTGCAAAAATAATAACCTAAACATTTTAGGGAGACCCGTCACTGATATTAGTTGGGGGGGTCAAAAGTTGTTTACATAATTATAGGGTGGTCACTAAAAGTTTACAGTTGTTGACAAGGGGGTAGGAGGTCAAAAATTGTTGACATAATTAATGGACAGCCCCTAGACTATTATTTTTAATTAATCGACTAGCTGCTTCTCACTTCAAGATCCACTCAACAAGCATTATGCCCCGATTGGAAATATTTCCCTTGCCAACAAGTTTCTATTATGCGGTGTCTCTCATGGGCGCCGCAAAATTTTTTCAAGGGGTGCAAAACAGGCCGGGTCTTGTGACGAAAGAAATGAAAAACATTTCCAGCTAGGGGTGCAAAACAAGGTTTTGTGACGAAAGAAACAAGCAATTTTACGTTTTTCATGACTCCACAATTTTTCCAGGCGGTGAAATTGCACCCCCCCCCCCACTCCCGACGCCCATGATGTCTCTCACGTTTGTTATAGGCCTAGTAGGCCTAGTCTTGTCTTCAGACCGCATCATGAATGAGATTGTTCCATTGTTTTCGTTGTCTGTCATTCGGGTCGCCATTTTCATTGTCTTCCCAGTCAGTTGCGTGGTGTTACAGTCCATCTTGCTATAGTAGGCCTATAGGCCTATCCTTTATAATAAAGAAACCGTGCGTGTCGTTACCGAGACGTCTCTAGGCCTATATTGGGCTGTAGGCCTATATCGCTGCACGAAGTGTGCATTTAAAAGTATTTTTCAGCGAAGTCATATGCCCTGGCCTGGCCTTAGCCTCGCATGGCCCGACAGGCGACAGGACATCTTAAGCCGGATTGGCATATATAGACCTTAATAATGACGGGACTTGCTGGCAGTGCAGGTACCGCTATAGATCCACGCACGACTGACTGCGCAGTGCCAGATCAACTATAACGCTTATACTGGGAGACTCGTTCGACGGCTTAGAAGTCGACACGCATCAGACCATACTGGTCTATGGTGGTCTCTATGATGCCTGGGAGCAAGTAGGTCCTAAGGATCCGCCGAAGACGGTGATGATGATTTTCCGGGACTTTTTCCATCGTTTGCGGAGCGCTGTTGGCGATCGCTCGGCGTTTCGATTGTCTGCTTGATGACAAATTCAAACTTAACCTCTTCTAATTGCAAAAATTGTTCGGTATCAAAGGGCAACTCATGAGGTTTAAATCAAACTTTTATTGGAGTCCGTAGGACTAGATCCACTGCAGTGTTTCCCAAACTGTGGGTCGCAACCCTAGAAAATCTGAAAATGTCACTCTTGAATCTAATTTCGCGCTACCCCCCGCGACCAGCGATAGTTTCTAGGTTTGTTGAATTTTGTTTCAAAAAAAGTCTAAGCCACCTTATATGCAAAATGAGATGAAAAATTGGCAAAAAGGAATTGGGGAGTGTCGACCTCAAATTTTCCTGGGGTGGCGGGTGGGGGCCTCTAGAAAATCTGGAAAATGCTAATTAGTATGCATTTTGTATGCATATATTTCATTGTCACATAACCAAATTTTTAGGAGGGTCGCTGGGGAGGGTCCGCACCCCCGGGCGCCGACCCAGCCTCGGGATATTTCTAGGGTGAACCTGAGCGAAATCGGGGTGCAAATCCATTTTGCATTGTCAGACATATTGTTTGTGGGGAAAAATATCCCTGGGATCCATTAGACTAGTCTGGCCTTGTTGCAAGTAGGCAGGTTTTGTTTAGTGGGATCATTTTAAAATGATTAGCGAGATTTTGCTTTTAGAGTCTTCCAGACCCCACCCAGCCAAAAAAAATCCAGACATTTTGTTTGTGGGAGGGGTAGACAGTTAATTTTGTTCAACAAGATTTGGAAACCCAGGTCTACAGTACTTTTAAAGAGTTAAATATTATCTTTATTTCGAAATAACGCAATGAAAGCGTATTCCGTTCATTTTGCTGTGAAACTCAATAAAAATCGGGAATCCCGGTTGGAGGATGATACAGACCTCGCGGTAAACGATTTTACCATACTCATAGGATTTTTAAGACGCGTAAAAAAGGTATGTTCCTGGCAGAATTTTAAATATATAATTTTCGTGAAATTTCAATTTCGATTTCTCACATTTTGGCTTTTATGGAAAAATACAAGTAGTTCTACATAATATAGTTGCCATATTTTCATTCAAATTGAATCAGAGCTTTTGTTTCTGCATTTATTCAAAACTCAGAATATGCTTTTCAACTAACGTTCGCCAGATGGCCAAATGCATTGTAAAAAAATTATTACATGCTATGATTAGGGTCGCGGCACGTTACTGTGGTTACAAAACCGCTAAAGTGGGCCGCGGTAACGAAACGTTTGGGGACTTCTGGACTAGAGAGTTTGCTGCGGATTTTCACTTCACCTCCGTACGTTGACGTACGGGCAGGGGGGGGGGTGGAGCATGAGACAAGTGTCAAAATTCGTTAATGCTCACTTCGATCATTCCAAATTCTTTCAGTGCTATGCCCTACTTACGTTGTCTCATATCAGTGGACCTTGTCTAACGTTACAATTCAAGTGTAGGTTTACTTTTTTACTTGAAGTCGAGTTTTCAAGCAGTACCATAGGCCCTATACTGTATAGCACTGTTTAACAAAAGTGTAATAACTCTGCATTGAACTGTGTATCTTCCCCTCCTGCCAAGTCACCCCCCCCAAAGGTCTGGAGTACGGATAAAGCACTGCATGGTGCTGAGTTCATTTGAATTTAAATTTGATGACTAAGATTAGAAATTTTTTTGATTAAATAATTGATTGACAAGACAAGAAGCATGCAGTGGCGGTTCCAGGATTTCTTGGTGGGGATGACATGAATTCACAGGAAGTTGGTGGGGTGAAGAAAATAGAAAAGGAAAATCAATAATTCTTTGCCGGAAAAGTTTGACAAAAGACAATTTGTTCCCCTAATTTTACTAGACTTTTACCGAAAAATAGGCTGACCAGCAAAAAAGGTCACCCGCACGTTTTCCCCGTAGTTGTACTAGACTTTTACCGAAAAAATAGGTTTCACACACGAAAATGTCCGGAAGTCCGGTGGGGGATGCATCCCCACTCATCCCCCACGTGAAACCCTCACTGCAAGCAGCATGTGTGTTAATTACGGTTAATTTTAATTTCAAATTTTATAAGGTCCGCGAATCATCAAAAAATTATTTCTAAGGGATCGCCACGCAAGAAATCTTAAAATGCTTGAGAACCGCTGATCTTAATTGAAATTTGTGTGAGTGAATAACTTAGGTCTAATTTTCCTTTCAAGGTCACTTTTGCTATTTCGATTGGAGGAAACCCAGTTGGAAATATCGTGTTCGGAATTCTCTTCAACAGCGCACCAAGGACCGCTTTCAACTTCTTGACTATCGCGCGAGGAAACACAGTAGGTCACATCCCACTGACTGACTGTAGGCCCTAAGTCAGTTTATGTAAGTAGAGTAAGAAAACATGAATTTATATAGGGCTTGGCTGCAGTACGAAGAATGTTCAAATCAGTGTACAGTGTATAAAAGGGAAAAATTTGACGTTGCGCCAGCGTATATAACTAAAAATAAAAAGCATTGAAAGGACTGGATATCATAAGAAGGTGGCGTTGATATGTCTGCACGTGTGTGGGGGGGCACAACTCGAGTTGCATAAGCGAAAATAAAGGTCTAAATACACTAGTAAATAGCCTCGATATCCCATTATCTAGGGGGCATTTCCCCCTTTGCCCCTCCCTTCGTACGCCCACGATGATGTTCGGTTCGTTGTAGACTTCGCTGGATGGAAAATTCATTCTGACCTACAAGAAGAGCATCTTCCACCGGACCATCAGGAACTTCATGATACAGGGAGGCGACATCTCGAGGGGCGATGGACGAGGAGGTGAGCAGTCTCACTCCGAATCGCATCACTCAGCAGTGGCGGCTCCACCGGGGGGCCAGAGGGCCCGTGCCCCCTATTGAGTGTCTGGCCCCCACAGTTGAGACCCTATACTTAATGCTACATACATTAAACAACAAATGGTTGGCCCCCATGATTAGAAGTTGCCCCCCAACAGCCCCCACTTGCCAAATCCTAGAGCCGCCACTGCACTCACTACTCACTACTACTACTACTACTACTACTACTACTACTACTACTACTACTACTACTACTACTACTACTACTACTACTACTACTACTACTACTACTGGACTGCTGTGTGCCACTGCTGCTGCTGCTGCTACTACTATTATTATTATTATTATTATTATTATTATTATTATTATTATTATTATTATTATTATTAACTTTAACAAACAGTAGCGAGCGTCTACGGGGAAACTTTCCGGACGAGAACTTTGACATTCCTCACTACGGCGGGGATGGATCGGAATGGCCAATGCAGGTCCTGACACGAACGGTTGTCAGTTCTACATCACCTGCGTCCTCACCAAATGGCTCGACAAACATCACACCATCTTCGGAAAAGTCGTCAAGGGAATGGTCAGTGGTCTCATTTTAAAAAGAAACTCTAGGCCTACTGAAGACTATAGGCTTTGTAATATACGAGCCACTATAGGCAGCAGAGACAGGCGCAAACTTGGATGTAGAAGTGAGGGTGGGGGTCCAAGGCCTATACTGTACCTTTCCCCTTCCCTAGCCTAGTCGATTGCGGTGGACTCAAACCCAGTGGCCTAATAGAAGTCTACGCTATATATGGCTATGGAAAGAATAGATATCGCGGATCGGAAAGAGTGCCAGGATGTGTTTCATGCTTGTCCCAATTCCGGATTTCTTTGGAAACTAGCAGCCAGCAGGAGCAGAGACGTCATTTCACTGTTTTTCAGAGGGGGGGAAACACTTTCGACCTGACAAGTTACAAGTTTGCGAAAAAGCTGACGACCTTTTTTTGCTTGTCAGCCAATTTTCACGGTTACTTAAACATCATCAAGCACTCCTTTAGGGCGTGTAAAATCTAAAATAACACAAACATTGGCAAAAAAATTTTTCCCCTCAAAATCATGGGGGCAAATGCCTTCCCCGCCCCGCCCCCAAATGACGTCCCTGAGCAGGAGAGAATCTGACTATTCCCATCCCTCAAATTATTTAACCTGAAATACCTCCTGATCAGTAGCGCGAAGGAGGGAGAGAGAGAGAGAGAGAGAGAGAGAGAGAGAGAGAGAGAGAGAGAGAGATATGAAGTCTATCCCCCAACCATTGCGTAGAACTGCGTCGTATGTTCCCCGCTGTGCAGAATAATTTTCGTTTACACGCGCATTTGTAAAATTAACAGGCGCCTAATTAAGTGCACGATTCCTTTTTTTTATTTCAGGACGTTGTTCGTAAAATCGAGAACAATCCGACGCACAGCAACGAAAGACCGAAGCTCGAGGTTGTCATCGAGGACTGTTGGGTGGTAGAAGTCCAACCGTACCCGGTCACAAGAGCTGCGGTCGAAGGATGACAAACCAATAATTATGGACACAGTAGGGCGCTTGCGAGGGGTACGGGAGGGGGTGGACAGCTACCCCGATACTTCAGCTTTTGAACGACAACCAGGAATCCATGGAAAATGTCCCGTAGGATGGAACGGAATGGGACAGCACACATTTGTATTTCCCATGCGACAGAATGGCGCCTAGGAATAAATTTAGAGCTACTTTGGTGCTGCTTTTGAAAACGCTATATAAATTAACGAGATTTTACTTATTTACTTACTCACTTACTTACTTACTTACTTGCTATGGGCCAGTAGCCATGTCATAACAACTTGATCTACGTCAGAGCTACTCTTAATTTTTTTACCTATTCTAGTATTCTTTACTTTGTGGCGTGACGTCGGATAGGCCTAAAAAGATAAATACGCATAGCTTTTTATTATACTGTATAAGGTTATTATACGTTTTGGTTCGTCACCTGCAATTAAAATTATAAAAACGTGTAGTCCTATTTAATAGACACTAAACCTAAACGTTCATAGCATCTCATAATTTTATTTTGAACTGCATTCCATATTAATATTATAATGGAAATTCCGTGGGATGTCACTCTAACGTTCTGTCTCCAACGTTCTGTCTCCAACGTTCTGTCTCCAACGTTCTGTCTCCAACGTTCTGTCTCCAAGTTGTGACAGGTATATCATCGGACCTGGTTCCAACAGCAGAGGATCGAGCACAGTTCCTATTTTCTAACGTGGAAGAAGGAGAATTTCTAGTACCGGTATGTCAGAACTATGCCATTTCGATTCATATCTTTATATAGACCGATAGAATGTAGGCCTATCAGCTCGCGAGTCGCGACTCCTGTTGTAGCCAAATATCCGCATAATGTTGACAGTCAGTGGCCTGTTCCCGAAAATCTGACATTTCTACCACTTTAATAGAACGAGTCAACAACATGTAATACACTTTTCGCAGAGCTTGGAATGCAGAATTCAAAGGCATATGACGATCAACAATAACTATCGGATGCAGAATAAGATTAATTGGCAATGGATGACATCCACCCCTAAGCACAAGACATTTCCTAAAACGGCGTATGGCCTACGTGCGAAGGTGTTTTACTGCTGTTAAATTCAAGAGCGCACACCCTACAATTTATCGTAAGAAAAATTTTAAAAAGTACAAAACCACTGAATGTTCTAGGCTTGTTAGTTGCACTGTCGTTTGTCGTTCGCTAGGTTCATACTAGAACCGAACTCTACTTAATAAAGAAATTTCAGTTATCGCCGTCTCTTATCTTAGACACATCATAACAATTGCTGAGGGAACCCCTTAGTTAAGGCTTTTCAAAATTCCGTCTTCAATTCAGTGTTTTATCCAGACTCCAGGCCTTTGGGGTGGGGTGGGGGGAATTGAGGCTTTCGGGGAGGAAAATCGACTTGGTTGGAGGGGAAAAGACACAGTTCAATGCAAAATTTGTGTAAGTGCTAGGATTGAGGGGGATTTTGAGGTTGGGGATCTCCCCCCTAACAGGCCTGGATAAAACACTGCTTCAATTAGTAAATAATTGGAGAAACTGGAGAGCATTATTGATGAATTTTCGCATTTTTAAAGAAAAATACGTTAAATTCGAACCGTTTCTCCATGTTTTATGATCAGTAACGTCATTTAGGCCCAATCGATGTTTACCTTATAGGCCTAAACGGCAAAGGTAAGGGGAGCGAAGAAGGTAAAGAATGCAAAGGAGGGGCCTGTGGTGCAGGAATCGGTAAGGAATGGGAAAGAAAAAGGAGAAGACGAGACGATAGGAGAAAGCGCTGTAGGTCATTGAATACAGCAATAACCCTCACGCTCAGTGGCGTAGCCAAGGGGTTTTGAGGGTTAACCCCCCCTTGGCCGTCGACGGAAAATTGTGCAAATTTTATCTCTGGACGAAGTTTTGGGATTAACCCCCCCTGGCTGGTACGCTGAGGACCTTTTTTCTTGCCTAGATTTTTTCAAAGTTGGTCACGACCAAAACCAATCCCCCCTTGCGAAAATCCTGGCTACGCCACTGCTCACGCTTGTCGTCGGAATATCGAACCTCCGTAATAATTATCGACTTCTATATAAACGTCCTATTTTTCAAAAAACTTGCGCGACACCAATTTATGCTCCACCGACGAACATATTGCAACAAAAAATAGCATCATCACTTAACACTTTCCATCCTCTTACCATCCATTACGCAGCCATAGGCACATTAACTGTACCAGAGGCGTAGCAACGGGGGGGGTATATCGGTGCATATAATCCCCAACAAATCAGACTACCTTAATTTTTTTAAAAATTTGTGTTAGGATTTTCAAAGTTTTTAGAAATTTTTACCCCTCCCCCACCAAATCACATTATACCCCTCCTCCAAATCAAATTCCTGGCTACGCCCATGATCTGTACAAGATCATCGACGATACAATTTGTCCGCGCGGACGCGCAGAACATGGTTAAGATTTCTTTCGATCGCGTCTAGCGTCGCTTGGTTCCTCCGAATCGCAGGACCTCGCGGTGTCGCAGGGCGCAGACGACGAACAGGACGACCAGGGAGACGAGAAGGGTGGAAAGGGCGGCGACACAGCCGATCAGCAGCGCCGCCGTCGTCGCCGCCGTCGCCGTCTTCTCCTCCTCCTCCTCCCCATCGTCGCAGCGTCTCGCGTCGCAGCCGCTTAATCTCGAGGCGATCGCCGGAACGACGACGTTCCAGAGGGCGGCCTTCTCGGCGCCGAAGTGCCGCAGGACTCGAAGGTCGACGTCGCTGGCGTTGGACGCGATGCGGAGACAGGCGCCCGACGACGGACTGTACCGCTCCCATCGAACGCTTCCGGTCTCGGAGAGGTTGTTCGACACGGTCGGATTGCTGAAACCAAACAGAACGAAAGACAACTAGAATGATTAATCAGTGGCGTAGCCAGGATTTCCGGAAGGGGATGTTTGAAAAAAATTTCGTCAATAGCCGCCAAGGGGGGTTTCACCCAAAAAATTGCCAAAAATCGCCTCAAAAAATAAAAATTGCACGCGAATACATTAAAAAAATGTTTTTCCGCCGTCCAAGGGGGGTTTTAACCCCAACCTCCCCCCGTGGCTACGCCACTGTGATTAATCATCCATGGTTACTTACAGATTGGGGCCGTCCATAAATGACGTCACGCGATTTTGGCAGTTTTTTGTGACCCCCTCGTCACCGTCGTCACAAAAAGTCAGACCCTCAAATATGACGCCACAACGCGTTAACCCGCCTCCCGTCATCTTGTCGTCTTTCCAATGTCAAAATTAATGTTTCATTAGAAAATAGTCATTATAATTATTGTAGTTGAAACAATATTCAGAAACATTTTCAAATTCTTTTTTAATGAAGCGTATAATAATTATAAGTGTAAAATACGTTCAATTTTGCGGTAACGTAGCATTGCGTTATATTAATAAAAATATTTAGTATTATGTGACGTCACATTTCTGGAAACTCCCCTCCCCCGTCGTCACACATCGTCACAGATGTTTGAACCCCCCATCCCCCCCAAGTTGCGTGACGTCATTTATGAATGGCCCCTAGCTTATTCCTATAGCAGACAATGGCTGCGAAAGCATGAGAAAAAGACAGACTTCGAATGTCTAGGCCCCTATACACTGGTCAGTTAACCGACCCGTATTTAACTGGTCAGTTAAAACTGACCGACCCGTATTTGGCGAAGTTGGTCCACAGTTTCATGACCACGGAGCTGATCCGTCGCATGAGCGTCGTGCTCGTCTCGGCGTCGAACTCCCGACCGAACTCGTCCGCCACGCCTCCGATGTACGGAAGACCGAAGATGTAGCTGAGCTCGACCGAATGGTAGGACTCTTCGAGGTCGAAGGTGTACAGGTAGACGCTCTTACTCTGCGCCGACGCAATGTCGTTTGCCATCTGCAGAGTGGGGGCCAGTAGCCCCAGATCGCCCAAGACCTGCGGGTTACAGTACGGTAAGGTTACGCGAAGTAACAAGTTACTTAATCCTGAATGTTACTCATATGTCCAGGGGCGTAGCCAGGAATTTGATTTGGGAGGGTATAGATATTTTGGGTGGGTGTAAATCTTAACTATAAACCGCATAAACCATATAAACCACATATAACCACATGTAAATCACATTAAAAAAACTTTAAGGTAGACTGATTTTTTTTGGGGGGTATATATATATACATACCGATATCCCCCGTCGCTACGCCCCTGCTCATGTCGTAAATCGAACGGCAAGAAAACATTCGTGATGTAGGTCTATCACGACGAAACGGCTTCAAGCAAAGCATTAAGTAAGTAAGTAAAATCTCGTAAATTTATATAGCGCTTTGGAAGCAGTACAGTAGTAGCTGCTTTATTCTTATGCGCTTAATCTTTCTTGGAATGGATCCATGTGGCATTAGGCCAGCGCATTTCTTGAGTAGTAGACGCTGGGTAAGGCCCAGTCTTGATCAGCGGCATAGTTAGTCAGGCTTCAATTCTTGTCCGCTTATGGGGTTTTAAGGGAACGTTATATAGCAACCAAAAACAGCTGCAATACAACTAAGTCCATCAATTATTATTCCGCCGACAACCGCCTTCTCCCCCCCCCCCCACAATAAACATTTCTCATCGGTAGGCCTATTGCACAAAATTCCACGACTGATCTCAGCGGAAATATAGGGGCGCCTTCCACGAGCCCCCCTTCCTTGCTGCGCCAAAAAGCTTCGGCGGATGATGGCGATTCGAGGTCCTTAACCCAGATATATTTTACCCCCTCCAACACCCCACAATCTGAGACCGAACCCCAACACCCACCTCACCCACCCCCACCCACCCTCAATCCGACAGCAGGATGACCCTTTTTGCTTGACAGACTTTTTTGGTAGGGCACCCCCAGAATATTCCAACCCCAACTCCCCCAATTGATAATCCTAGAAATAGCCCTGCCTGCCTTAATTCACCTGTGCTCTGTCGTAGATTCTGACGTCGGACAGAAGATGGTTGGCGCTTGCGCTCTGTTGCGACCAGTCAGTGTAGAACATGGCGATCGTCTTGACCGTGGCGTCGTCGTATTTCTTCGCCAGATAGGAATCCACCTCCCTCCACATGTAGAACTCACTGTAATTATGCCCGAAGGAACCTGTGGGACACACACAACGGCGATCTTAACCCCTTAACTGGGGATCGCGGATATAGGCCTATCCGTCCATTTTGCATTGAGTTACAGTTAAATACACGGTTAAGGGGTTAATAAAGATACCGCCGACCGGGTTATTTTTATAGGATTATCAATTTGGAGGGATGTCGGTAAATTCTGTGGGTCCCCTGCGAAAAAAGTCTGACAAGCCTAAAAAAAGGTAATCCCATAGCTGAAATGGGGGAGGTGAGGTGTTGGTCTCAAATTGGGGGGTGTTGGGGGTGTTAAGGGTGTAAAATATCCCTGCCGACCGGTAAAAAGGTGGAGAAGATGATTGAAGAAGAAAATGATTAAAACTTCTTTGAAGGACTACTTTAACAGAGACATCTATCGTCAGCGTTAGGCATACTAACAGATGTGCTCGAGGGTACCAAAGAGTAATAAAACAAAGGCAGTTGCATAGCAGCAGTGTGTGTGTGTGTGTTTGTGTGTTTGTGTGTGTGTGTCGTTATAGCAAAGTATTGTAGGTCTGTGTACAGTAATTACCGAATTCTTCGCGTACAGTTCCCGTCATGTATGGAATGGTGTTGTTGACTTTCCACTGTCTCAACAACTCCGATGGACTCTGGAGCAAAACGCGACCGTCTACAACGGGCTTCACCACCGGATCAATCTCCGAACAGGACAGAACCTACCACAGAGACATCCGCAGAAGCATCTTAGCCCTCCATTCAATCCCTCGCCCGCCCCCCCAATTTCTGAAGAAAAGTTGGGTGGGGGTGGCTCGAACCGAGCGGCCTAAAATAAACGTATACGCCTTTGGATATGATAAGTCCAGAGATATTTATAGGATTGTGAATTTTGGGGGTGTCGACCTCAAATTGGGAGAGGGGGTGTCCGGAGCTAATTAGTATGCATATTGTATGCATACCAATTTCACGTTTCCAAAATTTGGGGGTGTCGACCTCAAGTCGGGGGGTGTTAGGGGGTGTTATGGGGTGTAAAAATATCGCTGAATAAGTCAGAGCCAAGTACTGCTTATAGAGGGAAATCGTCGTAAAGGACATACGAAGCACATCTCGTCGCTGTGCAGGAGGCTGGTCCAGGGCACGAGTCGAAGGCAGGAGACGGTCTCGGCGACCGTCTCCCGGCCACAGGACTGCGAGTCGACGACGAAGGAGAACTCCGTCAGAAGACGGTCGGCCGTCTTGTCGACGTGCGTCGCCCACAGGGCATTGGCCGTTCCACTCTGGGCGATCACCCGATGGAAGAGACCTGACAATCAATCAATCGATCGACCAATCAACTCATCAATCAATCCACCGATCAATCAATTGGTCAGTCAGTCCGACTCAATCGATAAAGCAGTTAAGCAGTCGACCGAGAAGTCGATCTTGTCGCTGGTTCCCGATATTACTCTGCGATCGAGACACACATGATATAGGCCCCGAAGGGTTTCTAGAGGTTTACCCTGAGCAAGGGGTGAGAGAAAGGCGAGGCCGACGGAAGCGCCCCCCGCGCTGCTTCCGAAGATCGTGACCCGCGAAGAATCCCCTCGGAATGACCGGATGTTGTTATGGATCCACTCCATCGCCATTATCTGGTCCATCAATCCGTAGTTACCTGGAAGATCACCCGTTCCACTGGACAGAAATCCTACAAAACCAATCACCACCAACGGTGAATAGAATGGAACAGAACAGAATGGATCGAATAGCGTGGAATAGAACGGAATAAAATAGAATGCATGGAATGGAATAGTATGCGAAAGAATATAATGAGAAGAATCGAATGATGCGTAACATCTCAGGGGACAGCAGATTTGAGTATTTTTTTTCTTGGTGGTCAACGGAAAGCTTCTATTTTGCCACTTGACCACTTGATCTAACAGGGGAGCAGTGGCGGTTCTAGGAATTCTTGGTAGGGAGGGATGAAAATAATTTAGAGGAAGTCAGTGGGGGATGCAAAGTGAAGAAGAAGAAGAAGAAGAAGAAGAAGAAGAAGAAGAAGAAGAAGAAGAAGAAGAAGAAGAAGAAGGAAGAAAAATGTCATTGTTAGTGTTTTGTGCCCACTAAATGTTAACAAACCTTGCTAAAAGAGGCCGACAAGCAAAAACGGTCATTCGCAGTATTTTTCACTATTTTTTAAAAACTCGCCAGAAAATAGGTTGACAAGCAAAAAAAGTTCATCCGGAATCCCGGTGGGGGGTTGCATCCCCAGTCGTCAACATGGTGGAACCGCCACTGCAGGTGAGAGCGACTACTTTGCCCTTTGACCTATGACAGGTGAAAGCGACTACTTTGCCCTTTGACCTATAACAGGTGAGAGCGACTACTTTGCCCTTTGACCTAACAGGTCGAGGCGATAGTTAACGGTGACGACGATGACTCCGAGCGTCGCCAGAGCAGTTCCGTTGTAGATATTTCCGGTTCCGTAGAGAAACGATCCTCCGTGGACGTACATCATCACCGGATACAAGACCGAAGGACTTCCGGTCTGTCTTCTCCTGTCGCGATCCTCATGGTTGAAAAACAAACGCCACCCCACGTACTAGGCTAACAGTCGTTGCTATCATCATCATCATCACTGCCGTCGTCATCGTTGTCATTATAATCGATATATGTATAATTATAAATATATTTCATTTATGTAATGCGAGAAAACAATTCGTTAATTTAAATAAATAAATAAATAAATATGCACTTCTATAGCACCAGTTCAAATACCTAAGGGTATCAATCGATGGTAGGCTACTTCAAATCCGTCTGCAAAAGACCATGGTTCATTGCAGAGTTCAGTCAGAGGGAAAGAGTAAGACCGACTATGGATGAAAAGCTAATTGAAAGAGATGTGTTTTAGGTCTGGATCTGAAAATACTCAATGAATTGGAAGATCTGAAACAGCCAGAGGGAGAGGGTTCCAGATTTTTGGCCCAGAAATAGAAAACAGCTCTCCTACCAATTTATTTTGAATTAAAATCAAACAGGAGGAAATCTAAGCGTTTGGTTTTTATCTGTCATATTTCTCACTCGAGACAGAAAATGTTTGGACGAAGTATCTGTCTTTAATTTCAAAAATACGCAAAGACCGGAGAAGAGTCGTTCATATAATGCGATGTGAACTGTAAAACGAAACGTTCAGCTTACTTACTAGAAACGGAGAGTAGATGTTGAGGTAGAGGCAGTCCTCGTCCATCTGCTCCGTGTACCTGGCGTTCACGTTTATATATATTCTCTGGGGGCAAGCGGGACCCAGCGAACGAGCCTGCCTGACCCCCGACCAAGGACGAGGCTTTGCTGGACCCTATAATTAAGAGAGAAAGAAGGACAGAAACACATCTGGATATAAGAATAGATATTTAAATAGAAGAAAGGGAGACAGCGCATTAACTAATTGATTAACCGTTATCCAGGGGCGTAGCCAGGAATTTGATTTGGGAGGGTATAAATATTTTGGGTGGATATAAATCTTAACTATAAACCACATAAACCATATAAACCACATATAACCACATGTAAATCACATAAAAAACTTTAAGGTAGACTGATTTTGGGGGTATATATATACCGATATACCCCCTCCGTCGCTGTATACGTCCCTGCCGTTATCCAGTAGTCACAATTAAGAGTGACAAAAACATCTATGGACAGAAAGAAGAAGTCACAAAACACACTATTTGACATTTATAGTCTAAACACGTGATAGAACACAAGACAATTGACCAAATACAAATGGGGTAAACAAGCGATAGCTCCTGGGCTCACGAATCAAGGAGCGGTTAGAAATCTTGTTAATATTTAATTCCAGAAATTCGGCTTGGGACATTGCTTTGCATTCTATATACCCCAGTTTGGACTGGTCTTGTCCCTTCCACGGCGTAGGCTCTAGGCCTATTTTTGGATGCTGGTTTTCGAAACGCTTAAAATGAAAGAAAAGAGGATAGGCCTACCATTCTCTGTAGTTTAAAATGTCCAATTTACGCAATAGAGAAATACCACAGGCAAAACTCTGAATGCCAAGCACTTTTGATATACAAGAGATAGTGTCCTAATTTTGGAAAAAGCGTGATTACTATGTCCTCTTTACTTGCCTGTCAAAAGTGCTAGCCATTCACTCGTCTGCCAATAGGCCTAATCGCTCATTTTTATTCGTGTCGTTAGACCTATAATGTTTCTGCTTTTCTTCATCGTAAGTAGGCCTAATTATTAGCGAAATTACATTTGAGGGTGAGTTTGTAGGACACATGCCACTGGAAAAAGAGCGCCTTTTCATATATCACGTTCCTTATTTCATTTGCGTCCTTGAATAATTATAAGCGAACGTCTTTCGGAGAGAAACTTCGAATTAAGTCGCTAGGTATACACGTAAGATTTTCATCGAGCGTCTGTCTGTCTGTCTGTCTGTTTGTCTGTCTGTCTCTCTTGCAACAGGAGACGTCTATAATTATTATAATTATTCTTAGTAATAAAGCCAATGGCAGACTCAGTGGCGGTTCCACGTGGGGGATGAGTGGGGATGCATCCCCCACCGGACTTATTTATTTTATTTTTCTTGCCTGTGAAACTATATTTTTGGGTAAAAGTCTAGTAAAATTTTGTCAGCCTTTTCGACAAAGTTTTTACTTTTTATTGACTTGTTCCTTCTCCTTTCATCCCCCACCAACTTCCTATGAATTCATTTCACCCCACCCCCACCCCCACCAAGAAATCCTGGAACCGCCACTGGTCAGATTCTTCTCGCGGCACCAAAACGGTTAGAACAGACCTTTATATAAGCAATTTCAAACAAACGCCAAATCAACTGGTCAGTATATATTATATTGGCAACAAGGAGAAGAAATCCAGCACCACTTTCTCTTCTTCCGTCCAGGGTATATGCCGCCAACCTGCTATGGACAGCGACGCATCCGACGCGGACGCAGCGTCTAATTGGAAGCGCCTTTTTGATCATATACACTTATATACAGGATATATATTATAGTCTATAAGACTACACCGAGTTTTCATCTGCACTTTTTCTGATTCTAATGCCGCCTTCATCGAGAGTAAACAGGCGCTATTAATTAATCTTGCAATCATTCCAGGGGCTTATATTCGACGATGCCGTCTGTGTTGCCTTCTGCTCCATTTCGTTTTCGTGCAATCGCTGTTGCTATTCTGTCTATAGCATTGACAATAATCCCCGGTGTATTCTAATACAAGGATATATAGCCACTACAGTATATATTATATATTATATAGGCCTATACATCTATATATATGCATATGTATATGTATATATTTATATGTATATATATATACATTTATGTATTTATGTATATATGTTTATATGTATGTATAGATATATTTATATTCATGTGTATGTATGTATATATGTACATATATATATACGTATAATAATCGTATATGCATATATAAATGCATATATATGTATATATATATGCACATATATATGCATATATATGTATACAATATACATGTATAAATATTATATATATACATATATATTCAAAGAACAAACGATACGTTTCGCGTTCACTGCATAATAAACATCCCTTCGTTCATGCGCTGGTTCCCTGCCCTATCATTAATGCACAGACCATACAATCTCCATATAGGCCTATGTCTAGAATAATAAAAATGAAATCAAAATACTAATTATTTTTTAATGTACATCCAGTCGAACCTTCCTCTCGGAAATTTCGAGGATCGGTTCTCGTGTTTAGCGATCGTATATTCAAAGAAACAAGCGTGTTTATTATGGGCTATATATGTATACAGAGGTGGGGAAACTCGACCTGCGAAAGTTGACCATTATACTCGCCTGGAATCGCAGTTCGCCGACAGGTGGAGCTGCGTATGGCACGCCGAGGAACTGATCGACGACGTCGGCAACAGTCTCAACTGCAATCACATTCAACACGCACGGTCCATGCATGCCAGTGGCGCAGCCAGGGCTAAAGAATAGGGGAGGGGGACAAAGGCGGCATTTTCCGATAGAAAAATCCCCGACGAGCAAAGACCTGTCAGGTCAAGAAGGAGTTCTTCACTACAGAGGTCCACGCATTTCCTTCAATCATGCATGACCTCTCCCTAACCCCTCCTAGTTATTTCTCGACGGGTTTGCGCAAATCCAGCCGGAGCAGTGCATGGGCCGGTCCCCCGTGCACCCTCTTGGCTACGCCCATGCAGGGCGCGATTTGCAAGGGGGAAGGGGGAATCTTCCCCCCCCCCACTGCCAAACTGCATCCCCCTACTGCTACATCCCCCACCACTACATCCCCCCACTGCTACATTTCCCAACAACTACATCCCCCAAGCTTGACATATTCCCCCCCCCCCACTGCTCCAGGTCACAAATCGCATCCTGGCTACGCCAATATTTCGGGTCGCATTTGAAGTTGTCCGCTACTGCTATTATGGAAGGGTTCGCGTTTAACACAAACGGGACGAATATTTCTCGTTTTATATTCTAGGAACAGAGACAGCACCGACTGTTCTTACGATTCTGTTTTCCGATACGTAATTCGTACCGTAAGTCTATAGGCCTATATATTTATACAGCTGAAAATCTATAATATCCCTATTAATTTTGATGGACGTTTCGCCGAAAGCGAATGCTCGAGAAGCTCAATATATGGTTCTCGTGGGAATAATGATGATTAATAACGGACAATCAAAAGAGTTACAGGTAGCCTAAAAGTATCATCACCACCACCACCACCGCCGCCACCACCACCACCACCACCACCACCACCGCCGCCAACATAAGGAACAGCAAGACTTAATTAACGTTAAAATGACACTCCGAGACCTATAAGAAGAATATATATATATATATATATATATATATATATATATATATTTCTTATATATTGCCTATATATATATATATATTCTTATATATTGCCTATATATATATATATATATATATATTTTTATATATAGCAGTCTTTTAAGCCAACAACAATAAACATTGTTCATCTAAAAGTATAGCCTGATTATTGTCATTTTCACTCTGGCTATATATACTATTCCATTCCGATGCACGCAATGTAACAATAATTATAAGTCTAAACCAGTGGCGTAGCTACGTTGGTGCAAACCGGTGCAATTGCACCGGTCGGACCGCCTATAGGGCAACTTGTGCAAATCGTGTAAATCCGATGAGATTTCTATTGGGGTGGGGTGAGGGGGGGGTGAACATGGTATTGTAGGTTGTACAAGACTGCAACCGGTTGGTTACAACTTTTCTAGCGAAACTGGCTTCTCCAGTCGGGCAGGCGGCTCAAGATGTACTGCGTTAAGTCTCGTCGTTATTGCATAGCATCTGGCATGACCCAAAGGAATGCGCTGATAAAGAAGTTATCTCAGAACTATCTCAAGTTCGGAGCAGAAGATCCCCGCTGTGGGATCGATGACAAACACAAACACAATAGCAACATGTTCCTAGTTCAGGATTGGCGTATACGTATCAGTGTTTCAGTTGGGTAGGGATGGTTTTCCGACGTGTCACTGCTGATCGTTCGAATAGGGCAAAATATCTCCATTCCTCTGATATTAAATTAAAAATGTCCAATTTAAGCAATAGAGAATGCCACAGGCAAAATTCTGAATGCCAAGAACTTTTGATATACAAGAGCTATGGCCTAATTTTGAAAAAAACTTGATTACTAGGTGCACTTCACTTGCCTGTCAAAAGTGCTAGCCATTCACACGTCTGCCAATACCATTCTCTGTAGTTTAAAAATGTCCAGTTTAAGCAATATACGAGGTGGTCACACTTCAGGCCCTATAAAAGTATCAGGAGGTAAGTTATATTTTCAGTTGTTATTGGGAATGACGCAAAACAGCATGCGAGTTGAGATGATCGAATTTGGTGCTAAAATATATATATTCTGACGGAATAAACGGATAGTGAATGTGGACGTCAATTTACACATAGAAATGCATGGCGTTAAGCAGTAGATAATGCCACAGGCAAAATTCTGAATGTCAAGCACTTTTGATATACAAGAAATAGTGCCCTAATTTTTGAAAAAAAACTTGATTACTGGTGCTCTTCACTTGCCTGTCAAAAGTGCTAGCCATCCACACGTCTGGCATTACCATTCTCTGTAGTTTAAAAATGGAAGTTGGTGCGGGTGATGCAAAGTGAAGAAGAAAAACAAGAAAAACGAAAAAAGGTCTTTGTTAGTAATGTTTTGCTCACTAAATGTTAAGAAACCTTGCCATAAAAAGGCCGACAAGCAAGAAAAATAGGGTAATTTACAGTATTGTTCACTACATTTTTTAAAAACTCACCGGAAAATAGGTTGAGAAGCAAAAAACGTCATCCGGAACCCCGGTGAGGGGGGATGCATCCCCAGTCATCAAAGTGGTGGAACCACCACTGAGTACATGTTGTACATTATGATAAAAACTTCACTGCTCGAGAAGTGAACCTGACATATTTAACGTTCACAATGACAGAGAAGAAAGTGGCACATCCCAAATTCCCAAGTGTCTTTTTGTGTGTCTAAAATGCGTTAAAATTCACACGCGGGCATTTGTAATTTTTAAAATTTTAAGGGGATTATACTCCCGGACCCCCATTAAAAAGGGGAGGAGGGGAAGGGAGGAGGAGAGAGAGAAAGGTTGAAGAAAAGAAAAGAAGGAAAAGGGCGGCTGGTTTGCACCGGTCGGGATTTTTTCCTAGCTACGCCAATGGTCTAAACTTCCAGTCCTTATTGGACGACGCCTACCGTTTTCCATGTGGAATCGATGGGCTCTTCTGACGCCTTCCAGTTTTCCACTCGAAGTCTCAACGACGACCGTTTCTTCGCCATTCGGCGTCAACGCCATCATCAAAACTATCATCAGACCTCCTGGAAGAGCTTTTCTTGTCGGCGCCATCTTTAATCCTACCGTCATATCCGGTTTTCTGGATAAACGCTAACGCAAACTCGACCGAACCCAGCACGTTAAACACAATAGGAATATAAGCCTATAATTATATGTTTGCGTCGAAGCGAAGCATACAGCAATTCCCTTTCCGCTTGGAGCTGTCGTATATAACGGAGTCGAGCGCTGATAATGATAGCTATCTATGCGTTTGTGATACGCGTCTTCGTCCTCACGATATAAGACGTTCTCTCTCTCTCTCTCTCTCTCTCTCTCTTTCTCTCTCTCTTAACAACTTCCGCTGTTCGCGGATACAACGCGCGGAAAATCGTTCGCTAATAAGCGGAACGCTTGAACAACAGCCGCCGCCGATCCAGGCTCAAGCCCCTTCCCTCAACAACCACCCCCCGCCCCCCAACGCGCCTTCGCCGACGAAAGGAGGGGTCGGCGGGTCGACAATTCATGTTCGCCGCCGCCGCCGCCGCCGCCGCCGCCGCCGCCGCCGCCGCCGCCGCCGCCGCCGCCGCCACCACGCCTACCATCACCGCCGCCGCCGCCGCGACTCACACGTTTACCCATTCCGTCTCCTTGAGATGTTCACAACATTGATAGAAAACTTTCGCCACCTAAGCTGCAACACGACGGTGTGAACATCGACAAGTGTCACGAGCGAAGGGTGTGATGTGTGTGTGTGAGAGAGAGAGAGAGAGAGAGAGAGAGAGAGAGAGAGAGAGAGAGAGAGAGAGAGAGAGAGAGAGAGAGAGAGAGAGAGAGAGGTGAGCGTCTGCTCCGAAGAATCGCCATCAAACGATTCTAGTTGCTGATCGATTATACACTATACAGTATCTGTATATATTATCTGCATTCTGTAGGTTGATGCAATATTTTGCTGCACAGTGGCAAAACGGAACTGTTCCTGATAGCCTTTACGGCAGACATTGTCGAATCTTTGAATCTGTGTAGCTGTTCACAAGTCTGCGGTAAATGCAAATAACAGAAAGGCGCAAACAACAAACTGGCCCGAGTACACATGATATTGTCACTATTTTGCACAGGACATAATAGGGCCTGTACTCTACCGGTCGAAGGTGCCTCCAATGGCGCAATTGAAGTCAACATGATTCGATTATTATCATAGACAGTTTTCGTCAGAAACGATTATCACGCTTAAAACTTAAGGTTACAGGATATTCTTCAAGGATCTCAGATTTGAATTTGTTTCTTTAGGAGACTATACTAGACTATAGACATGCTTATTCTCTTTACTGTGTATAAGTCTAAATAGCGTCTTATTATGACATAATAGTACAGCGGTAGAAGAATCAGTTGCGTTGCTTTGATGCGACTTTGCACCGGTCTCGTGGGAGAGGAGAGGGCGGGAAAGGGCGGATAGGAGCCTAGGAGGAATGTGAAAAGACCTTCGATGCGAAATTTTTGGAAAACTGGGCCTAAGTCGACGGCTTTTGCCAAAGAAACTCTCCAACAAATCGATGCGATGTTGTTTCTGGCTCCATGTTAGAAGTAAGTCGATATTTTCCGAGATCAAGTTTTGCCCTTTCCCACAGGTCTATAAATCATTCAATGCTTATAATAAATGACTGCTGTAGCAGAGGTATTCAAATGCCAGCTGGGTGCAGAGGAGAGAGAGAGAGAGAGAGAGAGAGAGAGAGAGAGAGAGAGAGAGAGAGAGAGAGAGAGAGAGAGAGAGAGAGAGAGAGAGAGAGAGAGAGAGAGAGAGAGAGAGAGAGAGAGAGAATAAGGAGACTAGGAGAGGACGGAGAAGGGATGGATTGGAAATATGAGGGACAAACCATGGACAACTAGATTAATGCTAGTAGTAATATTAATAATATTAGTAGTCTATGAACAAACATACACCCAATGTTAGATAACTGTAGGATGTAGAGAGCAGTGTAGGCCTACAGCCAGATGATCAATAAACCTCAAGCACTTGGAAGACAGAACGTTGGGGACTGCTGCACCGCCCATTATGAAATTACGTTGCTTAGCAACTATAGTATAGAATGACAAGAGAGCCTCGTTATAGACGAAGACGGCGTTGCGGGACAGACAGAGACACAGCGGTGCAAACCTGGCCAGAAAAACGGTCATGTCATAATTTCTCAACGCAATTTTTTGACTTGTCAGACTTATCAGCAGTGTTGGAGTTGCCGGGGTGGATGGGTTGAACCCCCCCCTCCCCCCAGCTAACTTGGTTGGACCCCCAGCTAACTTTGCAACCTTCCAAAATATCGCTTATCGGGTACAAGCGGTTTCTGTCATTCATTGAATTTCAGTCTAATGAAAATCTCAACCCCCCTCCACCCCCAGCTCAAATTTCACAACTCCAACACTGCTTTTCAGGACGTTAAAGAAGCACAGAAAGCTAGTGATGACCTTTCTTAGCATTTTTAAAGCAAAAACACCCATGTCCACAGCATTAAGGACTATGGACACTCCAAAAATACCCATGGGCCATGTCACGACACGAGGACATGGGTAGCAGTTTGCGCCGATGGACAGACAATAGGAAAATTATATATAATTTTAATATCTAGTTTATCTGTTAATTGTAGCATTTAATGACATTTTCTTGTATCTTCCTCTGACTGATCTCTGGAATGACCTGGATCTTTTGCGGATTGACTTTGAAGTACCATCGATTGATACCTTGAGTATTAGAACTGGTGTTATAGAAGTGCATAATTATTATTATTATTTATTATTCAGTGGCGTCGAGAGGGGGTGCGGGGGTGCGGACCGCACCGGGTGACACCATCTAGGGGGGTGACACCAAACAAGGGTGACCCTTTTTTGCTTGTCACGGACCAAGGATGACCTTTTTTTGCTTGTCACGGTATTTGAGAAGGAAAAATAAGAAAGATTTAAAAGATTTAGAAGAGGTCCCAAGTCTAAATGGGTGACACCACGATTTTACCGCACTGGGTGACACCAACCCTAGCGACGCCACTGTCAACCCTAGCGACGCCACTGTTATTATTATTAAATGGCTTATATGCATACACAGATGCTACTATGTGTAAAACTGCTGTACACTGTAACTACTGTACACTGTAGTCTCAACTGGACCGCGAGGCAATTTCTCCACGGCTTCAAAACTGACGTCTGTCTGGCGCCAATTCGACATTTGTCTCGTCTGACCTCGACCTCCAGCGACCATTATTCCTCGTCCGTTGTCACTGCCGCACAGGGTCTGGGGTGTGAACGGCAATTATAGACATTGACGACGAGTCGGTCTTTGTCAATCCGATCCGTCGACAGAGACACGAAACGCGTTGAAGTGAGATTTAATGAGCACCGACGACGGATTGGAGACGACCCCTGACCCCACTTCGCGTCAATCGAGTCGGCTTCGACGAACCCCCTCCCCTCCCTCGAAGGAACCGCGGGGCAGACTTGTCAGACGATCGTGAGAGAGAACGTTGACCAGACGCGGCGGGGTGGGGGGCATTTTCTGATCCGCCCCTGGGACTTTAGGATATTAACGATGTCCAGATCTTTCCATCTGCCACGCAAGAAGTCGCGAAACTATGAAAATCTCTTCACGGCACGTCGTCTCTGCCATAGATTTATTATTATATTAAAGTCTATGGTTCCTCCTTTAATGGGTTTCGCGACGCCATTACTGACACGTCCAATTTACGAACGAGTCTAGAGGTCTAACTTGCCAAAGATTGCAACAATACGACAACACGCAATTTGCCACAGTGATAACAAAACCTTTTTCGTAAGACCATTCAAATACACAAATGTATTCAACCGACGCAACTCCAAATCCGCCCGCGCTAGATTTTAAAGTACAGCGGGTCAACGCTGACGCTTTTTATGCACTTGAAGCGGAGACGAGCTCGGGCAATGAGGCGTCCGACCTCCAAATGCAAACCAAGTACCATCAATACCAGTGGCGTAGCCAGGATTTTCGGGTAGGGGGGGCACCAGAGCGAGCGAGGTGGTCTTGGAGCTGAGCCTCCAGTGGGGTCCAGGGGGCCGAGGCAGACCCCTTGTTCGAGGGTTAGGGGCGAAGCCTCCTGAAGCTGAAATTTTTGCAATTTAGTATAAACTTTGCACATATTTTTGCCAAAATCAGATTACAAACTTACTAGTCAATAGAATGAATAGATCAAGTCAATGTAGGTGCATTCGTGTTAATCGAAAGGTACTTCAAACTTTAGAACAAAGAGCCAGGTTGACAATAAAATAAAGCTTTAGCATCCAAGTTTTGTTGATCAAAAAAATTGACGATGTCAGTTTTTAACCGCCAGTCAAAGTTTATCTAAGTTCCCATCTACGCTCACAAAAGTTAGCAAACTGTAAGACCAAGTCATCGGTAGATAATGAAAGCACAGTAAGATGTTTTTTTCCACTGTTGCAAACAGTGGCGTAGCTAGGATTTCCGGAAGGGGGATTTTAAAAAAAAATTTCGTCGATAACCGCCAAGGTGGTTTCACCCCAAAAATCACCTCATTAAATAAAAATTGCATGGGAATACATAAAAATTTTGTTTTACGCCGTCCAAGAGGCGTTTTAACCCCAAAAACCCTCCGTGGCTACGCCACTTGTTGCAAGTATCAAAGCTTCAAGTTCAAGGCAATCTTGTGACATGGTTGATCGTAGCTACGTCTTCAGGTTGCAAAGCTTAGGGGTCGTCCATAAATGACGTACGCGATTTCGGCACTTTTTGACCCCCCTACGTAACGCGATGTAACAAAAAGTCAGACCCCCTAAAGTATGACGTGACAACGGACCGACCCCTTTTCGTCTTCCGAAAAGTCTTGACAAGCAAAGAAAAGGTCATTCATCTTTCTATTTTTTCCCTCTCCAAACATACTGACAAGCAAAAAAGGTCGTCCTTGTATTTTTCCCTCTCCAAATACCCTGACAAGTAAAACAAAGATCGTCACATAGAAATTTTGTGTTACGTCACATTTACGGAACCCCCTCCAACCCCTCGTCACACTTCGTAACAAATGTCCGGACCCCCTCCCCCTAGGCGCGTTACGTCATTTGTGGACGAGCCCTCAGAGAAAGCACGTTCTACACCTGCAGTTGCCACAGGCAAAGTCATACCAGTCCTGTACAGTAGCCTATATGAGGATCATCAGGCCCCGTCAGAGGCTGAAGGAGGCCCGGGCCAGTTTGAAATTTTGAAGCCCTGAACTCCAACAGTTGCGGACTATTGGAGTATTATAACTATAGACTATTAGTCAGTCCACACTATCCAGTAGCATCGTTTCGCACTTTTCTTGGGGGCAAGATAATTTTAGCAAATTTTCTGCCAATTTTGACACATTTTTAGCAAGCAATTTTTGCAATTTTGGACCAATTTTGTCAAATTTTGATAATTTTCAAATAATTTTTGGCAATTTTTGGGTAATTTTTTGCGATTTTGCCGATAACTTAACGAGTTGATCGAAAATGTTGATGTACATGTTAATTCTTAGCGCGTTTGCAGCATCAAACTGGACAATATCGCTCATTCAAATGCCGTGGAATATTTTTCTTTCGCTCTTCTTTGAATTCTGTATCCATATTGGCTACAAAACACGGGGATCAGCACCGGAACCTATGGGCATTGAGCCTACTAAATCTTTATAGGCCTAATCCAATGTACTAGTCAGCTCATCTGCTTTCTGTAGTACGTCTTGAAGTGTCGACTGGCCGTGAGGTCCGTCACCCAAATACCAATCTGTGAATGACTCACAGACCTGGAATGTCGGGGGTTCACCGCCTGTGAGCCCCGACATTCATGATTTGAACCAAGCTCTACATTATAAACACGCTGTCAACGGTAAGAAGGCGAATATCACCAATCAGCATGGCCAGAAGTTCAAGTTACTGGAAGGGTCGGGGGTAGGGTATCAACATTCTCCTCGGATTTGCACGATTCCCATGACCCAGTCAGACTGAGGTAGGGTGGGCACGTGCCCCCGTGCCCCCGTGGCTACGCTAATGATCAATACTGCGCTAAAAAGACAGGAGATGAGACAGAACAGAGCGGTCGTCAAAATTCAGTCGGTGTTCCGCGCAGAGGCGTCATTTGGGGAGGGCAGAGGGGTGCCACGGTCCATAAGGAAATGAAGAAATAATGCGTAATGTATTAACTAAATAAATAAATGTGAAATGTGCAAAAAGTCGAAAAATTTGCCCAAAATGTCAACAAATTACAGACTTGCCAAAATTTGCTCACAATATATCAAAATTTGGCTAAAATTGGCCAAAAAATTATCTCGCCCCAAGAAGTGTGAAATTATGCTACTGGTTCCGCGGACCGTCATCGAGCAGCAAATAAAGCTAAAGAAGCTATTGCAACTATCTTATATTGGGGTCGTCCATAAATTACATAACGCGATTTTGGCTTTTTTACCCCCCACATAACGCGACGTAACAAAACGTCAGACCCCCTAAAATATGACGTAACAACGGACCGACCCCCCATTTTCGTCTTCCGAAAAGTCTTGACAAGCAAAAAAAGAATAATCATGAAGAATATATTAAGCAAAAAATTAACACAAATACCTAAAATCCTTTTCTGAGTGAAACATTTATTTGTCTCTGTTGGATATTAAAATCAATCGCCAGCCTCTGCCCCTTCCTTCCATAGCCACACCCAAAGAAAACTGTCCTGTACATCTGATGTATGGTACCTTTTCATATTTTGAGAAATATTTTAACCTTTAACTCTGCACAAAACCAAGAGAAAAATTGTACAAGTCATTATAGGACATCAACAGCGTAATTATTTCTATACATCGGCAGCAGTGACCAGTTCAAACCATTGCCTAAGGGCGTCACTTAACGTCTGAGGAAGCGTGTGAACATTGCGCAATATGATGTAAAACGGAAAAGGAAAGACTTCGGCAAACTTCTGAATCCGTATCTGGAAAAAAAACACGACAAGTTACCGGTAATTTATAATTCAGTAAACTAGAAAATTCTAGAAATTATCTTAAAAGCAGGTAAACTTGCACAGCACTAAAATGATGGTAAATAGTAAATACTGGCGATGAATGTTTGCTTCTACTTTTGTCTTTTATATCTTTAATATTGTTATGCCTACCTTATTACTTTCATCGGTGGTGACATAGCTGGTATCTAAAATAGAGTCCTAAAAACACAAGAAATGTGAAAAGATAATAGACTTCATGTCTTTGTATTGGCAACATATTTCACGCAAAATAAGTGTGTGCCATAGATTTACAGCAATCACAAAGAAACCAGCCCAATGCTTAATAGATCCTAATCCAAAACCAACTGAACGACATTGTCCCAAGAATATGGAAAGATGCAAAAAATTCAGTTCCCCAGTTCTTCCCTCAATAACTTCAGAATAACTGCACATAAGAACAGCGCCGTGACAATCACAAGCTCCTTTGACTTTGACCTATGTCATGCGTACGGCGCTGTATAAATTATCTAGTATAATAATAATAATAATAATAATAATAATAATAATAATAATAATCACGAAGGAAATAAAAAAAACCTTATTGTCTGGATTGTCGAGCACAACAAATACAACGAATATGTTCGCTTCGCGTAGCATCTGGATGGCAGCTTCGACCGATTTCAGACCGTCTCTCATCTTGCCGTCCGAGACGATCAACAGGAGCTGGGCGGTGTTCGAATGTTGAAATGAACCCGAAAGACGACTCCGGGCATCTAACATCGTTCCCGCTACGAACTGTAACAGCTGCAGAAGAAAAGACAGGCTCTTAACCCCTTAACCGGACATTTATTTGTAACTCAATGTAAAATGGACAAGTATGCTTGTCATGGCTGGTTAAGGGGTTAAAATCGCAGAATGCGAAAAGGCGAAAAATTTGCATCTCAACCAACGAGTCACTTGCAAACGAACTATCGTCGTTAACCATTTGTGAAAAGAAATTAAAAGCACGAACACATTTTTTCCAGAGCAGAGTCCAGTTGTAGTGGACAAATGGCATAAAATCGACAAATACCAGTATCTTAACGCCACTGGTGTAGTCCCGGGGAGGGGGAATGCACCATTGAGTATGTGTGGGTGGAGGGGGGTTGGGGGTGGAAGGAAGTATGATAATTCACACGATGACGTTTTTTGCTTGGCAACACATTTGCCACCTGAAAATGCATAACATACAATTTTAAAATTGAGCTTGGCTATTGAAGACACTGGAAATGATCTACAAAGTAAATTATAATGAGATTATACTTTATAGAAAATGTTTAATGTACAGTAATGCCACAAATGTGTGCTCCCCCCCCCCATATGCTGACTCTTGTCCATTCAAAGACAACAATAGCATACTCTCCAAACTTTCGGATTCGGAATGACCATATCAGTACCATGGACAGAACGGGTTAACGTAGCAAAAGTACTTGCATGGACCATGTTGGTTGCGTTCTGCTTATATCGAAGCTGCTGTAAAATCTTGGCCCCAGAGTGCGGTGTGAACGATTCCTGGAAATTGTGCAGAATTCGGACCGATTCTCCAAAACTGAACAACACACAACCCAACTTAACGTTAATTTCGGTTTGACATCAACGTCAAAACGGTTCTGATAAACTTGGTGATGTCGTAAGTTACTACCGCAAATTCTGAATTGTTTAGGTTAGGAAAAATCTGAAACATACAGAAGAATGTTTACTTAATTAAACAGTCAGAGTAATAGAAATGAACCTGCAAATGGACAGTTCTCCCACTTCCAGCTTTGTGAGTGCATTTGATATGAGGGCTAAAGATTCATAGGCCAACTAGAACAGAAAAAAGCAAATTTCTCTGATCAGTAAATTCAGAAATAGTACATTTCACTGGCTGACAAAAACAATGAAAACTGTAACACCAGTGAAACCCACTTTGGACAACAACAAAATCTAAAACTATATGAAAAAAAATAGATTTTGCAAACAGTCTTTATAAGCCATTCAGATAATCAAATTCAAAACAACACTGTTCACATTCCCATAAATAGAAATTGAGTCTGCAAATAGAATAGGAAGAATTCCAGAAAACACAGTCGACTTGGCAAGTCGCACCTCTGTGAAAACTTATAGAAAAGTTTCACATCTGCATTTATGGCCTGTCCAGGAATTCCAATGCAAATAAAACTGCCAGGAAATATACAGGTGCATAAAAAACGACACAAAATGACTCACCTGCTTCGAGTCGTTGTACTCCATACTCGATGAGTCATCGATCGCAATCATCACCTGATACTGTCGTTTACTTGGCTTCGTTCTTCGCAGCCAGATTTTATCTTTACGAAACTGACTGGCAATGTACGGAATGACCTTTCGCATGCTAATGCGTTTTCCTGTCCGATAATCTCCTCTAAAAAGTCAGAGACACAAATTCACATTATTTTAATTTATGAAACTTAATACGTATCAATACATGCAAATATACATCGATAAAAAAGTGCAATGGTTAACTCTCAAACTAGCTTTGGATGAACATGCTTTGCGACCTTTGAACTTTAGGTTGTGTTGTGACCTTTGTGTTGTGACCTTTGTGTTGTGACCTTTGTGTTGTGACCTTTGTGTTGTGACCTTTGTGTTGTGACCTTTGTGTTGTGACCTTTGTGCTGTGACCTTTGAACTTTATGTTGTTTTGAGTTTCACTTAGGGTTTCTACTCAAAATAGGTTCACTATCAAAATCTGTAGAAAGTAAGTAAGTCTAATCACTTCAGTTTCGAAGCCTGCGTCGGTTCAAGAATCAGACGAACTTGTTCACAGAGTTCATGCGAAAGATGCAAAGTCAAATTCTCGTACTGCTGCCATAGCAACTGCGCCTCCTCCCACTTCAAATCAACATAACATCACAAACAAATCGGTTGAAATGACAAACAAACATTAACTTCAACGTTTTGCATCTTGTCATTCTAAAACAGACCAAAAAACTACTTAAATACTCTCTTTAGTTTGCATGAAAAGTCAACAAAATTATTAACTGATCAAAATTTGATAGATAGTACCGGGCGTAAAAGCTGTATTTAAAATTCTTCAAAATTCAAAGATTTCCAAAATTTGTTTCCAAAATTATGAGAAGCATTATAAAATCTATATAGCATTCAGTCTCAAATGAGAATGACAGAAAGAATATTCAAACACAATGATCTTCATAAATGCCTTGATAAAAACTACTGCAAAGGTGCTTATGCAGCTATGTGAAAAGACTCTTAGATAAATAGCACAGAATGAAAACTGTGAATATGAACTAAGTCTCTTTTGCATCACGTGATACAACAACATCAACCAACCTCAACATCAAATTCTGACACAAGATCCAGGCTGTTAATTCTATCCTCCAGTATTTTTCTCAGCTTTTCAACGTCAAGATCACGCGTTGGCTGTTACATTAGGAAACAAAAATTCAAAATATTACCTAAACTACAATGAAAAAAAACACTAGTTCTTCTCTGAAACAACCGCAGTAACATTCATCGTTCAAACGTGAAACAAAATTATGCAAACATTGAAACAGCACTTTTATAATAGCAGCTTGAATTTTTATCCAAAATCACGAGGGTCAAAACTCTATTTTCCCTTACTTTCCTTCCTTTCTTTTCATTCCCACCATCTATCCTTTTTGTACCCATCTCATTTTCATTTCATTTTCTCCCCCAACTAACTCATCCATTTAATTTATCCATTTTCCTTTTCAAAATGATTTAATTATAAACCCAGAAACTGATACACACCAAAATATTTACTCGTGTGACCAACAACAAATTTTACCTAATAGAATAATAAACAACTAATTTGATTACAATTCAGTTACACTATAATTTACTATCTTGGTACTGACGGTAAAGTTGTAATTCTCCAAGACTGTGTGTATCGAGGATTTAGAACTCCGAGGAACTGTGGATGTTTCCACGCGCTCTCCGCTAATGACAGTCTTGTCTTCAACATTTTTGCTCTTTCCGGAATCTTCTTCATCCGGTTCTTCCATTCTGGTTCCGGAAAGTTTCGTTGATGAAAGAGGTTTGACCATCGAGTCATTCTAAAAACACATGAAAACATTTAGACAGAAATTTTCATAGACTGCATCGCTTATGATGTTCTAAACTTCAGATCAACTGTAACTTTTGATCGCACAAAAAGGCACAAACTGAAAATCGCTAATTTCAAGTTCAAATGCTTAATATTTAATTTAAAACTAATGCGGTGGCAAAGTCAAATCTGTTCTTCTTAAAGAAGCACATCGTAATTAGAAACATGTTAGCCACAGAAATTCGCAAAAATAAATACTAGAAATTCTTCATCATCCTCTTCCATCTTGGCATCTTTGTTCACATCTTCATCCTTCCTAAGAGCATCCTTATCGATCTGTTGCCGCAGCTGATCCTCTGTTGCAGCATCCAAAGTCTGAGCATCGAATTGAGAAGTGGAATCGGTGATGTATTCATAAGTGTCACCGACCTGTGGCTCGCGCTAAGATCGAATACACATTTCAACAAAGTTTCAATATTTTATTTTACTTAAAGAAAGCAAGCAAAGGAATTTCAAAACACAACAAAACATCAATCAATCAATCAATAAACTTCTATGGCGCCACTATCATAATGCCGTGATCAGGCTTAAACTTTTATCGCGATAAACAAAAATGAACTGTGCTCCTAAAATACAGAACATCCATTCAGGGAAAAAATGATGCCAATTTTCCAAATTTTATCTCAACAAAAGCGCAGCAAAAAGGTCATGCTTAAGGCAATATTTCTTAGTAAGATTACAAATAAGGTCACGAACATATGACTCAAGTAACTGAATAGAAAATATGAATACTGGATTATTTTGTTCCTGTTCTGCCGTGGAGTCCACAGTTTTCAGGCGATTTTCGGTTTTTCAGCCGTATTACCCATACAACGGTCATCTTTTGACTGCCCAGGGGCGCCTTTTCTGCCTCTAAAATAATATATTTACTCAAAAATGACAGAATAAGAAAATCATTGTGAAAAAACCTACCATCACAGACATATAAGCATGTCAGTAAATAAGCCACAACAAAACTGTAACTACCAGTATGTCCTATCTACATTTTAGCACTCATGCCCAAGTAAGTAAGTAAGCAAATAAAATCTTGTGGATTTCTATAGCGCTTTGGAAAGCAGCACAACAGTAGCTGCTTATTCTTAGGCGCTCAGCCTTTCTTAAAATAGCCTATGGGAAAGATATATGATCAGCCAGGCAATAGTCAACAGCCTAACGTATAAGTCTTAAAATTTTAATTCTCAGTAATCATATGACATCCATGACAAACTAAAAATAAAATACTAAATTGTCATCGACCTGAAAGCTATGCAATATGCAAATGATCAATATTTCTTAAATGATAGATATGCAATTGGGCAACAAACCTTTTTCTTTTGTTTGTCCGCGCTTCCTTGAGCAACGGCATAAGACTTCCCCCCTTCGTTACCTTGAACATTGTCCGACATTGCAGCACCTCCAGCATTTTCCTATACAAACACACAATTGACCGAAACAAAACTTACAAAACAGGGAAACGAATTTCAATTGCAATTGGGCAAAATATTTACACTATACATGTACACAAAATGATCAGAATGAATGGTCATGCCAGTTAAATAGCTATTAAAATCTGTTAATGTTCACTGTTTTAAAAAGAAAGTCACCTCTTTTTCTGCGTCGTCTGTTGTGCCTGCCGTGTCTTTTATGCCTTCCATTTGCTGTACATCTTTTGTGCCGTGGTCACTCTTTTTCACTTCCGCGCTTTCTTGTTGAGCTGGATTTTCCTCTGGCTTCACGTCATCGTTTTCCTCCTTAAACATACAAAAAAGCATTGTCAAGAAGAGTTGAATAGTTGGTCAACATGGAAAAACGTTTACTATGCTGGAGAAGACAAAAAATTAAAATGGCATGACAAAAAGATAAAAATCTGCAACATCAGATTATTTATCATTATTATATTGATAGTTAATTAATTAACAATCGTACTTTTGCCTGATAACCGGGCTCATGCACAGTATCCTCTTGTTCTGTGTCAACATCCATTGGCTCATTATTCTGCTTGTCCTCCTACAATAAACAGTAAAGTAAGTAAGGCAAAATATCGTGGATTTATATAGCACTTTGGAAAGTAGTACAACGGTAGTTTCTTATTTGTATTAGTAGAAGCAAAGTATGTCAATTTGGCAGAAAGCAAAACATATTTCCATCAAGGGTGCATCCAAATAATACTTATGCACTGAGGGTGAGGCAATTTTGTGTATGTACGGTGTGCAAACGAGGGGTTGAAAATATGCCTTTTTTACATACATATTATATGGATGAGCCCCAACAGGCATAAAAATTATTGTGTTTGGTCGAATGAGCTGGCCAAGAACAATTCTAATTTATAAGCAAATCTATGCATCATTATTTTTACTCTCAACTCAAATAGTATCATAGATCGACCAGAAAATAGCATAGACTACAAAAAAACACCGCTCAAAGTTGGAGATAGGTTTGCCAAAGTGAAAAAAAGACAGCGTTTCGAACTTGTTCTTCTTCCCGCTGCTTTTCCTGTTCTTCTTCAATGTTTTCTTCCTGTGTTTCTGGTTGTGGCTCGTCCTTTTCAGTTGCGTTCTCTTCCCTCAGCTCCTGACCTTCCCCATCTTTGTTGGTGGGGATTTCCTCCGGGTTTTCCATCGGTTGTTCGCCATCGGTTTGGTCTTTGGCTTCGTTCTCTTCCGGCTTTGCGGCTGGCAAAGGCAGAAAATGTAAAATTACGAACAAATAATTCCTGCTATTAACTGCTGACATTATATGCTCCTTTGGAGGAGGTTTTCCAGATAATCAATTTCATCAATTCAGTTCTAGTGTAACTCTTCATATCAAAATTTAAACGAAAAACATAGAAAATAATTATTAAAACAACTCAAAGTAAGAAATAGATCAGCAGAAGAAACTCATTACCACATCATTAACCATATAAAAAATTTCACCAAAAACTCCAGCAATAATAGAAAGGTATTCACACAGCAGTTATAAAGCAAACTTAGCTGCATTCAAAAAAACCACTACTGTACTATTAAACACTTTGCAATCAAGGGCCAAGATCAAAAGATCAAAAGCCTGCATTATTAATAAGATGACAAGGACAAATTCAGCAATTCACCTTCTTCGTTGTCGTCTTCATTGCCGTCAATGTTGAGGTCATCAGGAAGTTCCATCGGTTCTTCCTCACCCTCTGGGGCTTGGACCTCAGTGGGTGGCATATGGACATTTTCATCCAATGTCTAATTTAGAAAACAATTCAACAGTACATACATACATACATACATACATACATACATACATACATACATACATATATACATATACATACATTAATTTATAAATACATAGGAAAAGTGCACTCAAATGGTGGCCTGCGGACCAGTGCAGATCCACCGAGGGTGTGAAATGGCCCATGAAGATACTGAAACAGTCAATAAATTTCTCTAATGCTTACTAAATACTTTCTAATGCCTTACATTCAACTTACCTGTTCTCTGTTACCTATAAAATATATTTTTGAAATAAAAAAATATATGCCAGGATCTTGGGTGCCAGTCATTAAGAAATTTGGCCCTTCACAAATTTTAACTGAAAACCCTTAACATGGAGTACCGGTAAGTGAATGGTGGCTTAACCATTTCCACACAGGCATTCAAGAATTATCAATGTCTATTTTTTCTCATTCAAACTTCCATTGTCCACTTGAGCTCTTCTCACAAAATTAAAAATGAATAATAAAATGTAGATAAAAATCTCATGGGCCTCTACTCCTAAAAAGATAATTGTGAAATGAAAGCAAATTTTGCATTAGCCTGATTCAAGTTCAAAATTTTAAAAACCCTCAAATTTTAGAAGTCAAAATATAACGAATGGATCTCACTTCTTCGTCAAATTCAGGCGATTCATCCAATTGATCTTCTTTTTCTGAATTCTTATTTTTGTCGTCCAGGCGCCTCTTGGCATCTATCGTCTTTGGCGGCCAGTTCTGCCTTGCTCTGCTGTCCATCGCCGTCTCCAAATTCTTCTTTCTTGTTCTTCAATTTCAACCAAAAACACTTTAACGCATCAAAATAATGGGCCCAGCAAAAGAAACTATTTGCCTAACATGCATATAAGATGAAAATGGTTCAATGTCTTCTTTTTCTTACGTTTCGTTCTGATTCCTCCTCTTCTTCTTCTTCATCGCTACCCCACATCTTTTCATCCAGTTTGTCAACATCTTCTTCCCCAACATCACCCATTTCTTTGTCAAGCTCATCTTCAACATCTTTGTCATTTTTATCATCCTCCTCCTCATCATCTTCTTCATCTACACGAATAAAGAATAATTCCACTATCGTTAATAATTTAATCATAATCATGATCACAATAATAATAATAATAATAATAATAATAATAATAATCATCATCATTCTACATAAGTAAGTGAATAATGTACAAATGAAATACTATTAAAAGCCTTTGTGTACCAATACACATCCAAATGATTGTGCAAAAGTTAGATTCTTGAGTCCTAATTTTTAAATCCGCAAACTAGTCGTCAAAACCAATAGGTACCAATAATATTAACGTTCAACGCAAACATAATTTGAAATAAAGCACAGATCACATCATAATACCGTAAGAAAATTGCAACTTAAAATTCAGTTTTCAAGGAATTGCTTACGAGTCTGCCAAAACTATTAAAAAGTTGGTTAAGCCACCATTTTTCACCAGCAAAATGTTTGTTGGTTACCGTTTTTCTCCAGATCGTGAATTTTCCCATCGAGGTTGTTAGACATTTCAATGGCATTGTCCTCTGATTGGATGTCGGGTTGATTGCCTTTGTCAATGTCTTTCTCTTTCTCCTTCAATCCTTCCACCTAAACGCAAAGCAATATTTTCACATACCTGAGAATATAGCCATCATAAACAATATTAACATAGCACTGTAGTCTGTCAAAACATAATTTAGTGATAATTTAAAAATAAATGTTTGCTCACCTGATCCTCACTTTCAATCTTCTCACTGACGTCTTGCACTCCCTCTCCTTCACCAACACCTCCACCCTCAATATCCTGAAACTCAGTGGCGCCCTCTTGCATCAGTTCATCCAACAGCCCTTGTGGCAAACAGAAGCCCTGTAAAGAGAACCAGAATCTGGCAAGTTTTTAAAATACGCATAACATTATCGTTGTTTAATTGGTCGTTTCAAAATGCAGAAATTTCATGACCTAATTTGAACAAATTTCGCAAATAAATCCACAGATAATTAATTATTAACGACTCGTACCTTCTGAGCAAGACCTTGGAAAATATCGAACAGAACAGTGAGGAGTTTGGCGGTGGCACGGAAACCGGCGATGCGCTGAGTCATAACGAACTGCGCCAAACAGACATACTGCCTGAAGATCGGCAGACGATTCAGCAAACTGCGCAAAGCACTCCGCACAGTTCCAAAGAGCTGAGGGTCGTTACTCCAGGTCCTGACCGACGATATGAGATCATCAAGAGACCGGCTTATCTACAGAAAGAATATATATATATATATATATATATATATATATATATATATATATATATATAATAAAATGAATAGTGCACTGTACTCTCAAAGACCAAGAAGGCAGTCAATTTCTGAAATTTTTAAGCTACCTACAAAGGTAACTCAGACTGCATTTGAACCAATGGCACCAAAATTCATTTACAAAATGAATAGATGAGTGACCAGAATATGAATTGCAGGACTTCACTATGCTTATGGTGCTACATAAATTGGTAAATATACATACATACATACAAAAGTCAGATTGACCTGTATAAATTTACATTATTTCTCTCATGCTTCTTGACAAAACTCATCTTGCACTTTTATATACCGGTATTTTAAATTTTAAAGGAAACAAGCGGGTTTAAAGGTATCTCACCTTTTCCAACTGCATTGAATCCATATCATCTGACAACATCTTTCCCAACTTATTCGTCAAAATACCTTCAAATTCATCATCACTATTTTCACCCATACAGTCCCTGTTCCCAAAATTCGAACAACTTTCGTCCGTTGTTTGTTTCTCAACAGCCCCCAGTTTTTTGACAAATTCTTCAACCACCTTCAAACACTTTCTCATCAAACGATCAACCTCGTCGCAGAATTTATTGCCGATTTCGTCATCGTTGCACTTTTCGCTTGCTACATCGGCTATTGCATCGTTCTGCAGTGTGTGAAAATATTTTCCAAATCGGTCAAAGACATCGCTGATTTCCGAGGTGATGTAGCCGATTGATGCAGCAATCCCAGATGATTGAAAGGATGATGTGTGCATGAAAGACTGCTCAATATTTGACAGAACCTCGGACACATTTCTGAGCGTATCAAAACCCCTCTGAATGTCATTAACGTCAGCCCTAAAATACAGAAAATGCCCGTAAAAACCATGTACCCCTGTACGTACAGTTCTAGATATGCAGTCAAAGTTTTATATTTGAAAAAAACTCATTATAACCAACAGCCAGAAATTGTAGATTATTTTTGCACTGAATTAGGATGCCATTCATAGATTACTCAAACCGGCAAAGAATAATGCAGAAGAGAAACAAAGACCAAATTTGTCTAAAAGAGAATACGTACAAAGTGATAAAGACATCAGACTTCTGAGCTTTGTTTAGCTGATTCAAAATCCTGTTCAGACAGTTTTCAGAGTCCTAAAAATGAGAAATTAACACATGAAGAAACCAAAATCAATGCACCAATTATGACTGAACGTTCAATGCACTAAACAGTGCGCGAAAGTGCATAGATAAAATGCCAGAACTTTGGGGATTAGCGCGAAAAAGACGATAGACAACCTTTCATCGCATCATTGTAACTGCTACTCAGTACAAATGGCAAAATGATGCATGAAATGACAAAATGACTTTTTTAATCAAATCCAGATCGAAAGCTACCTCTAGTTTCGCAACACTGCGACACCAGATGTCGTCGTCTTTTTGAGCAGTTGCCATAACCGGTAGATGCTCATGCTTTATAGGCGAAATCTGCTCGTATTGATGCTCGCTGTTTGGAGCGCAGTGTAAGAGCAGTCTAAACTGCCGCACAAAGTCAGCGACCCGTTCTGTAATCGACTTTAACTCCATCTGAATAAAAACAAACACATGAAGTTTCTTATGCGTTATGTTACACCACCTTCTTCTCCACAATTCAATACCAAAACCATTGTCGTTAGTGTAGCCAAAAGGACAGTGCTCAAAGTTACAATGCTGTATGTCTACCTGCCACAGTTTAGCCATATTCTGAGATGGCAATGTTGTCTGATCAGTGCTGTTCAACGAGGAAAGCTTCTGCACGCATTTCTGTCAAAATAAAATCAAAGACATTAGAAATTGATAGCATAACTTAGTGATAAGGATAAACAGCCTACTAAAAGAAACATTTATTCGATCTCATTCATAAAATACAGTGAAACAAAATTGACAAGACAACTTTTTCTGTGGAGAGCCCACAGTTTTGGAATTTTCTTCCCCTGTCTGTCGGATTTTCCAACAAACTGAGCGCTTTCAAATGAAGATTTGAAATTTTCATCTCATACAGACAGCTTTTCCTCCAATAGCCTACCTTGCTGTTTCCCAATGACTGACATTTTGATTGCCCTAGTCGTTCGCATTTCTGATTTGGAGTAACATTGATTGATATTGCAGAGTATTAGAAATGTTGCTATAAAAGTGCATAATAATAATAACAACAATAATTATTATTATTATTATTATTATTATTATTATTGTGTTTTTGAGAATAAAAATGGAATTTGTCTGAGATCACACCTGATTGCAAGAAATTTGTTCGCATAATCAACGAGATGCCTGCGCTGTTTCTCTACTTCTGCCGACAAATGCTCGGAAAATCCCTTACTTCTGTCAAGAACATTCGTGTCAAGCTCCTAGGAAAGAAATAAAAACATAGCAACAGTTATTTAATTCACCAAAATACTTCATTCCTAAACAACAACAACAACAACATCATAAATAGATGAGTCGTGCCATTCTAACTGCAGAACATAATCACAGAAGATTACCTCTGAGATAAGAAATCAAAATGAAGATCAAATTCACCAACATGACATAATAATAATAATAATAATAATAATAATAATAATAATAATAATAATGAACTAATTACGGTGGCATATTGTACAAGTACTATGTACAAATTGTACATTAAGTACATTATGTACCTTTGAAGGTGTTTGGATAGCTGTATGGAAAAGTGTCCGCCTGTTCAGACAACGTACAAAGTACTTATCGCATCCATTCCATGCCGACGCTGTCACACCGTCACAGCTAAAACACAAAAATACGTTTCATACATACATCTGAACTTCTGTAAGAGTTTACGAATGGCTACATTACATGCTGTCAGGGCAAGCAATGTCAGTCTACTAAATAATCCACAGTTTCTTTTTATCTTGGCTGCAGGATCTTATATATTATACTGTCATAATCCTGACTATTAACCCCTTAACTGGGTGCTCTGAGTAGTGCTCGTCCATTTTACATTCAGTTACAAATAGTTGCCCAGTTAAGGGTTAAAAAAACACACACACAAATTCAAACACAGAGTTAGCAAAATCTCACACAGATATAATCGCCTGACCTCTCCGTAAGCAGCTGGGAAAGAGATAAAGCGATGTCGCACGGTTTCTGTGTGAACCACTTCAGCAAATAGCCTCTATGTTCTGTCGAGTTCATCTCCACAAGACCCTTTTGATAAGACAACCCTACATGCAACACATAACATAATTCATCGTATAATAATTACACACACGCGTCGCGCGCTCGCTCGCGCATGCATGCACAAACAACATTACTACTAACTGCATCTATACAGGCATAGGAAATACATCTTGTAACCTATGCCAACGTTTTATTTAATCTTCATGTGCTTAGCATTGTCCTGCCAATAATCATAGAATCATTGAACCTTGAGAAGGTCAGATTACAAACAGCGACCAAAGATTTTGCATAAATAAACCTTCCGTCTCAATCAGCACAGAGCTGTGACACTGAACTAACATGGTCAACAGACTAAGTCTGTGGCAAACCGATGGTTACAGCTCCAAAGTGAGCGCAAAATAGAAATGTCCTGTATACGCGCAAAAGCACTTATAACTGCTGACTAACCCATAACTTTGAGCTGCTTGAAAAGATCGACAAGAGCCTTTTTCTTTCGCTGGCAGATGTGTTTCACCTCCGATTTCTGCTTCTCTTTGTCTTTGATGTGATCGACGCTTAACGACTGAAGCTCACGAACACCAACGATTACATCGCCTGGAGATATTTGTCGCAAAAGAACAAAACGTCAAAGTTAAAAGAACTTTGAAATAATAACCATGTGTTTACAGGGGGCCTAGGTCACGGGAGGGGGGACGATCCCATCCAATAACTAGTGAAGGGGGCATATAGTATCATTTACCCCCCCCCAAATGTTTTGTGATTCTTTGCTTAACATTCTCAAATGTTGGACAAGCAAAAACAAGGCCATCAAAAGAGAGTTTAAACATATTTATGGATGGGTACACTTTTTAAAAACATTGTTCCATCACCCTTCCCCACCCCAAAGCTGATGGCAGGAATATGTTCCTGTATATTTACACATATTCAGAGAAACACAATAATGTGCAAATAAGACAACAAAGAAAACTTCAGTGAATGAACACACACACACATTCAATGCAATATAAAATGTCCTAACAACTTACCTGTGAATTCGTCAAGAAGTTGAACAAGACCATCGTATGACATTTTTGACATGATGTCATGACAATATCGTGACATTCTACGTGACAGATGAGGAACTTTTGATGCAACATCTTCTGGCAATTCGACCTAGAACAACATCACACGCACGCTGAATAAACGCTGAATAAAACAAAATAATCACAAAAACAAGATCAATCAAAACACAAACAGCCAACAATCTGTAAAAATCTGTAAAAGCACTAACGGCAACAAATCGCAATAGAATTAAATGAACAAGACACACTCACAATTAATATTTACCATAAATAATAAAATATTAGTCACAAATTTTGTTTTGTACACAAATTTGGCAAAATCTGCAAGATCTTCAAACCATTTCATAAAGTTACATTTGGACCATCAGTGCCCTGCAGCTTCTAACACGTTCGATTTAGTAATTAGTAATAGAAACTGCATTTAATACTACCATTTTCGTTAGGAATTTGTCGAAGTTGGCTTCACAGCTGGACTCAGCGGGGCCCTTTTGACCCACTGGTGCCTCGAGTTCTGACTCGTTCTCCATAAGAATTGAACGGACAGAAGTTGCCAGGACCGATTCGAACTGCTTCATGTGTTTGTGAAGCGTTTTATGAGATTTGTGAACTGCAGCTTTGACGGCGTAGAAATTCTTGTCGTTCCAACGAGCGATTTTGACAAAATCCTGCAACAAACCAGAAAAAGTTCAATTCGTCCACAAATTCAATCCACTTTATCTCATAATGTTTCAATATTTCAGCAATAATGAATTTTCTTGGAAAAACTAAACAAGTATGTATAATGATCAGCATGTTAATCAAGAACACAAGCAACATATTTCTAAACAAATAATAATCATTTGTCAAACACATTCGACAATAACCATTCTAAATAAGTGCCTAGAATTGTTAAAATATAAACAAATTAACAAGGACGAAAATACTAAAGACTGAGAATATTCGGAGCTGCTCAAAACCCGAGAAAAAGCGACAAATTTTCAAAGATAACTTGAAGATAAACACATAAAAGTCAAAATAGTCATCAGTTACAACATTTCTTTTCTCCAGCACCCGACCTTTGTACCTCACAGCACTAGCCTCCCCAAAAGAATTTTCAAAATAATTTTTAACAAAGAGTCATCACTCACTTCTTATGCAAAGGATTCAGTGGGATGTCAGATAAAACTAACCAAGTTTGCATAACATTACATAAAAGTACTTAATATACAACCAATTGAATTGTAGATGCCAATCTACAATGCTAATAATACAACCGAATAGAGCAAAAAGCAGAACAAGTCTTCCTATACCTTGAGTTCTTTCTCAATTGGAGTTCTTGATTTAGATGTGAACACTTCAATGTTGGGCAGAAACTGTTCATAGAACTGATAGACATTCCAGAAAATGCTTTGAATATCGCCTGTTGCATCAAGAATTTAAAGAAACCGTTAAATCACAAATGATCACAATTACAGTAAATGAGAAAGAAGTTCACAAGAAACATAAAAGTGAATAAAATAAAATAAAACAGAAATAAAAGAGGAAAAGATGGTAATTGAGACAGAATCTCGTGTGATCAAATGGCTCAAATTCACAAAATTCTTCTAAATTTTGTAAGTAATTCCTCTAACTACATCCACAGTTCCACACCGAGGAAACGATGGAAAATTGTATTTAAAAAACTGTTTCTAGTATTGCAAAAACCAATATTAAAAAGTCAAACAAACCGAGTTGTGGTGACGACGACTCAGAATGCATCAAGTGACAGTGAAAAGCGAGTAAGATCCTCAGGCGACCAACATACTCTCCAACTTGAGAAGACTCGAGGAATTCGTGCAGAGCTTTAAGAAGCTCGGGCAAATCATTCTCTGGCTAAAAATTTAAACATCAAAGAATAGAACTAAAAACCCCCTTGACACTTAGAAATAAAATAAATAGATGATGATGATGATGATGATGATGATGATGATTCATAGCTACATTGGTCAAAATAACAAATGCCTCATGTTGTCCTGCTTACCAGTGCAGTAGACCCTGGCTTCAGATACAGTTCGACCAACTTGTAAACATGGAACCACCAATGACATGACTTCTGATGAGCTTTAAATGAAACTGAATCAAGGCAAGATTTCCAACAACTGAAAAACAAAAAACCATAACTTTTATAAAGGAAATCTTCTTCTGAACGCAATGAAATATTTGAAAGTTCAGAATAGAGGAAACTTATAAAATCTTTCTAGAACGAAGCCTCACGTGTGCATTTAGAACTGTACCTGCGCAAAGAACTTGCTGGACATAAATTTTGCACATCAAACCATCAATAACATTAGTAAAATTCCTAAACTTGGATAACACATAGCCAACCACGATGACCCTTGGGATAAAACTACCATGCTAAACTGACCTTCCACCTTTTGGGTATTACCACTTTAAACTCAGATAAAGTGCCTAAGAATAAGTAGCTTCTGCGGCACTACCTTTAAAAAGTAAAATAGTAATGTCCTTCCCGAGCTCTCAAGGCTAACCTCAAGGCTCAAAGGGCGGCGCTGATCTCCATTTCCAAGGCCCTCAGCCACCAGGCAACTGGTGCAAGTTACTTGATATGGGGCCAGTGTTCTCATGCAGCGCGCCTGTTTACTTCGCGGATTAATCTGCTACTCAGTTGCCATCGCCATCTGGCGAAAGAAGACTGAGTCGACCTTAGGGCCCCTGCAGGTCTCGAACCTGCAACCTTCTGTTCCATCGTTCAACGTTGTTACCACTCTGCTAACTTCTTGCCCCTTGAAAGCACCACATAAATTCACACAAATTTAGCCTACCTACCTACAAAGGAAATTAACAAAACTCTTTTTCATCTCTACAAACCTGAGTTCGAGCGACCGCCAGCGGATGACTAGCTGCGTGATCTCTTCCATGTGAGAAGCGATGGAGACGCGTGAAGCGGCAACCGCCTCCCAGTCTTTTGAATGCTCCAAAAGCATTTCAAGACCCAAGACAAAGCGTATGACGGAACTTTTCACTGGAAACCCGTTAATACGCGAGATGATCGTCACCAACTGCAAAATAGCAATTCAGAGATGGCTGCCAATATCTGTTTATTGCTACCTACTCAACCCACTCATAGATATTTTATTCAGCCGGGTCTACAAGACAATCTTGCACCAAACAAGAGCAGATTTGTTAATTGCTTACCATTTTGAGAGTTGGATGGTCGGGCCAAGATTCGAGCAGTTCACGAATTCGCAGCAGAAACTTTTCCAAAACAGGAAGGCAGAGCAAAACTTCTTCGACATTTGAATCGTAATAAATATCATAAGGACGTAACGGTACCTGAAATAAATACAGTACCGGTATATGCATTCCTTCTTTTACGCATGTACTAGTAATATCACCATCTGATGCCTTCCTATAACATTATGAATTTGAAGCCTTTGTTTCCTGAAACTCCTAAAAATCTCATGTCATCATGTATATTGCAGTCTTTACATTAGCACACTACAGCTGCACAAGAGGCCACAAATTCAAATTGTTCAAACAGAGGGTGGGACCAAGGAAGAACCATTTTCAGTGCAAGAGTTGTGCAAAAGTGGAACAGCCCATTTGGGAAAACTAGGTTATCATAAATGCAGAACTATTACAGTGGTTTTAACGTGGGCTAACTTGCTTAGCCTCCTAAACTCACTTTAAATCAAGCTATCATTATAGTAAACTTTGAACTGTGCATTACAGATGCTGCTATATTACTTGTCAAGTGAGAGAGGTCCTAGTGTGCAAACTACATAATGACAATACATTTGCATACATACATAATGACAACATACATTTGTACATACATACATAGTCATGCATATATAGTCACACAACAAGTCAAGAAATGAGACCTTAAGTTTAACATTTGTTTCATCAGCTGTGGTTTTCCATGAAATTCTGGAGACAGAATGCTTCCACTGGAGAAGGCAGCCAACATCAAATGACCTCCAATCAAATGTGGCTCCAGTTCAGGACCTGACAAGGATAACATTTCATAATTTCATTCAGAAACAATGCAGAAACAGTGAAAAACAAAAATGATTAAGTAATCTGATGCTATAGTCAAATCTGAATGACATTATCCGTAGAAATACCTCTGTCTTGAGGACTGCACATCTACAGAGCACTAACAGTGCTTTGTATGGTAAGAACTATAAATTTATCCTTGCTCTCATGAAAGCTCCAGAAAAGAATTTTCTTCAAGTAACACAATATTCTTCATAAATAAATATATTAAAAAAGTATTAATTTATTATTTGAGGCTTGCCATACCAGATACACAGTAGAACTTTATTATAAAGTACTTAGCAGGTCTGTAAAATTCAGTACGCTATATTCGAGGTACATTAATCCAATATGGTAGCTCATAACACAGAACCGTACATTGCGGTACATTATAACCGAATATACGTTATAATGAAGTCCATTACATCGAAGTGCTACTGTGCTACTGCATTTGGAAATCTAATCGGTGTAGTTTTCTTACTCAATAATAATATATAATTAATCAAATACTCACTTAGCTGAGAAACTATGGATTTTGTTATTTCTGCTGCAATTTCATAGCTCTGCAAGAGTGGTTTCAGCGAATCAATGCCACTCTTCAGAGTTCCCTCTGACGTTGTCACCTGGTGCCAAGGAGACGACGTCAGGTAAATGAAAACCGACTGATGAATGGCGGACACTACCGACATCTCCTCGTCTGTCACTCCTGACATCTCAAGCAGATGACTCATCTCCTCGACAGACGTTTCAAGACCGGAAGCCTTGTTTGAAATGTCCTCATCTCTGATATTCCTGAAATCCTAAAAAGTACAATTAATAATTTACCTTAGAATTCACTAACAGATCTAAATATTTATCACGCTGTGATATCAAGCTTCAGCAAATTTTAGGTCAACATGGTCATTATAAAATACAAAACATAAATTCAATTTAACAAGCAAAACAAATTTTTAGACACTTCCAAATAAAAATAGATAACACCAATTATCAAAATTAATATTTTGATATTATAATATATTTAATAATTAATGAATAATATAATAAATGCTTTAAAATAATAGCAAATGAACCACATGCCTCTTCGAAACACGGAAACCGAGCCCCGATTTCCACCTCGTCTCTTTCCTCTTCAGTACGAGTCTCTCCGATGTTCTTGTATCGGTAGATACTCGATTCTTCTTCTTCCTTCTGTCGTTTCATTTCCTCCGCCCTTTTCCACGACGACACGTACTGGTCGAATATAAGTTCAAACGTTTGAACGGCGGTCCGAGACAACGAACCAGAGGACATGACGGCATTGTTGAGATGCAGCAGCGAAATCTGCAAAATTCTGTCGGCAAAAAACAATATCAAAGCAAATGAAACTGATTTAGTCACACACACACACACACACACACACACACACACACACACACACACACTCAAAGTGCACTCAAAACAGATCCAATGTATGAAAACCTGACGTATAAAAGGTATAAAAATATGCAAAACAGTCACTGGTAATGAATAAAATGCTAAAGTGTTTTACATACTCAAGCATAACATCTATCATAAGCGCCAAGCACAAGTAGCTACTGTGGCACTTCTTTAGAAAGCGCTATATAAATCCATGCGATTCTACATACTTTACTTACTTGCTTACTTAACATCCTTGTAATCCTTAAAAACTACTATTGCACAATATTACATCACATTTTTCTAATTTAATTCAAAATCCATTTATTGATGAAAACATAATCCAAGTCATAATGAATGTCTGAAATTTCCAAATGTTTTGATTAATTAGATTAGAATAAAATTTGCCAAAAGCAATTCCACAACCTTCATATTCTGCTTAGCAGCACTGATTGGCACAAACTGAATTAAAAATAATCTGGAAACCTTGGTAGCAGCGAACGTGCAACTGCGGCATTTTCTGACATGAGATCCTCCAGTCTGAATAGCAATTCACCGACTTTCGTTGACATAAGCTGAGTCACAAGATGGACAACCGAGGGACATTGTTTGCAAATGAAAGGAAAACGAACAAGAAGTCCGATTAGCTCTTCCACAGACAAAGAGCTCTTTGAAAACAAAAATACAATCATCACAAGAAACAACATAGACACTGACAACCAACAAACCGTGTCAACTCAATTAAAATGATAATCCGAAATCCCCAGTTAAACGCGATCATGGAAGAAGGAACGCATCAGAAGACAATAATGGTTGATAACAAATATTTTCTGCAACGTAAACAAATAAAATTCTGAGTGATTAACTGATATAAAATTTCATACACAATGATGCAGATATATACAAATATGAAATGCTCAAAAAACTATTTAAAACAAGAGTATTAAAATTTCCCAAAGGACCAACAGTTTTTTATTAGTTCATGGGCCATAGAAAGCAGAAGATAGGTTGAAAATAAGACAAAAGATATTTATCAAGTATTAGAAAAAAGTTATTTATTATTTCAATATCTTTGCGGGCCATTTTCACACCACTTGGCGGGCCGGATCTGGCCAGTGGGGCACCACTTGAACACCTCTGACATAAACTATAACATTACAATAATCAATTGTAGCCATGATCAAATGATATCAGAAAATAGATTTGCAAAACTTACTGCAATCACCAGCTCTCAAAATTACTGTCTATGCAACACTTGACCCTTAATTAACCCCTTAACGTGTATTTAACTGTAACTCAATGTAAAATGGACGGATATATCCGGGATCCCCAGTTAAGGGGTTATGACTGAGAACATGAGACAAGTAACCAGCCAGCAAAGTGTACTCACTTGGGCAGGCTGCTGGGAGGCAGACAAAGCAATGGTCAGACTCTTTGCCCAGACTGCCTGTGCCATGGAATCAACGCCAAACTGCAACTGGCGCAGAGCTGAAACGAAACCGCTCAGAACATCGCGATAGGCAGGATAAGATTTCCGAAGCGCTTCGACAAACTCGCAGCACATGGCGGAAAAGATCCTAGCCTCGTCGGCCGTGCTTGCCATCTGACGCTGGTCTGTGCCGTCAAAAAACCGACCGCAGGCGACCGATTAACGGAACATTCGAAGTGACAATTCGCAGATGACGCCGCGTCTCTCGTAACAAAGACGGATACTGGAATGGTCAAACAGAACAAAGCTTCTACAAAGTTCCCCAATTCAGGTACATGTACCAAATACAGAGTCAACTTACTTCCAAAACAAATTCAAAGTGTAGAAAAAACACAGGATTAGTTAAACCATGGAACCAATGAAGGCTGATAAAAATATGTGCCATTTATGGAAAATGTGCAACTTAGATATAGCTTATGCTCCAAATGGACAAGACAACTGCTTCTAACAACTAGCCAAACGAGTACTGCACTGTTGCTGATCAGTGGCTATTAAATGATTACTACAAAATCCATATCTGTTATTTCAATTCACCAAAAGGGGAAAATCTGCTGTCAAAATAATGCATTCAAAGCTACCAATGTATATGAAACCACATTTTCAATTGACGTAGCCAAATAGAACAAGTCTTGATCCAAGATCATTGAAAATCAGTGTTGCCTTAGTATTACATATAACGACTTTAAATTTTACATTAGTTTTTTCTCTATTTGGCTTGATTTGACACCTGAATACTCTAAACCTCAGAAATCACTAAAATGAACAAGACACAACTGCAGTGTTTTATCCAGACTCCCGGCCTTGAGGGAGGGGGGGAAGGAGAATTGACTTTGCTGGAGGGGAAGTTCAATGCAAAAATTTGTCAGTGCCAAATTTGGGGGGGATTTCGAGGTTTTGAGGGGAATCTCCCCCTAACAGGCCTGTATAAAACACTGCACAACTGTGCATTAGACATGAGTTACCTGTGAGAGTGTGGGTCGATATGCTATTTTGTTGGCGTTCTCTCTTATCCACGTCTCCAAAATCTGTTGCTGCTCGAAAAGGTGTGTGGCAAGTGGATGACTGGATTTAAAATCCGAACCGTAGAGAATGCTGCAATTCCAACGACGCATGTCTATTTCCTCTCGGACATCACGAAGCTAAAATTGACAATGAAAAATAATTACTAAACTAAAGCTTAAAATAAAACCAAAATAAAAACCAGAGCGGTTAAACTGAAATGAACTGCTTAAGATTTGCATGAATGAGCTAACTGTGCCAAGAAAATAGTTTCAACAGATTTAGTTTTCAAAATGCATTCGATATGCGACATCTGTTTAAAGCCACGAACTGATTATCCTAATTCGAAGATAGAAGCACATTGCTGTAACCTCGTTCCTCGAGTGTTGCAACTCAAACGCCATTCTCTGATTTGGATCAGCCGGCCCCTGAGGAACTTCCAGATGGCACTGGAGTATTCCAACGCTAGTCCACGCCTCACCGATCTTCATGACAAATTTCCAATAGTCAAATTCGTCACCACATTCTTCGATCTCTGTCACCAGCTGCATTGCATTCAAAAGGTATTCGCTCCAGTTTGGCAGCAGCATGGAAAGTGGAGATTGTGCCGAGATTTCTCTGTCCTCCAAAAGATGAAGAAGTTTCTGCTTAGAAACAAGCTTAGGATAACAAGCTCCAAATGGCAGTGAGTCGAGCAAGTTCTCCAGTATGCCGGATAAAAGTGCCAGGATGTTATTCCTGCATAAAGACAATATGCATTGACACAACTGGATTTTAACATAACTAACAGCTATAAATTATATTACTGATTAAAAAAGTGATGACGACAATGATGATAATGGGTTAAGGATAAATAAACCATCAAAAGATACAAAACTCAAACATTCACTGTAAATCTTTAGAAAATGGAAGCTCTCTCAATTTACCGATTCCAACAACCACTTCCAATACAGCCGGAATTCGTCCACAGAGCAACATTCAATGCCTTCAGCTGGCTCAGGCGCTCGTGGCCTCCACCCAGACGACAGTTTGCGGCCAAGTCATGTGACTGCGATGAAGTGTTTCCCACAAGAAGACTGAAGACGCAATAAGAAAAACTGGGACAGAAGACTGAATTAAAAACCTAAAATCACGACAAGAGAAGAGTTATTGCTGCAAACTTGGCAACAATTAGCACAAAGAGCAAAGTGAAAAGCATTACACTGCAAAAACAGTACATAAAAATACAATAAAATACAATACCCAAATAATGCACAGGAATACTGGTCACAGATGATCGAAAATGATTGCTACTTTGAATTTTACACTGGAATGTAACAGAAAAGTGGATTAAATCAAATTATAAAATTTAATTTTTACCTTTTCTGCACAGAATTGACCAGCCGTTTCTGGGTTCCACACAAGACATCTATTGATGCAAGTAACATTTTGCTTCAAATGCCCAAAGAAATTTGAAATAAGATCATCAGACACCTGAAAGACAGCAAAACTGATTCTGTAAGCAAATTGTCCATTTAAATCAATAAAATTATTTTAAAAATATATGACCACAAGGACTCTGCACTGTGCGCGTCTGTGTGCGTGTGTGAAAACAAATTTTCAGGGCATTGGACTTTCCAGAAAATCACATGATCTTAACTACCCTCAACCGATTTTATAGCCGTCAAGTGTTGAAAAGCCAAAAGGTGACCAAATACAATTTCATCAGAAAACACCACATCACAATTTAGTGTGTAGGGAGAATTTTTCTAGTTCTTCCCATGTTTTAAATTTACCTAAATAACAGACAAGCCATGAGTGCTACACCAGAACCTGTACTGCACCTGGTAGCCAGTCATGCACAAGCTGTCTGGAAACTAAGCCAAATGAACACATAAGAATATATCCAAGATGGTCTATAAATGACATTACAGACCTCTTTCATCGAAACAACGTTGGTCATCTTCAGCGGAACTAAACTCGTGGCCGGCAGAACGGTTCTCGCACAAGCAAAGGCGACGAGGGAGCCAAAATCAACCGAATTCGAGTTGGCGGATGAAAAGTACTGCGCCAAAAGGTGACTCTCCTCTGCGGAAAAGAGCAGTCCAAAAACCGGCCAAAGATTGAAAGTGGCCGCCTCGAAAGACGCAACATCGCGGACAGAATCGTCCAATGGCATTATATTGCTGCCGTGCTCAGCGGCAGCCGACCACCTAAAGCCAACGCTCGCAATGTATTCCTCCAGTTTCCCGACCGATGAATTTAGAACGTCTGAAAATATGCATCAACACAAAAAGAATGAACTTTACAATATAAAACCGAGCAAATTATGGCTGTGCGTTTAATGTGATCGCATACTCTAAAAACTTTTTAATGCACTGCATTTTCAGCCATTTTTTCCGCATATATACGATTTCTGCATAAATATGCAGCAAATTTATCTGCATTTTTCTCGATTTTCATCACACTTATAGCACTTTTTGCTATTTTCCTAATACAGGCATAGATTTACAGGGGATCAGTGTCTATTTAAGTGACCTTTTTGCTCATCAGCCTTTTTTTACCAAAAAACAGCTGCATTATGGAAATATGTGAGGTGAAATAGATGCATAAATGGGGAATTTGGGCACATAAATTGAACATTTCCGCATTTCCCCCGCATTACTGAATTCAATAATTAAACACATACACACACACAAGCAAAAACATTTGAATATGCAATTATCTAACCTGCTAATTCACTGGATGCATCCCAACAAACATTACTCAGCGCACAGACAACTTCAGTTTTAAAGTTCGAGAAGCTGGGATCAGAAACAACCTTCATGATATAACATTCCGCTTCAGGAGTTAAACCGTGTTTCGAGCAGACGTCAAGGCAGTCAGAAATCGCTTCAATCTGCAACAAAAACCCCAAAACAGATTCTGGTATTTATTCAATCATAAAGACAACACAAAAGACATTAAAAATTGCAAACTGAAGACATAGTAGAACATATGTGAAAATAGCAATATTACAACTGGTTTCCGGTTAGAAGAAAGAAGACGTAATAAGAACCAGATATAATTTGAAATCCTAACATAGCTAGAGAAATAGAGTTAGAGAAATTTCAAGGTCAGCCTGTCTTAAAAATTGCAAAATTTTCTTACAGCAAACTATTTCAAACAATAAAATCAAATAAAATTTCTATCAAATTATACTATTGTAAACAAAAAAATTGAAACAATATTGTCAGTCAAAACAAAACCGACTTAACAGGGAATCATTTTAGAAACTCCCATCTCAAAAGTTGGAACAATTAATTACCTTTAGGTTATTGACAGCTTCTGCTTCAATTCGAAATGGCTTCGTGTGACCAAGGTGCGACCTTATTGTTTCTCGAACTTTGTAAGCATCATCGTTCGACCCGAAATGATTTTGGAGCTGATCGGTGTGATATTTAAGGCGGTCAGGAAAACTTCAATCAAACAAAAAGTCATGAAATTAAGAAAACGAAAACAGTGGATTAACTATTGGTTGAAACTGACAGACATTCATCGAGAAACGACGGAAAATATTCGAGTGAGACAGGATTGTGTTGTTCTACATCGGATCACGACAAGTTCGTTCTACGATGCTAAAAAGGCAACCTCATCCAGACAAATTGAATCTAAAACCTTAAATCCTCGATAATAACCATGACTAAAGATTAAACTTCTGACTCTAAAATGCAAATTGGATCTCAATCTGATCAACTGTAGTAAAATTTCTAACAATAACATTTCAAATGAATTGGAAAAATTTCAATGGCACACCCTTTCACCCTTTGAGCAACAGAAACAATGTTATAAAACACACAATTTTTATTTCATGACATTTACATTTCAGAAATGTTTCTCAATAATGCAGCCCCTTACCAGCAGAAATAGACATACAGCAATTTCACTAAGCAACTATTACCCCATTCTAATTTTTACATAAAACTGGAGCAAATTGAAAGCGGTGATTAGACCTGAAGTAATGCAAACTGATTTAAACTAAAACATAGATAGGATAGCAAAAATCTGAGTAAAATGAAAATAACGGTAACAAAACAAACCAGATGCCATTTTCCAGCAAAGGTCGAATCAGATGAACGTGAAGCCAATTCCAGTGCAATGCCACTTCTGGCGCTCAGATCGGGCGACAAGCGAGGGTCCAGTGGACAACAGCATATTTCCAGAAACCTCATCAACCACGGCAAACCTTTCAAGATCTATTAAGAAACACACCCCGCAATGAATGTCAACATAGTTTCAAAGTCCACCTTACAGCTTCCCCACTCCAACTCCGACCGGTCTCTGGAATTAATAATGCCCGGCTGAAAACTTCAGCTACAGCTATCTCAACGGCAGATTAAGCGCCACAGAAATCAACAAAATTTTACTTACTTACTTACCATATGACAATGTCAATATACTTGGAATAAGTAATTCTTGAGCAAAGGATCATAATAGCTCTAAAATCTTTAAAATTATTTATTACTTAAGCATTAAAAAAAACTCCTTGAATCATTAAATGCATATAAAAGGCAGGTGAAGAGTGAGGTAGTCTCTCATAGCCTTCCTAATTAGGGGTGAACAACTTGTCCAAGGTTGTTACATAATGGCCAGGATCAAACTCAAACCCTCTGCCTCCTCTAGAATTCCACTGTGCACCCCATCATAAGAACAACTAACAAACGAATGTCAACGACAAAGAAGAGCTTTGGCACACCAGCAACAGTTGGTCATCCGTAAGTGGAAGTGGCGCTTCCAGCTGTTTCAAGACTGCCGTAAAAATGAATTCACAAACGGAGCGATGTACTGCAGCGCGGCATGAGGAAGTTCTTCATCATCCAGATCACCTTAAAAATCAATTCTAAAATTGCTACAGATTATTATTATTATTATTAGCATTTCTAGAGCGCATATATACGCAAAGCAGAAAATGCGCTAAAGTCAGTTAATCACATCGAATAACGATGTCTTCAGTTGTTTTCTAAAAGAGAACAGTGTCATGCTGGAATCAGAGGAACGCAATGTTTCTGGCAGACTGTTCCAAACAACTGGGACAGCAACGGAACATAAGTATATGGATAAAAATACCAAAAACTAATAAAACATGGACAGAATTCCTAACACTAGTTGAGTTCTTTAAGATAGGGCATATAAACTGATCCTTGTAGATGTTCCCAAGTGATGTTTAGCCATGACAATTTCAATCCTAATGCAAATAAATGCATGACAAGATGGCGTTATTCATCACAAATGATAAACTAACCATTCTGATGCGCCAGAGACATCTGAAAAGCAGACAAAGAAGATAAGGTTTCTTTTGATCGTTCGTCGACCAGAATTTGCATCGATGCCGCATCAGTTTGCGCAATCACAAATGCCAGGAAGATTCTACGACATCAAATAGTGCCAATTTTTGGAAAATTTTTGAATAAATCAACAAAATTATATAAAACAAAAGAATTGATAACAACAACTGAAGCAAAAGCAAAATCAGAAAAATAGTGAAGAGAAAGGAGAATTTCTTACTGGTTGCCCAGTTCCTTTGTGTCATTCAATTTCTTATTTACATCATCGTGTCCAGACCGGATACATGAGATCTGTATAATTCGATGCATGGCCTCGTTCCATCTCCAATCGACCGGAAGCCATTTCCACTCAATGTCTGAATAAAATTTATAAAACAAACTCCTGAAGATATAAGCAAGTTTCTTAGCACAAATTAAAGATATTAACACAAATCAAAAGATTAAAAAACTTTCCAAACTAATAACTGAATGCCCAGTTTCAAATGGCACAACCCACTTAACACAATTTCATTTTCAGCCCATTCTCTAACACCGAATTTTGAACACCCACTCTATCAAAACTCCCGTCAAATAGCAAACATTCAACGGAGCTGATAAAACAGATTTAAGACAACCAATCTGAAAAACTGCGCCCTCAAAGTTACTGCACAAAGCCAGCTAAAACGCCGGAAACGAGATGGAAAAAATCCATAAATACCGGAGGGTTGAAGCAGCTCCTTTGCTTTCACTTGCAATAATTCAAGAACTGGATTCTTCTGGACTACATCAAAAGCACTCAAGATTTTCTTGATCAGATTCTTTTTAACGGTATCCACTCCGTTGGTATGGAAAGCCATTGAGCTCTTCTCCATTTGATGATTTATGTAATGAAGAAGTAGCGGAATACTTTCAACGGGAGCGTTTTCAAACATGATCCTTGCGCCAACGAACAGTAATGATCGAATTCGATCGTGAAGCTCAGTCAAGGATCGTGACCACGGCACGTCGATAGACACAAGATCATTTCTGTAATAAAACCAAAAAACACACACATACACACACGCACACACACACAGTGGCGGCTCTAGGATCTGGCAAGTGGGGGGATTTGGGGTGGCAACTTATAATCATGGGGGGCCAACCATTTGTTGTTTAATGTATGTAGCATTAAGTATAGGTCCCAACTGGGGACAGGCACTCAATAGGGGGGCACGGGTCCCCTGCTCCCCCAAGTGGAGCCGCCACTGCACACATATGCACTCATCACAAAAATGCATTTCATTACGATCTTCTTGCAGTAGCATAATTTTAAAAGCTCTGTATATTCAAAATAGAATTTCTTACTTTTCGCCATTCTCTTGGGTAAAAACATTGGCGAGGTGAAGAAAAAGAGCTGAAGAAAAACGAACTGCTGCGAGATCCGGTTCGTCGGACAATTCCGACCCCGAGGGAAGGGGCCACGGCCACAGCCCGGCCTCAACGAAACCAAGAGAAGTTACTTCAGGCATTTTCAGTGACTGAAGATGAATTGTCAGCTGACAATCGATAAGATCCAATATTTTCTGTCAAAAAATATCAGCAAAAATTATCAAACAAAACCAATTTGTGAATCACAGAATCTGAAAATAACTGCATTGTCACACGATCCCAAAAATAAAAGCAAACATCTAAATTCCTCTCCAAATACTAGAATAAGACACAGCATAACAGCTAATGTAATGTAAAGTAATGTGGCATTTGTGTAGCGCCTCTTCTATTTCTACTAGAGGCATTCCTGGCATTGGAACAATAAGTAGTCATATCAAACTTTAAGCACAAAATAAATTTGTTCACTTTGGAGCCAAAAACAAACAACACCGAACTAAAATAAATCACGAGATAAGCCTAATCATATTGTGACAAAGGAACCATATTATTACAGTACTATTACAGCCTATTACAGTATTACAGCTTATTACAGTACAGAAATCTCCACCTGCTTTCTCTTCTGATCGTGCGCCATCTGGCCGTAGACATCTGACATCGTAGAACGAAGAGCCGCATGAAAACCGCTCCCTCGTTCCATCATCTGAGAAGCAAGCAAAGCGGTCTGAAGGAGATGAGTGACGCCAAAGTGTTCCTCTCGTCCAAACTGCTCCTTGAGATTTTCGTGAACAGAGATGATGACGTCAACGGGAATTCGGCCGACAATTCCGATGTCGTGCAGCATCGCCTTCACGTCGAATCGGTCGTATCCTTCACCGTCACCCTAGAAACATACGACCAGCACTCAAAACACAATTGATTGAAATTTATAAAATGACTGCCAAAAGAGAGCCTCAAGATTCTTAACTCAATGTATACCAATGTTCCACAACAAGAAAATGGCCGGTTTTGGGCTTTTGCGTAAAAGAGAAACTTCTAATTTCTAATTCATCTTGAAAATAACAATAACTTCCTCAACAAATCAAAACAGAAACAGGACGCGTGAAGCTTACTTCGCCGAGAATGCAAATTTCAATTCCTCGATTCCTCATCGCCCGAGAGATTTCTCCGTGCTTCGGATCCATCGATAAGAAGAGCCTGTTTGAAATAATTCCAAACCACGTCAACAGTACGTCGCATCAGCACAGAAGCCGGAATAAGAATGCCGACGAAAATCAACAGCATAAAAATATAAACATATTCTGCCAATCCACAATTCTGTCACCCGTGGCAACCTCCTTCTATGGAATTCGTTGCCAGACACAGTGACATTCTCTATCTCCTTTGAACGGTTCTCAGTTGCGCTGAAGACATATTTATTCAACATTTTATTTCCATTTATGTCAAGTGCTCTTGCTTTTGGCACCTAGCTACGTTATAGCGCTATAGAAATTGTCAACATAATAATAATAATAATAATAATAATAATAATAATAATAATAATAATTCGCTTCAATTGAACAGAGGCAAAACCCCCATAATGTCAAAGTAAGACATGCGTGTTGCTTCTCACCTAAAGTTTGAATGAGGCACGATTGTTGGCACAGTGCCATCAACGACCCCTCTCTCGTTAACGACAAGAACACCGTTCGGTTCAACCAATGCATTGAGACGATCCAAGACAGACGCACTAAAAACATGTCCAACAAAGCATTGTACAGCCAAGACAATGGCCAAGTAAAACATCATAGCCTACAGTGGTATCTAGGCTGTATACACTGAATAAGTGGGCCAGCAATCAATTCTATAGATAATCATGAAAATCATAATCATTGCGTGACCCTTGACCTTTTCTGATTGAAAACTCCAAGACCCTTCAATCTTTCCCACCATTTGTTGAATTTCGAGTGCTTATTTTCAAAAAGTGTCAGAAGTTTCGACCGGTAATCTTATGCCAAAACAAACAATGCCTTATATCATGTGTGTGTGTATATATCTTCTAAAGTCACATTTAAAAATACAGCTTAAGAAATCAATGCTGGGGAAGAAATAAAATAACAAGTAAAACCTGCAGAAGTTAACATTGTCGATTAGCAGCCAGGAGCCCTCTTTCAGACACTGAACAAGGGTGCTGTCGATCCATTCAAATCTTCCCCCGTGGTTCAATGTTTTGTCTGTCTCGAGACGTCCGAGTACGCCAGAAACCGAAGACTGCAGTTGGAAAATATTTTCTGAAAACAAATTATAACGCAAACCGTTTCTGCAAACAATAACTTCTGCATGACAGATTTTATTTCCAGAAGTCAAATGAAATAAAGAAACAGAAGATAGGCCCATCGTAAACTGCATCAATGAAAACTCAGAAGGAAAATAACAATTAAGAAATACGCGTGTTTAGAAAATCAGATTCAGAAGCCAACCTGTGTATTGACTCAAGTTATTCTTCGCAGCAAACGTCCGGAGAGTTGTCAGAATTCGATCAAAATGATGAAGATGACGATTAGCTTTATTGCACTCATTCTCGACTTCACTCAAATGACAACCTGTCAAAATGCTTATATAACCTTTTGGCATAAGAATATTAACAAGGCTCTGTATGCAACAGCAAAGTAGGACTTGTGATCATTTTCTTTCATTAAATAACATCCTATTTATTAGCAAATGAAGGCCAAAACAAGCTCAGATTAGTTCATTAAGAAATTCAAAATGTTTCTAAGTTTCTCACGTATACATATCTCAGTTGGCACAAAAGAAAACGTCAAAATACGCTCAAAGAAGACCCACGTCAAATTTACTACTGGCGGGCAGAGGCAAGAAATTACAGTTGACACCAAAAAACAATACATAATTAGTCTTTATTCCAAAAGCAATTGATAACAATTTACACAAATAAATTCATAGTACTTAACAATGAAAAGCAGCTTTAAAAGTTTCGAATGGATACATGGAAATTAAAGAGCTGATATCCCAAGCATAAGAAATCAATGGATATTTTTACCGTTGTGTGGACCTTCTGCGTGTTCCTTGTGCAAGAGATCGAGAATACGTTTAATTTCTTGCAAATCTGATGTATCACCGAGTGAGAGGACAATCGATACAATTTCTTGACACAAGTTTCTGATGTTGGCCTCCAATCCCTCAATTTGTCTCAACAGATTCATCTTAAAACAAACACCAACACTGTTACTTAAAAACACTTTAGTATTCCAAAGTGTCTCAGTAACATAATATAAAACAAAACAGATAAAGATTACCTTTTAGTAATTTTCATTAATAATAATAATAATAATAATAATAATAATAATAAATAATACTATTACTATTTTGAAAAATAAATTATAAAATGAATGGAATTCATCCTAGAATTTCATTTTCATTATAAAATTACCATAACAGTATTCTATTGCATTCATCTAAAAACTGTATTAAACAGATGCACAAGATTTTTAACCATTGATGGATGTACCTGTTTGATTTGGCCTATCCCAATTGGATTGTCTCCCCCCAATCAATCCAGCTAATTTTTTCAGCTTGACCTGGCTATAAATCGGAGTTGACTTGGTGTGCCATTGGCCGATGCCATAGCATTATGATAGTGGCGCCATAGAAGTCTATTGAATGATAATAGAAATATAAGAATAGAATATAAAAAGTTTCTGCTGTACAGATTTGAGCCAAGCCTCGGTACGAACCTGTTCGAAACCACCGAGCAGCTCAGTGGTGTCAATTGCACTGTTCATAGACAAGATTTTCAGCGGGGAACCAGTCAGTCGAGCAAGCAATTGGACCAACGACGTCTTACCAGTGCACGAGCCACCAATCTGAAGCCACAGTAGCATGCATAGTGTTACTATCTCATAAAAACCAATTTGCAAGGCAAATTTATGCCAAAAGTGAAGTACAATTTGAGATTTCCTATTATTTTCCACATAAAACAATGGATATTTTACAAAATATAATTTTAAAATTTTTTAAAAAATATCATTCTGATGCATTTCAAATCACAGTTCCTAGCACGAATGCAAAATCTTTTATTGCAACATTACACCAACTGCAACAATAAAAACACAGTTCAAAGTTCCAATGTATTTCATCAACGCCAGTTCAGGGGCTGTCATCAGCGCAGAATGATGCAAAAGATGCAAAAGTCGAAGACTCATCTGTTCTGTACAGCGCTCGACATCGCTCGAGAGCATCCGACGTCGAAGAAGAGAGTTGCCGACCTGGACGTACGTGTGAGTAACTGAAAACTGTCTACTTGTAAAATATTCTTTCACTGGTCGCTCAAATACCTTGAAAAGAAAAACCAACCGCACATACACACATACAAACAAACCACGAGTCCATACAGCTTTGTATCACAGAAATTCAATGTTTGGACTGCAGAAATGAAATTCCATAACATTTTAGATCAACTATACCAGCAAATGCACAAGTGGATATACATACTGAAAATTTATAGGCAACAGAATAGAGTCCATTTAAGAAGACTGACGGTAGAATAATTACAAAAAAAGCAAAACCTTTTCAAATGTTTCTAAAACTTTCATTCTGTCATCTTTTGTCCTCATTCTTGATACATAAAGCAAGTGTACAAATTCATCTGGTTCATACTTGCCAACAACCTTCAATAGCACAAAATAATAAACAGGATATTAGAAAGTCTGTTGAAGATAAACGACAAAACATTTTACTTCTATGAACCATGTTAAATCCCATTATGAAAATGCCATTGACACCCAATTTAGTTCAAACTCGAAAGAACGATTGCTACTATCAAGAAATAATAATACTTAATCAAAATTGTAACTAAAACTCCAATTACCATACTATCATTCTTTGCACAATTATTATTGTACCAGCATTGCTTGTAAAAATAAAGACAAGATGAGTGAGATACTAGAACATAGTGTGCATGTATAAAAACTGAACCGTGTATTCTGACTGACCTGGTTTTCCACCACAAGTTCGCACCAACGAAATAGATCTCGGAGATTAAACTCCCACGGACCGCCCTTCTGACCCCACGAGTGGGCAACAACAATCTCATCATGTATCTATAAGAAGCATTGAGCAAATTAAAATGGTGCTAGAAAAATATCAAATATTAACCCTCTGAATGCGTGGTACCGCTATAGCGAGATGACCGTATAGTTATAATCCCCAGTTACGCGGTTGAAAGGGTTAAAGGCAAATCGCTGACATTATAAAGATCTAAACAGAGATTGTCAGCCAACTGAAAGCAACTTAAAAACACCAGCATGTGAAATTCCATGCAAGCAACATTTTAAGATCTCAAAACTCTCATATTTTGTACTTAATTTTTTCTGTGAATTCGTTACAGTGCAAAGTAAAATAACTAAATGGCAGAAAATAATCTGTTAAAAATCTAATCTTAAAACATCCCCATTTGGCTTGGTCTGGTCCCTCTATGATTGCTCCCCCTGCCGGCCTGACTGACCCTTCCGGCCTGACCTGGCTCTAATTTGGATTGGACTTGGTGCGCCATCGGCTGATGTGATAGGCATTATGCTAGCGGCGCCATAGAAGTTCATCGATTGACTGGTTGAAATATATACCGTCTGGTTGAAATCAACCATTTGAGTCAACAATTGAGGTTCCAGCTGAGGAAACATCGTCTTCACAATAAACAACAGATCGGCCGTCAGAAGAGGATCGACGTAAACCTAAGATCAAAGAAGCAAACAGAATGTCCAGTGTTCACATAGACTAAACATATTAAAATCTGAAACAAGGCAAATTCCTTAATTCTCATTGAAAACAAAAAAAAACCATTTGGAACTGAACATATCCTAAAATTAAGAAAGTACTATCCTTTGAACAGAAATGCCAGCACAGAAATGAGTTCCAAGATTTCAGAATTTATAAGCAACAATCTTTTAGATCATAGTGGCATTAGAAAAATCAAAGATCACAATCGGGCTTTTCAAAACCAGCAACTCTGCTAAAATTATTAGAGAAAGCTCCTTAGGTCACAGCAGCATTGGAGTTTATGCACATGAAACTGACACAATACAGAAATACTATGATGTTAAATTGAATATATCACGAGAAATTCAAGAAATTCGAATGAAAAAATGTCTCGTAAGAAAATGCACATTGGGTTAACAAATGACAAACCTGAGTGAATCGATTGAGAAAAGATTTTGGAAGACCTTTGCGCCCTCCCCCCTCACTCAGTGGATTCTGACACGCAAACAGTTTCGTCTTTTCGTGCTGCACGCGGAAGGTCATTCCGAGCTCTGGGACGAAGACCTCGGAACGATGGTCAAAGCATGCATTCAGTCCCTCCAACACCGATTGAGAAGCCAAATTCAACTTAAGCAAAAAAAAAAGTCAAATCAAAACATTTAAATTGTGGAAAATAATACAATCCAGCTGTGCTGCTTGGTGGTCCAAGGAGGAATAATGCCCAGTATCGTGGGTGTGAGTACCTCCATGAAAAAAGGGTTTTTAACGTTTTCCAAAACTTTATGAAGGTTTTTACCTCATCGAAAACAACCCAATGTCCAGCCTTTAGAGCACTAAGGAGAGGTCCATCTCTCCAAGAAAATTGCCCTGCTTTTCCTCCTTCGATGGGAAGATCCGATCCAAAGAGGTCAGTAACATCCTAAACATCCAAATTCCTCTCTTTTAGTAGTTCTTTAAAATCTTTAAATCAATCAATTAATTATCAGATCTCTATGCTTGAATTTTATAACAAACAATAGAACAAGTATTTAGAAAATCTAGTTTAAGATTTGGGTAGGCTAACATCAGGTCAGGTCTTCGTCATATTCTTTTCTCCATACATCTCTCCAAAGCTCTGTCTTTAACTTTTGATTTTCTTGAGAGAGGTTCATCCCTGCCATGTGCAGATCCTCTTCCAAACCGTCCAAATCTTTGAGTTTGTAGGTGGTTTCCAGAGGGTCCAGTCCATTTCATTCTTCTTTTTCTGAAATATGGCAGAAATTTGTTGTATGTTCTTTGTATCAATCCTTAGTATTCTTCTAAGCCATTTATTTTCTGTTGCTACTAGTTTTTCTCAAATTCTTTTTTATGGTCCAAGATTCCACATCCAAAAATATCTATATTTTTACATGTCATGGTTTGAAAATATTGGTTAGGGTTGAGGGTTGATCCTGCCATTATTCTTCGTTTAATCTCCAAGTCCGAACCTCCTTTTGCTTCCAATTCACTTCCCAAGTAAACAAAATTCTTCACTATTTCAATTTCTTTTCCGTAACCCTATTCCCCATGTTTTTGTAAAATATAAATATTTTTCCACTCTCCGTTATTAAGGCCAGTGTTAACTCTACAATCCTTGAGAGGCATTCTGCTAAGACATGTATCATCATATTCTGCATCATCTAGAATGTTTTCTTCTTTTCAATGTCAATATAATGTTGAAGATTTTTGATAGAATACATCCTTGTCTAAATCCTGTTTTAATTTTGAACCACATTTCTTCTCCATAGAACATAAAACTTCTATATAAATTTTCAATTTTTATATTTTTTGCATGAATAATATTTGATTTCTTGGTCAGGAGGCAAAATCAATGACTAAATCTTTGAAATTCTAGTTTTTTCAATGGTTGTAGAGGATGAAGATTTGGTCAGCACCCTTTACTGGTTGGATTAGTTTTTCCTGAGGTTTCAGCCACTCAGATTCTGTCTATGACTTGAATTTTATAACAAACAATAGAATAAGTTCTGTAAGTTCTTGTGTATCTCTCCAGTCTATTTATTTCTATACTGCTTTGGAAAGCAGCACAACAGTGTTTTGGAGCATTTCTGCTTATTCTCCTGGGTGCTCAGCCTTTCTTAAAATAGCTTCATGGAAATCCTCTAATTTACATCTAAATTAAAAGATCAGCCAGGCAATAGTCTGCTTATTCTTAAACTCAGCCTTTCTTAAAATAGCTATGGGAAAGGGCAGTGAATAGCCTCTTTTCAACATCCAAAGATTCATTCACTTGCGGCACCCATGTTTAATAACACAATAGAAGCCTCAAATCGAAAATTTAGATTCTGACCGTCTGTTCAGACAAGTTGATTCGGACTAGATGATGCCCCGCTGCCTTTGCCAGGGCAGCCACAAGACTCGTCTTTCCGACACCAGGTGATCCTTCTAACAGAATTGGACGTGGCAACTGCAGGGCACGCATGACTCGCAAGGCATTCTGGGCGGTCGTAGGCGCCTCAAATGCATAATCTGTTATGCCCGATTGAAGCAAAGGACCTACGAAAAGCAATAACAACAACACAAGTCACAATAAGCTTTCTGATGCGCTGAAAAATAACTCTTTTTCATATGCAGTACTACATCATTCGATAAGAACACAATTTCACTTAACAGAATCTTAACAAAGCTCGGACAAGTCTAACCTAAACAAACAATAATTGATAACATTTTGAGTTTTAAATATCCAAAGAGTGGATTATTCTGAATAATAATTATAATGAGTGCTGGAGGACATTACATTCACCATCAGAATCTGTTCTGGAAATACATTACATTACATTTACCACAAACTCTTGAGATGCATTACATTACATTCATTATGGACTTCCAAAAGAAACTAAAGACAATCTTCCTTTCAAAATATTACTATTCAACCAACTTGCAATAGTTTTTCACTATAGTGCTATATCAGTTATCATGATAATTATATTTATATTACTAGTAACTATAACTAGATCAATCAGTCACCATGAAACAGGTGAAGAAACTCACCCCTGGCAATGTAAAATGGATGAAAACCAAAACATTTATCTGTATAAGAAATTTGATAACTCTGGTTTTGGCCGCCGGATTTTGGATCAATAATTCCAAGATCAGACACATCCAATGTTTTCCCTGTTAAATTCTTCATTTGATTAACAAGGAATTGTAGGCAGGAAAGATTCATGATAGATGAAATTCCTATTATAAAAACACAAAATCAAGATTCATATATATTTGACCACAAGTATAATAAACAGCCATCATGACAGTAAAAACACACCAATTTAATAACAAATAACACAATTAAAATAAGTTGAAATTTAATTAATATTCAAAAGTTCTAACAATATGTTTTCATTAGGAACTAGATAACAATGGATTACCGACTTCAAAAGTCATATCTGATCTAAGATCGATTAAAGGGTGGCGCCAAAAAAAACCAGACTAGTCACATTTAGGTTTGCATTTAATATAGTCCGGTTTTTTTGCACCACCGTGTACATTATGTTTGAAACTGTCTACCAAACCCATGTCAAAACATCAAACTGTGATAGAATGACAATCCGAAATTAACCTGATCGCAAGCAGTCGATAAATACAAGAAAAGCTCCGTGAATATAAGCGACACCAGGGTCTAAGCGGACAAACTCTTCATCTTGGTCCATTGAGCTGGCATCTGTGCAAACTCTTGCGGTTTTGTTGATAAAGGCAACCCATGAAAGTAAGTCACGTATGGTCACCAGACACCTGAATATCGTGTAACAGAAGTGATAGAGAATAATGAATGAATTTCTTGTATCGCAACAGGTAAAACGTACCAATAGATTCGGCATTACGAATGGTTGGTAAAAATTCTGCGTTGTCAAAATGAAACATTGATCTTTGATATTAAATTCTGCACAAAAGTCAAGATGTTAGAAGTCATAATTCAGCGAGGAATTTTAATCAAATAATCAACCAGGAACTAATTACCCTCGGGCGAAATCTTGTTGTCTCAGCCATTCGGTGAATTCGATCATCGCCAAACCCAGTCCGCAGTCACTTCCGCTGTCGGGTTTCGTCAGAGAAATGCTACCGTTCAAGTTATGTTCGACAATTCTGACCAGGTCCTCTTTCGATCTTGTCAGCGGGCACCAGATCTCTGTGAAACGATTTCTCAGTGCGGGAGATAGCTATTTAATAATAAACCATGCAAAATGCCAACACATAAATAAATAAATAATAGCAGTCAAGCTCTACAATAAATGCAAGAGAAAACTAAATTCTCTTTAAACAATAATTAACTAATATGCCTAATTTCCTAAACTATAAAATATCATAGACCTCCACGTCAACATCACACGTGTAACAAAACACAGCAAGGAACTCGACTGTTAATAATGCAGCTGATACGATATTGAATCAAAGCTGAAAAGAAAGAAAAAAACATCGACGCTACAGACCTCTTTCTTGCCGTAATCACCACCAGGATTCATCGTTGCGACAATGCGAAACTCGGGTTCAGCAACAATTTTGCCCACTTTGTCGTGCGGGTCGCAGCCTTTTTCGACGAGCAGGAGCGTGCGCTCGGTCTCCAGGACGCTGTTCAGCCGCTCGAGGACCGAGTCGTCGGCAAGAGAAATTTCGTCTAGAAGAAATATTCCTCCCTCTCTCATGGCCGATACGAGTGGCCCGTCGCACCATTCAAACAATCTCTGGTCCTGCTCGGCGTCCTGCAACGTTACGTAAAATCAAAAACTGCAATGCCTGTATGATCAATTCAATTCATATTCTGCTGACCACTATGGGTCTTGATAAAAGCAACGCAAAACAATGAAACAAAAGCAATGGAAATCCAAACACAGCTACATCTCAACACAGTAACAGACAAGAGATGCTTACCTGCGAATGGTGTCGAACCGGTCTAAGACCCCCAAGAAAATCAGAGCTCTCCGAATGCATGTGACAGTTCACACTGCGAAGAATGCGTCCTTCGAGTCGAGCATAAACCTGACATATCGTTGTTTTTCCACAGCTGAAAGAACCAAACAAAGAACATCAATGCTTCCACTGCACATATGAAAAAACAAAAGGCATTTATGATCTTCAGTCAACTTATCATATAATTTAAAAATTAAATTCACTTTGGGATTAACCTCATTGGAGTCAATTATGGAGTCAAACATTATAATATTATTCTGGACCAGATATCTTCCACATCAGCATAAGCACACAATAATAGTCCAGTCCATTTAATAACAATCATTTTCAAGTAGTAAGTAGGCAAGTAAAATCTCATGAATTCATGCAGTGCTTTCAAAAGTAGTACCACAATAGGTTCTTAGCCTAAATCTGAAATAGCCAGATAGCCAAAAGATTAGGTTCAGTCAGGAAGGGTCATTTAATCCAAAGGGTCATTATGGCTAGGGTTAGGGTAAAAGTTATAAAAGAATGTTCATACATAAATATTCATAAACATACATATAAGCACTCTACTGACATCTCCATTCACACCGCTACACTCACCCAGTCTCCCCGACCAAAAGCACAGGTTCGCCAAATTTCAGCGCTTGGGCGACAAGAACGGCCATTCTGCGAGTCGCCATCGTCCACACGACATGCTCGAAGCCACCTGGCGGCCGCGAAACCATCTTCTCCAAGGTCTGACGTGTTGTCAGCGACGTTTCGTCCGAGAGAGAAAACAGTCGATCCTGATCTATTTTTCGCCTAAAGTGCTTTTCGATCACTTCTTTAACGAGCTGTTCGTCCTCCGGCTGACGCATTCGGCCCGCCAGTAACATGTAACCTTTCAACAAAAGAGATATGATCAAATAATTACAGAACACTTACATACTTACTTAACTCCAAAATCATCTGCACCAATGTAAAAACATCATAATCAAGCTACAGAAAAGAATTCAGACAGAAAGATTATTATTATTATTATTATTATTACTACTACTACTATTATTATTATTATTATTATTATTATTATTATTATTATTACTACTACTACTACTACTACTACTAACGTACTGATTAATGTGGTAACTCGTCCAAACGAACTGCGTGAACACATTACAAAGTTACAAACATATTATTGTTATTATCTTGACAATTTATATAGCGCCAAATGCATGGCGTCTGCCAAAGTCAAAGGCGCTGTACATATTATACACAACTAGCCTATTAAATCAACGATAGTGAATAGCAAACTCATTAGGAAATTTCAATTCAGATAGAAAACACAAACTAGAAAATACAAAATCACACAGAAAGCAAAAATTCCAGCAAGCATGAAGCATCAAAAGTCAATTATTATCTGTTGTATTTGAAATTGGGAAGCAATAAAAGAAATCTGTCTCACAAAATAATTGGGAAAATTTAATACCGTTGTCAGCTAAAATCTGATCCCAGTCTTTCCCTTCTTGCTCAAGTCTATGTCTTTCAGCCCATCGGAAGAGATCCCTGAGAGTTATGAACGACTGTTTTCCAGCAAAGAGTCCAGAATTTCTTCGTTTGGTCTTTAAATATCACAAAATCACTTAAATAAATGATCATTACACAAGAATTCATGAAAATCATGAACATTTAAATTTATAATTTCAACTCTTACGTTCAGTTATCAGCATCTTGAATGGGTGACCGGGCACTTCGGAGATGGACAATTCAGAGAAGGACTAATATCGCCCCAAAAGTTGTAAAAAAATTGTAAAACTGTTTAAAATTATGATTTTTATAAGGGTTAGGGTTAGAGTTAGGGTTAAACTGTGCTCCAAATTGTCCTATCCGAATTATCCATCTCTGAATTGCCCTAGAACCTTGAATGAGCTTAAATTTGCAAGTAAACACATAACAAAAAATCTGCACTAAATGGTGTAACCATATTCTTCTAATATCAATTTAAACCAAAAATACATACCTGGAGATCTAACATTATTTCAACAAGAAGCTTGCAGTGTCGCACAGACAACCAACAGCGCTTGTTAAGGATCTCGATCAATTCTGCACTTCTAATTGTGTCGAAATGCAACTCGACGAATCGATTACGAAAAGCTCGTGATAAAACCTGTAAAAAGAAATCACTGAATTCAGTTAATCAGCGAAAAGACACATCAAAATTCACTTTGAAAATTTGAACATATTTAGACATTTTTAATGGCTACAGGAAACAAATCAGCTTCAATTCAGCGTTACATCGTCAAATCTGTCTTCGGGTAGAAAATTTTATCGTCCTACACACCTTCCGACCACCGTATAATCCCGGTGGGTTCTGTGTAGCGAACAGAATAAATCTCGGATGAGCCTTCACAACTTCCTGCGTCTCGGGGATAAAGAGTTCCCGATTGTCATCCAGCAGCTAAAGAAATCAAACAAATCATGTTTTGAAAGCGCAGATTTAATAAAGAACAGAAGATCACCATTTGCACAATAATGCAGAAAGTTGCTGCAAAATACAGTTAATACAGCAAACAGACTATTTCTGCATTTGCCTCTTCCCCTCCCTCTCCCTCACACACACAAACACACATACATAAACACACACACAAACACACACACACAGACTCAAGCAGTCCAAGACTTCAACTCACCCGGTTGACTGCTTCCAAAACATCACTTGGAGCCAAATTTAACTCGTCAAGAATGATCCAGCATCCCTTGCGCATTGCCTCGACCAAGATTCCTGTAGAAAAACACATGAATCCCATAAAACAAGGGCAATATTTTCTAAATTTTAAAAAAATGTATTTCATATAACTTCTGAAAATATCAAAAACACTCAAACCTGTCTTTGTCTCCACAATCTAAGGAATTACTCAGAATTACTCAAACTATTTCAAATTCAAGATAAACATAAAATCAGTAGTCGTGGCGGCAGCAAATAACCTTCCCGAAAGACCAACTTTCCGCTGTGATCGACCGCGTAGCATCCAATGTATTCTTGTATATCGGTGTGCTCGTGGTTGTTGATGCGATAGCATGTGTTGCCAGTTCTTTTGAGCAAGATACGTTATCAGGCTGGTCTTACCAACCGATGTTTCACCCTGGAGTAAGATGGGAAGCTTGCTACACAAATAGCAAACATCACACATGTTCATAAATATCTCATCGTGGAAATAGGCAAGCAATTGAAACAAAAACAGTAAAATTAGGAACTACAAGACTAAAGTCATTCAAAAAACAAGTCTCAAAATCACAGATGAATGGTACAGTGTCTGCATGCGGGGCCACCACTGTATATCTTGATTTCGAAACGTACCACCAATACACCACCAAGTAAAAATTAAACAAAAGAATCTACTTCATAGCATGAGCTAAAGAATATATCAACACAAACAGAGCACTGAAAGGAACACTATTTTTACTTGCCCAGCGGATACAATTCGAGCAACGTCCTTCAGGTTTTCACGAACCGAACTGGTGATGATGTAATCCGGTTGCTCGGCAAGAACGTTTGCTCCCTTGGCAATCCAGTAGCCTTCCACGTTCACGTGCGCTTCACCAGGTGGCGCTGGTATTGGCTGCTCGGCTTGCCCTTGGCCACCCAAGATATGCTGCCTGATCAGTCTTTCAACCAACGGGTAGGACGCTCGGTCTAGCTGGGTGAGAAAACTGAGACGAAAAGCCTTCAAGACAACAAATAAATGGACAAAAGAATTTAGAACACACCTTGTAATACAATGCTTCCAAAATGCATCTTTCTAAGCTGTCTCATCTGACAAAACATGTCAGCCTAGGTACACTGACTGTACTGATGCAACTGTCTATGTTAATAATTAATAAGAGCTAGACTTAGTTCTAATAGGTTTCACATCCATATTCAGTATGGTAGGTATATGGTCAGAAATATTGAGATAGTTAATAGCAGGATTTACCTCGTAGGTTGATCTTCTCGCATTTCCAAACAACCTTTGTGCTGCCTGCCGTAGAGCCCGACAAAGTGTCCTTAGGCTTAAATTGAAATCAAAACAATCTTGTAAAATGCTTAAAATCAGCAACTATTAACTGTAGAAACCACAAAGAAACTAAATACATGCACAATCCAATCCAGTACTTAAATAACACACATTACAAACTTTCACCGGCTCTTTATATGGCAGTTGATAAAGCAAAAAAACGCCGTACAACGACATGAATACCATTAAAACCGACATATAACATGTACAATTGTACATATAAAGCGTATGCAAGCAATTGAAGTAAAGACAGTTAACACGTTGACCACCACTACAAACATTATTCATACGCCAAAGATCGCACAATCGCCATTATGTAGAATACGAGATAACTCGTATCGGGCGCCTGCCGTACATAAATATAGTACGGGTTAACTCCTCGTACCTGGCGGTCAACGTGATAAAGAATGAACTACAAGACAAAAGTAATTTTTAAAAAAGTCTCGTAATCACAGACGAATGATACAGTAACTGCAATCAGGACCACCACTGCATATCTGCACGCGGCCAAGTATGTCAAAGGAAAATAAAAACACAAGTTTTCAACAAGCCTTCAACATCGAAACAACCAAGAAGACAATCACCTGAAATGCGGGTGATGTCCGGTGCCATCAATTAATTTTTCGGTTGCAATTTCTCGAACAGCCCGGTAGAAAGCCACAATTCCCTGCACTGTTTCTGGATTGGCTGCTCTCAGGTAGCTTACGATAAGAATGCTCAGATCGTGCTCCTCTACTAACTCGTCAACGAACATTTCGGTAAACCTGGGAACAGAATATATCAATTTGTTGTTTTCACACACTGTCTGCAATGGTCTCTTAAAAATAAACGTTTTACTGACTTAAAAGATAAAAGATTTCTTTACTGGCACTAACCCTAATACCTAACTCAAGCCATAATATTACTGTAACAGTAAGATTACTGTAACAATAAGATTGGTAATAATAATAATAATAATAATAATAATAATAATAATAATAACTCCACTTAAGACAATTGTAGTTTCTGGTTCTTGGACAAGTAGAAACTGCTGCCATCAAGTTAGTGTCCTACTAAGATTAAAGCTGTGTCATCATCATCATCATCATCATCATCATCATCATCATCATCATCATCATCATCATCACATTGTCATCGGGGTTAGTTTAACTATTTTTGCACTATCAATTAATATAACAGGTTTGTTAGGTAGGACAGTTATAGAATTCAGTCAGCGTGAATAAGTTTCAACATTCATTTTCACAATTAATACATAGTGAGATAATGTGGATCATCATATATGCACTAACAGCAAAACAAGCTTGATGCCACATTATATGAATCTCAATAATATGCAAGATCTACAATCAAATACTCAATCAATAATTCACTTCTGATCTTCAATATATGTCGGCATCACTTCTAGGACAAGCAAAGACAACTGTGGCAGTTGCTGTATAGAAATTTACAAAATTACAACAAACTAAGACAAATACTGAGCGCTACATAAAACGCACCGATTTCGAATTCCAAGCGGCAAATCCTTCTTTCCAACGTCTGCAGCTGGGTTCATGCACGCGAAAAGTCGAAAATTTGGATGACGCTTCACGGGTTCTGTGTCACTAGAAGCAAAAAAGATCCCCAATTCCCATAAGCAACATTAGTGCATCATAATCTAATTTCATTTATTTGCTACATTTACTATCTGTGCCATTTTCATTATTGCTCTAGAAGAAAATGAATTAAACACACCACAGAATAAAAACTAAGAAGCTACAGTAAAAAACATCTAAAGTAACATTTGGTAAATACCATCAATGTAATGTACTGCAATGTACTCACCCACGCTCAGTCAAAACTACGGATCCAATTGTGCTTTCAAGAAGTCCGCTAAGACACTCGAGAGTTTCAGCCGTCGCCAAATTAATCTCGTCAAGCAAAACCCAACTTCCATTTCTCAATGCTCTAACCAAGACTCCCTATAAATAGGAATAAAACACACAATAAAACAAATCCCAATGTGTATCTGTAAATCACTTAGCAATTCTAACCTTCAGAAAAAAGTAAGCACCCCATGGCTTAAACATAGAAATTCAAGGGTAACATTCAGATGGTTTTATTCGATGAATACCTCAATAAATGAAAATGCAAGACAGCTTTCCGTACACATCGAACCAAGGTTTCAAGTTGTACGAGTTTTCGTTTAATTTCATGCCAACGATCGCGTAAATGATTTCCTTAAAAATTCAAACAGTACAAAGAAAACTCTGTTAATAATTAATTTACAAAACCACTCATGCAAAACTTCACTGAAATTATTAAATGAAAACACTAAAATGCTACAAAAGTCCAATACATATTCAATCACAACTCACATTATTTTATTAAATAATCTTTAGATATATTCATTTAACCTAAGTCAAAGAATAACTTTGTTTTACTTTAAATAAATAAAATTATTTTTTCAATATGCTAAATGAACAGGACTCTTGTGAAGACAAACCCTCAGCAAAACCTTCCAGAGCTTTTAGATAAAGGCGATTCATCAACTGAAATAATTTCTTCCAGCTCTTCTCCCATGTCATTTGCTAAAAAAATGTGACAGGTACAATTAAATTAACTGATGATGATGCTCCAGGTTCAAAAATCGCAAAGAACAGAAAAATCATCCTAGCCGTACTGAATATTCAATTTGGACTCAAGTGAAGGTTCAGTAATAGTAGTAGTAGTAGTAGTAGTAGTGGTGGTGGTGGTGGTAGCAGTAGTAGTAGTAGTAGTAGTAGTAGTAGTAGTAGTAGTAGTAGTAGTAGTAGTAGTAGTAGTAGTAGTAGTAGTAGTAGTAGTAGCAGCAGCAGTAGCAGTAGTAGTGTTCATTCTGTACAAGTATACATGACTATATAGGCAAAACTGGTGTTGAAATCTAACTGAATATCTTGAAAATTGTGAAGATAAGATGATCATTTTGCTCTGTCCTCTTATTTCAAAGCATAATGACATTCCATAGCTTTTCTGATACTATTTCCAAGATTCCAGTTTCCATACATACACCATCCATCCGCAAACCATATTCTCATACAAATAGCGATAAAGTCTGTATAGCTCCAAATGTCAACAAAGAATTTGAAGACAGCCTAAAGCTTAGTACCGCTATACTCCACACAATGCAAACAAACAACTAAACTCCAAACTTTATGCATGGAAGCAATCAACTGAATATAAGTCCATAAAAATCCTTTGGGAAATAAAGTAAGGTGTGGCAATGAGAAAATAAAATAAAAAGTAAAAAAAAAAACCTTGCAATTTCAATACCTGTATGTGACCCAAAAACTTCTGATTTTGAACTCGTGAAAACGATTCGCAGAAGAGAATTTCAAATTCTTCCACAAATGGAATGATCAGCAGATGCAGATCGATGGGTTTAAATCTTCAAAGAAACAAGAATGACTTCATCAACTAAGTTCAGACTCATCAGCATCTCCAGATAAAACAACCAGAGATGCTAAAAAATTACCAAAAATGGTTCCTTGTGTAGTTAGGGTCCATCCATGCAGTATGTACGCACTGTGAGGAGAGGGGTTGGATTTAGGAGATTTTTGCGCATGTACAGTGTGCAAACGGGGAAGGGTAGGGAGGGGGTTGAAAATATGTCTTTTTGCATACATACTTTATGGATGAGCCCTTACAGTGAACATACCCTCCAAGAAGGTCTGTCATGTCACTCTGCTGATTAAGGTTGATTACATGCAATGTTTGATCTGAAAAAGTGATAAAACTGGATTTCAATCATTCATTCATTCATCAGTAGCAGCACTGCAATCAATTTCTAGGCAACAGAAATTCAAAAAGTGATTTTAAAGTCAAATAACCAATGCGCTTACGATATTTTCCACACCACTGATGCAAACTCATTTCATGAGACTCTACAACTGTACAGTGTACAGTGTACAAACATAATTTAAAAACTAAAAGAGAATTACAAAAAATAATACGAACGCATTTTATCAGCCATGTACTGTACAATTGACGTTTTTCCGGTACCAGTCTCACCCACTAACAACACTGGTTCATTGCCCTTAACACAGACAGCAATCTGCTCGAGAAGTGCCGCGGCTGGACGAGTGAAAGCGAAACTCCCGGAACAACTGAAATTCCAACAAAATAATTTCCTCACACTAAAACGAAAAGGCTAAAAGCAAACGGATGGCGAATTCTCGACAATTTTACTCCTACCAAATGAAATTCAAATGTCCAATGAAAAATATGAGATGTTCTCGCAGAAATAAAACACAAAAACACTGGATTTATCTCACTTTCTTCCCAATGCATTTTGTACTTGTCATTTGATTTCAATGCAAAGAGTTGCAGTCTAATAAAAGCAAAGTCTCGATTCCTTACAAATGAAACCCGAGTGAATTATTTCCAATAAGAAAAGTACATGAAACTAATGTATGTTTGCCCACCGATCAATCAAAGTTGCCTGCACTTGGGGTACGTCCAATTTAATGCGACCAATCTGGAGCACCTTTTCCGATATTTTTATTTCAGGAAAGTGTGCAAGGCAGTAATATTCAGCCTGAAAGAGAAAGATTTCAACAAGCTTTATAGTATATTGGTCAAATATCTTTAAAATCTCAACGAACATAAAAAGACTGGAAATCAGTGCTAAGAATTATGTAAATAATCCTAGTGTAAAGAAAATACTACAAATAGCTCTATTTCAGCTCAATGACAAATAAATATCATTGAATTTTCATGCACAAACTCCTGCATGTTATACCATAAAATACAGTCTGGCTAAACGTTCAGGGCATTTTCTACAAGTCAAATGCAACTGTTAAACACAGCATCATTTCACATCGACACAAACTCCAGGAACAATTCAATGACTTAAGAGAGAAGCCATGATTCAAAATCCTCTGAAATGTATGTACGGTACCTTTGCTTCTGCGAATCCAATCTTTGCAGCTATGGCCTTAGACACTGGCAAACGTCCATTGTCCAACGGCAGACAGGCGCTGAAGCAGTCCAATGCGTCCAGAAGAATGGCTTCTGCAGATATGGATCGGCTTCCATCCAGGAAAGAAGCAATACGTTCGCACCATTTCATGAGATCTCTGAAGAAATAAAAAGAAATACAAAAATATATTTTCCATGACTGCAAAGATAATGATGATGATGATGATGATGATGATGATGATTATGATGCTCCAAGGCAGGCCCAACTGGTTTTTGCACCACCATCGATGGTTTTGAAAGTATCCACAACATTGGCACAAACAAGTAATACAGCTTCCCGATTCATCATTACTAGCACACTGATCGTAATAACATGACATTTTCAACTTCATTACCGTGTGGAAATTGGACGACCATTCTGAATTACGAACTTTCCGATATCACCGTCTTCGTCGATACAGTCATCGGTTACATCATTTTCATGTTTACAGGTTGACAACATAAAGTACACACTGAGAAACCGCTTGACGACGTCTTTGAGTGACGGATAGCGATTGACAATAACCTAAAAACAGCAAGTTATTCAACGTCAAACAAATACAATCACTGATGTCTATGACACGCTTTACAATGCTCAGAGACATCAGGCTATGTCCACCAAATCCATACCAGAGAAGAAACCTTCCATTCAAAAGGTAAGACTACAAAACCAAAAGACAGATAAACAAGGATGAACGGAAGATGGTGCATGGTAGAATACTGTAGGTCTAGTGAACTAAGCAAGTAAGTAAAATCTCGTGAATTTATACACTGCTTTTAAAGTAGTAGTAGTAGTAGCACAGTAGCTACTAGGTAGAACTAATGAAGCTTGCAAGTGGTAGCAACCGGCATTGAGTCTCATGTCGTGGGGCGGACGATGCCAAGAAGGCAAGAGTGTCAAGAGATGTCCTGATCGAGGGCAGTTCCAAACTACAGCAAATGAAGAACCTAGTGTGGAACATTTTTGAATATGCACAGCAAGTCTTATTGAGACACGCCACGACCGACGCTTGACACAAGCTCTTGGTATTACCTGTTCCAGTTCATTTGCCGACAGCGGCTCGACCCGTAAGCGCCTCCAAAGCCTTTCCAGGACAACGGAATGAGAGCCGTGCTGCAGGTGCCAACCAGAAGCGGAAGACACGAGTCTAAAAACACCAGCAAATCAATCAATCTATTTATTAGTATCAAAGTCAGAGCCAAAGATCGTCAATATCACAATTCGATATAGGAAAAAGTTTTAAAGACAAATGCTAAAATATGTAATATTTCGATTTTTGATAAGTTAGATATTTGATATATTAAAAATTGATGTTAAAAGATTAGGATACTAAAGGGAGAAGCAGGAGAAGAGAAACATTCTCTGTCCAAAGCCTGCTTTCCCTATGAACCAATATACTAGATACAAACAAGTTCCAATAGTCTAGATACAAATGCAATTTTTCTTTAAAGAGATAATAATGATTGTATAAATACGATTATTTTATATGTTACAGAGAGCAAATTTTAACATATGTTGCATAGTACAAATTTAAGATATGGTGCAGAGTGCAGATACATAGTCAATTTTAAGCTGCAGTATTATCTTTAGCACATTTGCTGCTTTGCGAATATTTGCACTGTAGAAATGTTCGTATAATAATAATAATAATAATAATAATAATAATAATAATAATAATAATAATAATATCATTATTACAACTGACACATGTTTAGAGATTAATGAATCTCTAAATGATGTTTACATCATACAAAAAGCTGCGTATACACTTTTATACTTTTATACATTCAGAACAAACAAGTCTTCAGAAAAGAATTATCAAAACGCTTAAAAAGCAAGAAAATAAAAATTACAAGTTCAAATCTTCTGTTTACAATCCTCAATATTATAAGTTATAACAGCCTTCAGGATCAGATCATCTTACCGCTGTGTTGCGAAAATCCTAAACCCCGGCGCTGCGGTGATCTTGTTACCATATCCAGGCAGGCACAGAGAACCAGTTTCCAACAAGGGAACCAGAACGGATATGACATCCATTGGGGCATAATCCAAATCTTCCAGCAACAACCAGTGACCACACTGTACCGCTTGGACCAAACAACCTGATTGCCAGATAAACTCACCAGGAATATCAGTACATCTGTACGTCCCGATCAGCGCCTGCGAAAATACAACAGCGCATTTCAAATAAAAGTTCTTCGATAGAACAAAATATCTATATCGCAAAAACCACACTCGATCATCCAAAAATAACCAGTTTCAAAAGTCAACTACTGCAATTTCACTATTATTAAATAAACTGTGATCGAAATTTTAAAGTCAGCATCCAATAAATTTAAATTAAATTTTAAAACCATGAATATATGTATATTAACTCTTTGATCACGGCAAACTGTATAACCAATATGTTATAAAATCGAAATATCGGTTTCATGGTGTCAAAGGGTTAATATAGCCACATCCTGAAAAATCAACAGTATCTACTTTGCTGTCAGTTTGATCTCCAAGTTGAAGTTTCATCAGTTCGGGGGTCTTAGTTCTTCCGACCAACGCTGCGAGATGTTCAACGAGAGACGTCTTTCCACATCCAACGGGACCTTCGAGTAAGACAGGAGCGCCGACCGCTACGGCCAGAGCCAGGCGTTCGAGACTGCGACGCGTGGAAGGAACCATCGTCAAATGACTAGACGCATTCTAAACAAAGAAATCTACATCGATTGCAATCAATGATGCATTGCACAGGTGCAACAGTGACGAACAAAAATGCAGCTCTTGGCATCAACACAAAACTGCCGTAGAAAGGCAGATGTTTACCGTTAAAAACTATCCTAACTTACTTACTTACCAAATTATTCTTTCCTGGAACAGTCGGAAGCAGAACACCACAGACGGAAGTGACTTCCGCAGAAATTTCCGATGCGTTCAGTTCTTTGTCAGAATCCATTGGCTGTTCGGGATTATTTACAAGCGATGCGAAATTGAGACACCTTTCAAATGTATTGTCGTACCTAAACATTAAGCAATAATTTTTGCCAGAATATCAACAAAATTGCTTCACGGTTAAACATTTTCATTTTCAATCGCCAGAAGTCATGCCAGAAATATTTCTAATTTTTTAGAACTCAAAGTTAACATCACTAATTGCTCGTTAATTAATCAAAAGAGCATCTCAAAATGTTTTACTATCTTGTGACATCTACAATTCTCGTAGTTTCATCAGTCTTTTCAAAGTGAAGAATAAAGTACAGCCTAGTAGACTTATTGGCTAAAGGCCCGTTTGTCTCGCTAAATGAAAGAACATTGCTACCAAAAGATTCAAACCTTAAGCGCATAACAAGGTTCTGTTCAACTGTAAACAACTGAAGGCACCAGTCGTTCAACCTCTTGGCCGACATACCAAGCAAAATACCGACACTATGCACTACACACCTGAAATTAATTAATAAACATAATCAGATATACAATCAAGCATGCATATCAAGCAGAAAGATAACTATTCAAAACTATTATGTGTGTCCCCTCAGCCAAATCCAATCTGAAAATATAAAAAAATTGTATTAAACAATAGCGTTTTAATACAAAAACATTCCAATATGATATGCTTTTGTAGCACAGTTAACAACATTATGCGGTTAGAAAAAATATCGTTATACCAGAAAATTTCAGTTATAATTTTGTACAAATATGTAATGCCCAAATTAGGCATGCAATTTACAGCAATGAGTTTAGTCCATCATTCATGCAAATACATAATTATACCTGTGTAACTTATCAATAGTGGCCTATACAAAATCTTAGAAAATATTGATTAAAAAACCAACTTGTAGTTTTATAGAACTTTTAAAATTATGCTCAAACTGAATTGACACAAAACATGTTTGCACCCACCATTGAATTTCCAAGTCATCACAAAGCAAATGATCCAGCAAATCAGGCTGGTTCCACGCCTCACTCAAGTGCTGCCCAAAACACTGAACCAGTCTATAAACTGCTTCCATATTTCGCCTTAAAGAAACTTTACAGTCCTAAAACAGTACCACAGTGATCCTTGGTAAAAGGCAAAAGATTTTTGTTAAATCTTAACAAATATCTGATGAAGCATCATGGTTGTATTACTATTGTCATTGCTATACACAGACTGAATAGTATTTTTAAAATGGACAGTTGGAAGAATTTCAGGATAAGTCGTAAAATCAGTTCAATTCATTCCACACGATAACTATTATAACTCCCTGATTCGCTGGCCGGGACTACATCCCCTGAAACGTTCGCCAAAGAACTAAAAACGTCAGTTCACCAATTCATTATTAGCTGTGTGTTGACTGACAGCGCTTGGTTTTAGCCGATGGCCAACCATTAAATGGACATAATAATAATAATAATAATTGACTTTGGCTTTGCGTAACCACTACTGAACATCTTTCCAGCTTCAAGTCTGCCCATCCATTCTGCCAGTTTAATTTGTATTCTGCCATTAATTTTGCTGTTCTTTTCGCAGTTAGTTCATCTTAAGACTTCTCAAAATGTTATTATTCTCACCTATGTCACTTTACAGATTTTATGGTCTATGGAGCTGTTTAATATACCATACTTATGTATGCTAACTGCAAACCCTCTCTGAAATAAAGGCTTAACTGCTCTGCTGGCAAATTCAATCTAATAAAATGCCTATTAAGAAAAATAAATTAAATAAATAACTATCAGAAACAAAGCCTACTTTAGAAAGTCTACGCCTTTTACAAACAGTCGGTGCTCCATTGCTATTTTCTTGGTAGAACGAAGCAATTTCTCGCAAATGCTCGAAGGCAAAACTGAAATGGCAAGAAACTTAACTGTCTATATGATGTAAAAAGTTAAAACTCACATCTGACAATCAATTACTTTGCAAATTTTTCAAAGATCTTATTCACAGCTATGAAATCTTAATTCAACCAATTAATCCAACTACTTAATTCCGCTCAACCATGCAATTTACTAGATCAATTTCCATAAACAATCTATAACCATAGCTACTAAAATTGTATATAAAGTATGCTCACAAGTAGCATCATATCAGTTCCAAAAAGATTTTTATGCAAAACAAACCATGTAACTTCCTTCGAAATTGTCAACAGACGACTAATGTTCACACAGAAATCCTGGTCTGTTGATAAGTTCACAGCCTGATTCCTCTTCATCCTTTCCCTTGCATTTTGTAACAAGCCACGGATTGAAACTTTCTCCATTGTAAGCCATCCGCTCAGTCCTGACATCTCTCCACTGCTGAAATATCACAAATTTAGACTCACCGTTAATTCAATTCTGGCAACTTCTCCAGAAGAACTACCCTTAACCCCTTAACTGGGTATCCCGGATATATACGTCCATTTACATTGAGTTACAGTTAAATACACGGTTAAGGGGTTAAACCTATTTATTATCTTCAAAAACATGTTTCCACTGTAAATACAGAGACAAGGTTAACCCTTGTTTCCCCCTCAATGAATATTCTCGCCTCCAAGGATGGAGGACTGAGGTATGTAGCTGCAAATTTTAAAAAAATTCCTGTGACCGCTGGGTTCCACATTTATAGACTGTGGGTGACTGGCACCGGCCATGTGTAAGCATAATGTTCCAACCAAAGACCCATAAAATTGCATTTGTTGTTATTCTAACATGAGATACAAAATGCAATTTTCATTTTTATAGACATACGATATCAATGCACTGAACATAAGATTAAAAGCAACCAGGAGCCATATCAAGTGCTGTCAAAAATGCACCATTTGACCCGGCTCTCTAATTTGGACTGCATTTGGTGCCCAAGACATTATGATAGTGGTGCCATAGAAGTTGATTGATTGATTGATTGATTGACTAGTTAATTGAAACATGAATATCCAAATCACTGAATGGAAGACTTATTGAACAGCAATTAAACTACAAAGTATGTTGTCTACTCTATAAAGTCACTTAAAGGCAAGGTCCAGTCCTTGGCCTACACATTCCTTTCATTCACTGTTCTACATACCAGTGTAGTCATTGTCAACACCACTTTGTATAGTAAGCACTTTAAGACCTTTTAGCTCTGGTCTCAAAACATGCCTGCCTGGCTTGATATGACAGTGGCGCCACAGAAGTTAACCAATTGATTGAAAGACTGATTGATTGATTGATTGATTTACTGATTGATTTTGATCAACAGTGAACCTGATTAAAGCATGTAATCTGCTAAAAAAAAGTACTCTCTACGTCTCTAACCGCCGAGGCATCCAACAGATTATGACAGGCGCCAAATAACCACAGCGCTACAATTGCATGAGCTATACAAATATTCGAGATCTTACTTGCTTGCACACTTAATCGGCACTGAAAGAAGCGAACAATCTTAAACAGCCAATCCTAATTAGTTTTAAAAAATCAAAAACAAACTACACAGATCGGCAACAAAAACATTTGGAACTAAATCGTGGATCAATGTTTAGGTGCCCGTAACATTTATGTACTGTGGCAGTAGGCCTACTGATCAGATCAGATCAGATCAGATCAGGTTCTTACTGTGGCAGTAATCTTTGTACAAACAGCGTAAACGACGCAGGATATCAATACTGCTCTAGATCATCTGTTGTCGATTGCGGAAATAATTGAAATAATTAATCTATGTTGTCTAAAAATTAAAATAATCTGGTATTTGTTAACATGAAAAACCCACGTGGAACTTAGCGAAGACCATAAACGACATATTCACAATCACAGGAGTCAACGTGCATCATCATCATCGTCATCATCATCATCGCCATCATCATCAACGTTGAACTTCTACAGCACCTGTATGATAATGTACTTGACATCAGTCGAAGGTAGCTCCTTGATTAAAATTTTTGTAAACCACCAGGTACACAGAAGAACTTGTGGAATCTAGCGAATTTAGTTTTTAGAAATTGGTTTCCCAATAGGCCTATAATTATGTTCCAGCGAGATAGGGCCTATCGTGTTAAAAAACCCACACGCCAATCACAATCAGAGACGAGTTCGTGCAACACCGCAACAAAGTCAATTTGCTACAGATTGCCAAATTGGTGGGAGCCCAATGATTAAAATAATTAATTATGATGATCGCTATAGAGCAACAGCTATTGCCGTGGAGATTGGAAGGGGAGCATCTGTCGTGGTCAATATAGAAAGGATTCGTTCGAAACATAGGGTCTCAATCAGGCGCTGATTGAAAGGGAACCCTCCCTTCGGAATAATCGGCTCGGCAAACAGACTGATGAACGATGAGTGACGGTGAGGTCATCGAGTCATTCACCGCCACGTGATATACTGACAACGGACGTGAAGGAGAGAAAGGGTGGCCAACGGATGCAGAGGGAAATTAACAGCGTTGAACATCGAGGGAAGCGAAGAGACATGCAAGAGAGACGTAGGGTATACTGATAAACGGGACCACCTCTTCCTTTTCTTCCGCATAGAACGGAACGGAAGATGAAATTTACGGAAAACGGGGGGTTTGAAGCACTTGGCGAAGTGCTGTGTCCCCCCCCCCGCCACCCCCGATGAAAGGAAGAGGGCATCGTTGACTCGCACACAAGGCGCCGAGGCGAATGAGTCACGTGTAGCACCAGAGAATCTGTGGCAGGAAAAGCGAGAATAATTCGAGGAAACTCGATCCCTCTTCTCGATTCGAACGTAAGCGGAAGACAGCGGTACCGGTTGTTTTTTTTTTACATTTACGGTCTGTCTGAATATACATTTGTCTATTTATGTAAAGAGAAGGCGAATTTAACGCAAGAGAATAGCAGGGGCGTAGCCCGGAATTTGATTTGGGAGGGTATACTTATTTTGGGTGGGTATAAATCTTAACTATAAACCACATAAACCATATAAACCACATAATAATAACCACATGTAAATCACATAAAAAACTTTAAGGTAGACTGATTTGGGGGGTATATACCGATATACCCCCGTCGCTACGCCTCTGGCGAATAGGCCTATCATTTTTAAATAAATAAATTTTACTGGAGAACAATGTTCAAAACTGCAGCTCTAAAAAATGGATTGGGGTTAGGCCTAGGTATGGCTCCTTCCCAAATTGTCCGATATCCTAATAGGCCTACATGGAGTCTGATGCATAATATTGAAACGAAAATTTCGAACCTTATAAGGGAAGTCTCGCTCTGTCTGTCTGCCAACCAGCCAGCCAGTGGGGATAACTCCTCACAACCTGAGGCAAATAGAATTGATTGATTAGGACTATAATTATTTTCTAAATAGGCCTAGTTTGAAAATTTCGAAGAAATTTCGATAAATTATGACCTTATCATATTGATTTCGGGCAATAAGGACCGAGTTTTCAGTTTGGATACCGACCGATCCAATCAGGGATATTTTTACACCTCCTAAGACCCCCAACACCCCCTCAATTTGAGGTCGACACCTCCAAAATTTCCTAATCCCGAACTTTTCCAATTCGAAAAGTAACACCCCCTCCCCACAACTCTATTTCTCTGATGATCTTTTTTTTTTCTTGTCAGACTTTTTGAGATTTGATGAGATTTTTGGATTTTTTGCCTTTCAGACTTTTTTGTGAAATGACTTTCTTCCACACTTATTCGGCAGAGACCCCCAAATTTTACCGACACCCCCCGCATTCACAATCCTAGAAAAAACCCTGGATCCAATGGAGCCGAGTTCCGTTACCAACCAGCTGCGCCTCTTCCTTCGAAACATCTCGCTTCACGTACGGATCCTCTGGACCATTTTGTCGGCGCTGGTGACTTCCGGATGCTGGTACAGCCTCTTCCAACCCTACTGGTTTCTGAACCGGAGCACGGGGGAAGGCCTCGGACTCGCGGGACTCTGCACCCGACACCACGGATCGCGGCGCACCCTCGCAAGCGGGATTAAAAGACGGGGCGACGTAGGCCTACTGTGGTGCCGACCTTACGGCGCCCTATCCAGTCTACCGTCGAATTACTGGCAGGCGGCCAGCGTCCTCTACGGCGTCGGCTGTGTCCTTCTCGCGGCCTCGACAGTCGCCGTCGTTGTCCTTAATGTCGCCTGCCGACCGACGAGGTCCGCCGTCGGTCGACTGGCCAGGTACATCGGGTGCCTGCAGGCGATGTCCGGTGAGTTCAAAGGTCATAAGACGCAGTTTCTTAGATTAGAAGAGTCACAGCTTCATTTGTTGAGTAAATCAATAAATCGATCGATCGTTAGGCACATGTTACATGATGCTAGGCAACAAGCAGGGGCGTAGCCAGGAATTTGATTGGAGGGAGTATAATGCGATTTGGGGTATAAATCTTTTTTAAAAACTTTGAAAATATTAAAAAACACATTAAAAACTTCAAGGTAGCCTGATTTGGGGGTATTTATTACCGATATACCCCCCCCCCGTCGCTACGCCTCTGGCAACAAGCAGACATCTGTCGATCGAATTACACGCAGGAAAGCAACAGAATCTCTTTTTTGATAAACCGGCAAAGACAAGATATTCGAAACATGAGAAAGAGTTGCAATGGCGACTGCTTGATAATTTGGCATCGAAGATTACCCGACTTTCGGTCTATGTTTAAACTTTAATGGACCCAGTAGACCGGAAAACTATCAGGCCTAGTCGTGCTATCTGACAGGGATTTTGTTGTGGTGCCCTATTACGCTTTAATTTGTCGTATATAAAAGCTATTTATTAATCGCAAGGTAATTTCAGCTGTCAACTGTGTCTGATTTTTCAGCCGCTCTGATCGTCGCTGGTCTTGTCGTTCTACCGCTCGGCCTCGAGTCGCGATTCGTCGGCCTCTACTGTCCCAACTCCAGACCGTACCACGCCGGGCTCTGCTGCGTCGGTTGGCCGTACACTCTGGCGGCCGCGTCGGCAGCGCTGTCCGTATTCTCGCCGTTTCTCGCGCAGAACGCCAACTTCGACGAGAATCTCGTTCCCATTACGTCACCGTCGTGGTTGTAGGGCCTAAGCATTTCACGGTTAACAGCTTACAGTCTACACTCTACATATTCCAATGATATCCGATTGTATTGTGGACTTAATATAATGAAGCTTAGATTGTTAGCTCAGATAAGTTGCCGGGTGCTTGCACAGATAAAAATAATAACAACAGTAGGCCCTATAAATTAGTGACAAATGTAGGCCCCAGGGGCGTAACGACGAGGGGTATATCGGTATATATAGTATACATCTCTCAAATCAGACTGCCTTAAAATTTTCAATGTGCTTTTAAGATTTTCAAAGTTTTTAAAGATTGAAAGATTTTATAGATTTATACCCCCCCCCCCAAATCACATCCCCCCCAATCAAATTCCTGGCTACGCCTCTGGTAGGCCCTACAGTATGCTTGTGAAATACAGGTATTATTCGAGCTAAAACGATCAAATCGATGATAAAGCCTAACGGTCGTAAACGACTTTTGTTGTTCGTCAGACATTTTCCGGATTTTTAGAAGTTGGTAACTGGTGGCGGCCATTGACTAGGACATAGCCCCCCGCTCCAGTTTTCCGGATAGAACCGCTATTGCGCATCGTCACACCGAAGTCCTTCGTACCAGGTTCGTTCGCCACATCCCGGACCTTGGCCGGAGCCCTTCTGGACCGGCAGACAGCTGCCGCCCAGGGTCGCGAAACACGACCTGCTCCGAAGAAGCAGCGGCGACGGCGACGGCGGCGACGGTTTTGCAAGATGGCCGAGCAAAGAAACGCACGCATCGAAACGTTTCGTCTTCTGCGCTTTTCGTTGTTGTTGGTGTTGTTGTTGTTGCTGCTGCTGCTTCTTCGTCCGGTGTTCCTCGGACACGGTCCGTCGCAAGGGTCGTAGATCGACGACGAAGACGGCGGGGGATGTCGGCGAGGATGTGGCGCTGCAGATCCTCCTCCGGTGCGGGTTGTCGACGGCGGATGCGCGGCCGACGAACGGACGGGTGATGACGAGAGACGCCGCCGCCGCCGCCGCCGAAGTCGGATGGCATTTCCACGGAATGGTATCGTTGTTGCCGTCCGCAATACTGTCCGTACGCTCCGATACGTCGGGTCCAGTGTCTGTGCCGACAGAACTGGCCCCGTCGGTGAAACCTGTATCAACGCTGACGGATTTGACATCGTCGTCCGATGCAGCGAGCGCGTTCGCTGGCTCCGCATGTTGGTCGCCTGACGTAGGCCTAACGCTGTTCGTCGCGGAATGATTAGTACAGTCTGATGGAGTTGTACCGTCGGAGATCAGTTTCAACTGTTTTTCGCACTCTTCGGCGATTTTGTACAGACGCAATACGAGGGGCTAAGAGGTCGTCGTCGACCGCCGGACAATAATTATTCGACGTCGTGTTCGAGACAGACGGGCGGCCATTTTCATCGACGTTGTTCACAATGTCGAAATCGATTTCGCCGGATTTCGCCGACGACAGAGAAAGCTCTTGCTGGTAAACGCTCTCGAATTCATCGTAGACCGAACCGATCGAATTGTCGCCATCGTATTCGCTCGAAACGCGACGATCAGTTCTCCAGCAAAAGTTTTCCGCTGAACACTCGTCAGAGAGTGTTGCAACAGCAGACGCCGATGGCTCGTTATTTGCTACTAGCTGTGGTCCGTAAACGCAGCCTTCACCACTACTCTGCTTCCTAAGATCAAGGTCATTCTCCATTCCAAGACTCCAGTCTTCCCTGTGGAGAACATCCATTAATTCACAGAACTGTGCTCCAAAGCCTGGCCCTACGATACTACTTTTAAATACTGTAGTTTTCCGTAGGCCTAAAGATTGCAGAGCAAAATATCAAATAGGCTACTAATTTTCAAATAGACCTCCCTATAGGCCTAGTGTACCAACAGCACGTACATTCAGTCTAGTTACACTGAGCGAACTCACCGATCCAAATAAGCGTTTCAAAGAAAAGAGACGATTAGGCCTAGAGACTATTATTTTTATTTATCGGGACAGTTATGCGATGTAGGCCTATATACTTTCAGTGAGATCTCCATTATTGCATTAAATATGCCTATTAGGCCTACTCTACATTAGGCCTATTGCAAAAGCATTCGAACTTGGGAAACATACGAGAAATAAAAGCTTTTGTAGCGCCACACTAACCTCACCATGCAGTGTGTCTATTAACTGAAAGATTAATGCATCCGATCGACGTGATATCCATAAAGAATACTAAAGTTTCCCTGCTTAGTAGAGGCGATTCGTAGCATGATGATGATGATGATGTCAGCCTATGCTACAGCCTCGATGGCCAAATGAAGTCCCGACGGTACACCGTAGGCCTATCATCCTCGTCAGGGCAACTTATAGGCCGACATTCAGGCATAAAGAGGTTATAGGCGATCTGTTAGTGGCGCAGAAAGCCGTAGACTGTGGCATACATATAAATTATCTGCTAAACGTGATAATAGAACTGGATAGAATAAAAATAATCGGGCAACAGTTGAGTAATGGACAGTGGCGGCTCCAGGATTTGGCATTATATGCATGGATATGAGTCGGCGGTAGCAGGGCGTTGGGGGGAAACTTCCCTCCACTGCCCAACTGCAACTCTATCCGGGGGCCAATCATTAATTTTGTTGTCCATCCGCAGAGGTTCAATAATTGAATTATTCGAGACATCAGTCAGAGCGGAATGCAGCTAGGGCCACTCCCAATCAGGCAGCCGATGGCGCACAAGGGAGTAATGGAGTTCTGGAGTAATGCCACCTGGAAGAGACGTGCGTTGTTTGCAATGTGTAGGTGTGGGCTAGGTTACTCAGTATGCCAGGAACATCAAAAAGTGGCGTGCGCCCGGCTGGTCGTTGGGTCCCAGGGGCGACGTTTGATTTTTGATCGAGTTGAAATCTTGAGGCAGGTCGTTTGATCGGGTTTTTTTGACGGATGCCCCGAAGCGATACTTTAGTCCTTATTAAATATATAATTGACTCATCCAACTTGAAAGGACAGTCCCATGACATAGACGCCAAAAACCGTTGGCCTTTTACCAGCTACTTGCGAGGATCGAGGTATATGCCTATATGCAGGATTACAGGCTCGTCACCACACCTGGATGGAGAGGGAGAGATTGAAGCCAAGTGATGCATTTCTGGTCGGCTTTCATCCAGTATTTGACCGTACGCTGCCAACAATATTAAAGTACGTATAATGCCATGCATTGTAAACTAAGAGTTTCAAAATTTATCTCACATGCATCTCACGTAGGCCATTTTAGTCCACCGCATAGTCTATAGAACGATGGTCAGTTTTCGCTTTACGCTATAGACCTAATAATAGCCTAATAATAGCCTAATAAAAAAATAATAATAATATTTATGTGATTTTACCCCTTTACCGTCCATTAGCCTCCACCCACCACCAGTTTTTGAAAAGCTAGGCTTGGGAAGGGAGAAAGTAAAGTTCCCACACTTTTTCATCTAAGTTCACGCCTATGGTAACTGTCTGGATCACGGCTGACGTTGAAGATAACGAGTCTACTTCACGTCCATTGCCTTTAAACTCTGCCGAATTTAACCTATAATGGCGCTACATAAATGACAGTGAGTGCGCTATTGTTTATTTCCGTCTAAATTACGCGAACGAAAACGAAAGTTATGAACGTCGAGTGAACAGAGGTTAAGAATAGCTTCTGTTGTTCACGAGTGTTCTCCGAGTGTTGTAAATGATAACAGCGATCGCAGTTGTTTCCGGTGTAATTTTCGAGAAACCGAAGGCGAAAGAGACGAGTTTTTTGCTTCGAATTGTGGCTATTCACGGACCTTCGATCTCTTGCACCAGTAGTTTTTTAAAGTCTATAATAGTGATATAGACAAATATATGTAATAATATAATATAATAGCGATAATTCTGTTGAGAATTCTGAGGGCTTCAAAATCAAGGCTGTGTACACGAACTCCATCCAGGTGAAGGAGAGTAATGGCCACTCTGCCTTCCTCGTCATCATCAGCCTCTTTGGTGGAGGATCAGGCAGTCCTGGTCACTTCTTCGACCATAGTTACCGATGAGGATACTAAAGACATCCGGTGGTATTTCGAAGGTCCTCACGTCGGTGGAAGACTGAAAACCAATGGGATCGTTTTCCTGGACAACCATAGATTCGTTCTTCAATTTCGCGACTCTGCTAGTGCGTTTGACAATTTGCACCCTGCTTTAAGTTATGCTGTGTATGCTTTTATACGGCTGCAAGATGAAACCGCAATATTCTTACATTTTAAAAAATTTTGACAATAACAACAACAACTATTATTATTATTATTATTATTATTATTATTATTCCATGTCCCATACTCGGACAGTTCTTGGTTCTCGTGCCTTTTCAGTGGCTGCCCCCAAGCTCTGGAACTCATTGCCTCAACATGTGTGCATTGCAAATTCATTACAGATTTTTAGAAAAAGATTAAAACCCCATCTTTTTGACCTGGCCTAGCCACCATAGACTGTCACCCGTTTGCCTGGTCGGATACCCTGGACTTGACCTGGATCTTTAATTGTTTGGATTTGGTGTGCCATCGGTTGATGCTCCTGTGCATTATGAAGTGGTGCTATAGAAGTTTAAGATTAGATTAGAATATAAGTGTTTCATTTACTGTGCTCTTGATTAGCACTTGCTATGTTAATTTTAAGTGAATGCTTTATGTTGCAGGTTCTGAAAAAGTTCTTTCTAAAAGCAAACATCTTGTACCAATTAATGACAAAGACATAGAAATGATTGCTGAGTCATATCCTTTAAACACTGCAACCAAAGTCATAAACAGCAAGTCTACAGTGATGATGGAGACTAAAGATGATTGGGTATCAGTGCCGACTAATGTGAGCGAAAACATTTTTTTCATAATTTCATTGACGCTTTCTCTTTACTTATACAAACTTCAGATAACATTGTTTAATTTGGGCAGAAATAGGCATGGATACAGTGAAACAGAGGAACATCTACTCTCGGACTTTTGAAACCAGAAAACAAGACCTGGTCTTTTACGTGTACAGTTTTGAGATCACAATGCAGGCAGTGAGGGAATTGAACGATGTCAATGCATTTATAGTAAAGATTCCTCTAAGTTTATTTTTTGAATGTTGCCGATACATATTTTATAGTTAAATTTAGCACTGGTCAGTTGTAGGATTATCATAGTTTCCGGTAACTTATTGGGTTTAGTTAATTGTTCTTTGGAATCATATTTTGAAATGGCCAATGACATTGTATGGCTGATACAATTTGCTTGCCTGAGGCTGTGATTTTTCAACTGCAGAGTTCCGTTGATGATTTGACACGCAGTTCTTCCGATGGACTTAATATCATTATGGATGAATATCACCAGGACACCAAGCAACCCTTTGGAGATTCTGAGCCAAGTATGTGACTTTGAATCAGATTTTAGTATCGTATATACTCACGTATAAGTCGACAAATTTATGCTCTAAAATTCACTTAAAACACAGTAGACTTATCCACGAGTATATACGGTACTTCTACTATATATTTTTTTAGTTCAGCCTAATTTCAGTTACATTTAAAGAGCTGTTCCAGTCTAGAACTGGTTTATATTACAAAATGTTCTACTGCTCAATTGACAGTAAGTTTAGGACAAATCTAGTGAATTTATATAGTGCTTTTAAAAGTAGTAATGCAGTAGCTACTTATTTTGAGGAGCTTAATCTAAGTTTGAAATAGCTATGGCTAAAAGGTGGGAGTCAGTGAAGCAGGGTCATTTTGCTCAAAAGGTGGTCGTGGCTGAGAGTTTCGTGGCTGAGAAGTTAAGACAGTGGTGGAAATGTACTGCATGTTTATTGAAATTGCTAAATTGTATTTAAGTTTTGCAAAATAGAAACCAGTTTACTGTATAGGGTAAGTACAAGACATGATAATATGGAGCAAAGAGTGAGGAAAAACAGCAATAATAGTTTGTTATTCTAATGTTATTATATTGATTTTGAATTTATAGCTTCAGAATTTGCTTGAATGCTGTTTTGTAAGACAATTTAACGATTTATGTGTAAATTTTTGCAAATGTTCATGACTAATGAATGCCTGTAATGGAACCATTGCATGCAGTGATTATGGAAGAAAATCTGATGTTGTCCAGCCATTTGATGCACATGCATTATGCACTAAATTGTGTATTTTAAAGATTTTTGATATAACATTTATGGCCCATGTGATCAGAGGAAAACTCGTGAATATACATTGGTTATTTAATTGCCTTGGTTGTTGGAGGAAAATTGGTCCCGGGTTTAGATTCTCTATATATCCCATGTCCTCAAAAGAGGGCAGATATCTGTAGCTCAGCAAATTAAATACTGGTAGAAATTTTATATTTGAGTAGCAAAAACGTAATAGTGAGTAAACCTTTGCAGGTGATATGGTGGCTGGACTTGGGTCTTCACCTGACCCTGATGTTGGACAACGTACAGTACAGGTTCTTGATGTACCCGAAAACATTACTGACATTGTGCTACTGTATTTGGAGAGTGCAAAATATGGTGGTAGTGATGTGGAGAAATTCTCGTATGATGAGGAAAGTCGTATCTATAACGCCACATTTTTTGAGCAGCATGGTAAAGTTCAACAAACTACTTCGCATCAGTTTTCATGTTTAACTGCTTGAAATATTACCGTGTAGTAGCAACATCATGTGAATGCTGTGCTTCCATATGTTACACGTTGTAGCTTGTAGTTCGTTTATATTTTGTGAATTTTTTTGTCGGGGTTAATATTTCACAGAAATGCGATTTGCTTTGTTTATGGCTTCTTTATTTCCATTGAATGTAGACACTTTTGTGAGACCCACATTTAATATGTTCCATGCTTCTGTAGCACATTCAGTCCTTAGGTACATGGGTGCCCGCGTAAATTTTTCCAGGGAGCACAGGCCACAATAATGACCACGTGTTAATATTTTAGCAGGGTTTCCATTCGCAAAATTTTGACAATTTTAAAAGATTGTCAGAATGAATACCAGGTGAAATCCAAACAAAGCCAGGTACTGTATTTACTTTCTAACTGGTTTTCTTAGTTGCCGAGCATTTCGTGAACAAAGGATCGATATTGGTTGACGGGACACGAGCTGAAGCTGAGAGCCTTACCACGCGCGACCGAAGGTGAAAACCGCGCGAAAGAGGAAACGACGGAAATAGAGGAGAGCGTCGACTCTGTTCCAAAGAATATGATAGAAGTGAGGGACTTGACGCCGAAACTGACGCCGGAAATGTTGAAGCTTTACTTTGAAAATAAAAACGTTCGGGAGGAGGGACAATCAAAGATATTCAGCTATTTTCAGACGAGGAACGGGCTATCATCACATTTCAGGATGCAAAAGGTACAGTGTCTTCTTGAATGCCTTTGTGGTCTATTGTATTATACATTTTAAAATCACATTTTGCAGTTTAAAACTTTGTCATATTCCTGACGATAATATGTATATGTATATTATATATGTGTATAACTGTATATACTGTATGTGCAAGTACAGTTGAACTTCATTATAACGTACTCTGCGGGTCTGTAAAATTGACTACTTTATGTACAGTGGATCCCACTTAATCGCATACCGCTTAATTGCATAACCCGCATAATCGCATAACAACATAAAACCCAAACCAGTGTTTTCTGCGTACAAATTAATAATTATCAGACTGTTCGCATAGCCCAGCTAATAATCGCATAAGCAAGGCTTGCACGGCACCTATGCAATTAAGCGGGTTTCACTGTACAAGGTGCGTTGTATCCAATATGGCAGCACATCACACAGGACCTTACATTGCGGTGCGTTATAGCCGAGAATACATTATAGCCAAGTTCGTTATATCAAAGTTCTACTGTGTGCACCCGATGCGTAAAGTTTAAATGTCATTGAATTGTTTATTGGATTTTCACTTCTCTTGTTCAGCTGCGGAAAGAGTGGTCGAGAAGAGTGAGCACATGGTTATTGGCGTTCCTGTGAAGTGCGTTCCACTAGATGCCGCTGCCATCAACAACCCGTCTTGCGCGATCGAGGTTCGTGGGTTTGATGACAAAACCTCCGAAGAAATGTTGACCTATTTCTTTGAAAATCGAAAACGCTCTTGTGGGGGGCGTATTGAAGATCTCTACTATAACGCTGACGAACGGCGTGCTGTTATCACCTTTGAGTCACCGGAAGGTTCGTGGACACGTGCTTGCCGACATATTTGCTCAGTTATTTTTCTCCGTTCTAATTTTATTTATTGTTCTGTGTTTGCACTTGATAGTCAAATGTTTGAGAAGGGAATCTCGATTTATAATAAATTTTTGGCATTATGATAATAATAATAAAATGATAAAGCAGTTTACCATGTATTTACTTAGGAGTATTTGAATAGTTTTCAATTGGTTATTGTAAGTAAGTAAGTAAAATCCCATAAAATATGGCGCTTTTGAAAGTAGCATCATATAACAGTGACAAGAATGCAAAGACGATGAAGGAGAATACAGGAACAAACCTACAAGAGGACAAGAGGGCAAAGAATGAGATTACACAGCAAGACTGTAATGTAAATGACTGGATGGGTGGAACATAGTGGTTCACACACACACAGGGCAGATCCTACTGAATCGCTATAAGCCCTTTTATTCAGAGTAATTTTATCCAAAGAGTCATTATGGTGTATAAATACTGAATACAATTAATCCATGTTGTTGTTGTTGTTTGTTTCAAATATCCTTATTTAGTTGTTGAACGAGTTCTGCAGAATCATCGAAGCAAACCTCTGTCTCTGAACGAGGCTCGGTTGACAATTTCTTCACTGAAACCCGCAGTTTTTCCTTCCTGCACTGCTGACGACATCGAACTGGATAAAATTTTCATACACAAAATTCCAAGCGATTCGTCCAAAGATGATTTGGTCCGTTATGTGCAGAGAGGTGCGGCAGCATCCGTCACAAAAATACGATACTCTTTGCGCCCGGGAACTGCGATAGCTTATTTTCAAAATGACTTTGGTATGTATGAAGTAAAAAAACAATTTTTGAATGTTTTATGGCACGATTAATCTAGTTGGTTTTCTCTATTGCTTGAAGATTATTTTATTGAGTGAAGCAAATAATGACAAATTAAATGCTATGTAAAATTTACAGCTGGATTTTCAGTGCCAATGATTGGTTCCTGTTCCTATCAGATATGTTGCTATGTGAACGAATTGTTAATGCTTTTATTGTCATTACACTTTTTTAGAATTTTTTTGACACTTAGGAAACTAGTCTTTGCACCTGGCAGGTGAAGATAAGGAAAAATTGTCACTGGCTCTAATATGAAAATTTCTGCTTGCTGGTTTTCTCCGTGATTGTTTTAAAATTCCGAGCAACGACCCAACATGAGAATGACAACGCTCCTTGTTGTCTACAGTGACCTGAAATTCTTGATGTTGCATTGTTATAGGTCCCTTGCAACCATGGACCATAATATGCACGTGCATATTATGGGTACCACTTAATCTGGCTTTGATTAATGTTTAAAGCATATGTTTTTGAAGTAAGCATTTGGATCCACTTTGGGGTTTGTTGACTTTTATGCTTTATAAAAAAAAACTTTCATTTGAAATCTCTAATGGTTTTCAGTGTCTAAATTAAAACTAAATTTTGACTGCAGACTACATGCGGCTGAGGGATCTAGTCAGCTCCAGGCCTTTCCGCGGTGTTTTGCTTCCCATCGAAAAGGTTCCGACTTCTCATTCCATCCAGGTTTTCAACATTGGTTATCTGTCCCTCGCGATCCTTGAACTCTACTTTGAAAGTCCGAAATCTGGCGGAGATGAGATCAAAGAAATCAAAATAAATACCAGTGAAAGTTATGCCATTTTGACATTTGCAAAGAGAGGAGGTTTGTTCTAAGTTTCTTGTGGTTTAGGCTAACTGACTATATGAATGTCACAAAGTGATAGTTATGGGTGGATGTTTGTGTATGTTTAAGTGTGTGGTAAAGTAAAGTGTGGTAAAGACAGGTAATGAGCTTCCATAGCGCCATTTTAGTAACTTGCTCGGCTGATCATTTGTTGGTTCAAGTTACGGCAGATAGGCATTAAAGAACGGGTAGGTTCTGAGTCTTGATTGAAATGTTACAAGAGTTGGATAAGTGTATGAGAATTCTTTAGAAATACCTTCTTGTTTTTAGTTCTTTTATTTCTGGATAGCAAACCAACAGTTTATTCTTGGCAACTTAAGCTGGTTATGCTAGCAATATGTTTTGTAATTCTTTCAGTTGTTTCGTCGGTTCTTTCGAGGAGACATAATTTAGAAGGACGGCTGCTTTCTGTCTCAGAATACTACAAGGGCTTAGGTGTCATGCCGCCCCATGTCAACAGTGAGTCGCCATCCTGGTGGCTGCCGCCGCAATTGTCGCTCGCTTACGAATCGCAGAAAGTGAACTTCGTCATGTCATGCCGAGAGCTTCGAACCAAAATTGAGAAGGAACTCGAATCTCTGCATTGCAAGGTTGAATGGCCGGCTATTGCTGGGAGTGCAGACCCCAGAGCGCCTTGCCCTGTGGTACTACAATGCGCGCTGAATCACAGCACAAAGAACGTCGGACAACTTGCAAAGACGTGGGCGGATGTATGCACGGCTAAGATGAACGACGAATTTGGCAATGTTCTCTTCGAGGAGATAAACGTTCTTCAGGAGTTGTGGAAAAGTGTGTCTGATCAGAGGAAATCTTTGCAAAGAGATATCCGCAATAAGGAGAACGTACGCGTTATTGTCGACGACTCCTCCTGCACTATTCGTATCTTGGGAGTGCGCGAATCGTGCAAGAATTTTGTCGAGTCGCTCAAGGAGCTCGTCTCGCAAGCTCAGCAGAAGCTCGAGAAGGAGAAGCGCAAGATAAGTGAGCAGATTCAGAAACTAAAGGTCCATCAGTTCGAAATTTTGAAATTAACAGGCTTTTTAGAGTCAAACACCGACGACGGAGTTGATGTCACAATAAAGGGACAAGACATAATTTTTTTCGGACAGCCGAACGATATTCTTGCGAAGAAGCTGAAGATGTACGAGATATTGCATTCTATATGCACCGAGTCTCTCGACCTTCCGAGTTTCGTGCTGGAGGCTCTGAAGCTGCTACCGTTTCGCAATCACATTTCTAGCTGCCTACAAGAGAAGAAGGTCGTGTCCGCTTGGGATTCGGGACCAAAAGGGCTTCTTGTTTACAGTTTATCTCAGAGCGAAATTGACAAGACTGCGTCTATTTTGACATCTGAAGTGATTCAGAGACAGATGGAGTTGGATGCATCCGAAGCATCCACGCTTTTGCTTCCCGGATGGAATGGACTCAAGGCGTCCATTGATAACGATTTTAAGATTGTCTCTCTTAAGGAGAGTGGATCTGCCATTAGCATCATGGGCACCAGCAATAACATAAATGCCGTTCTGGAGGTGGTTCACAACTTTATTAAAGAAAATGCAATTAAGAAGGAATTCCTGACGGCCCCGAAGGGGACTGTTGCCATTGTCAGCCAGTACCTTAAGGCTGAACTTGAGACGGTATGTCGTGACTTTCAGAGTTGTCGTGTGATCGTAAAGGAAGACCTGGACGCGAGTCGTCCTGGGTTCACCGTCTCGGGTACGGTCTACGGGCTGCAATCTGCGCTGAACAAAGTCGCCGAGCTTTTGAAAAAGGTCATCGAAAAGGAGAAGGTCCTCGACCGACCGGGCATATCCGGCTACCTCCGCAACACTCGAGGGCAGAAGCAAGTAGACGCCATACAAAGTCGCCACAGTGTGTTTATCGTGGACAGGGCGGAGGCAAATCGATCGAGTGCTGTTTCGGCTGAATTGAAAAGGGGTGTTACCGCCGCCGATGCTAGCAGCGGCAGCCCAGCTCAAATTTTGGATGAGATTAGGCTGAAGAATACCTTTGCTGTAAAAGTTGTTCTTGGTAACATCACCGAATATAAAGTCGACGCTATCGTTAATGCAGCCAACAAACAGCTTGATCATATTGGAGGTGTAGGCACGAGCTATTGTAGAAAAAGGTAAGAGGTCGATGGTTAAATTCTCAAATTGATCATGCTTACAGTGTAACTCTGTTTAGTTAATTAATATTACAGGTATTTTAACAACTATATTTTGTATTAAATCTGGGTTTTGGTTAATTCAACTCTAGTATCTAAATGTAAGGGGGCGAGAAGTTAGCAGAGTGGTAACAACGTTGGGTGCTGGAGCAGGAAGTCGTGGGTTCAATCCCCGCAGGAGCTCTAAAAGGTCGACTCAGCCTTTTTCGTGGTGGTAAAATGAGGAGCAGTGACAAAAATCCCTGTGATAAGTCTAACAGGTACGCTACGCGATACACTAGCCCCATATCCATGGCATTGCACATCTGGCTGAGGACTACAGCAATGGAGATCAGCACTGCCCTATGAACCCATGAGGCTTGGGAATGACTTTGACTTTTTGGATTTGAATGCAAGCATCCTAACTTTGCTGCTCATAGAAGCTTTAATTTACTTGTGATTAGGGGAAATTCATTTGACCGTATTGCATTTGAGGTTGATGCTATGTAGTTATTGTTTAATTTCAGGTGGTCCAGCTATACAAAGTGAGTGTAGGGAATATATAAAGGGTAAGGGTCCTCTTTTAGCAGGACACTTCTTTGTCTCAAAGCCTGGTTCATTGCCCTGTAAGTGCATCTTTCATGCTGTTGGACCAATATGGGAGGGTGGATATAAAAATGAGGAAAACGTCCTTTTCGAAACCGTCTACAACGTCCTCATGGAAGCCGAAAAGAGGAAACTTCAGAGCATTGCGATGCCAGCCATCAGCACCGGTGTATATGGTTTTCCTATGCGCAAGGTCAGTTATGGAAATTCTTTGCATACTTATGATATTTTCACTTTGCTTATTACTGTTATTGAAATCAGTTCCAAATGCTGTTGGACCAATAGTACAGTACAAGGTGGTACTGATGAACCGTTTGTATTTTGTTTGCACCAATTATAAAGACGTTGAGGTAACATGTTTGACTAGACTCACCCATTCACCATCGGGTATATGTAGTACTGTAAAGCGCTCTTGTCTTTGGCCATTTTGCCATGCTTATTGCTCTATATAAATTGTTTACTTAAATTGTAATAATAATAATAATAATAATAATAATAATAATAATAATAATAATAATAATAATAATAATAATAATAATAATAATAGACTCTTCTAATTTATATGCACAGTCAGTCCTGGTATGGCAGCAAGGTGGAATCAGTATTGATAGTAGTAGTATAATAACTATTGATACTTCTGTAGCACCAGTTCTAATACTCAAAAGATATCAAATCAACAGTACTCCAACTTCATCTGCAAAAGAAAGACTAGGCCAGTTCAAGAGATGGGTCATAGTGTGATGATTTCAGATAGACTGTGAAAGGAAAAAGAAATGAAAGTGATATACGATAAGGTGCATTGGATCGACCTTCTTGTGGTGCACCCTGTGAGTACCCAAGCTATTGGGGAAACTTGCGATCCTCCATCACCATGGCATACGCTAGAAGAAGAAGTATATGGATTTCACGTTATGTTTCAGATACGTCTAAATGCTAGGGGTTTTTTGTAGGCTGCTAAAATAACGCTTGAGACGGTGGCTGAGTTTGTCGAGAAGGAATCTCCGGTGTCGTTGCGAGAGGTCCACGTTATCGACAACAACCAGAATGCAACAAGGGAATTCAAAGATATGCTTGCCGTTCATGGAGCGCCATCTGGCAGAAGATCTGGACCTGATAGGCCAATTGTTTCAGATGATGAAGAAGATGATGATGATGATGAACATGGTGCATCATCATACAGGTCCTTTCGAGGACGAAGTTCAGGTTTGTCTAGTGCCTGACATCTCATCATTTTGAATAAAATATGTCCTTCAAAGATGTGATGACAATGGTTGCAAATCTGCTTCAGAAGTTTAGTGATATATCTACGATTTGCATTTGGATTTATTCTTACTGAGAAGCATAAAAGATCAATTTCTTTAATAATCTCATTAATTGTTGTTGTTCATTTGCAGCATTTGTTCCTTTCGGCATACAATACATTAAGAAATGAAGCAATTGAGACTTCTATGTTAGCATTATCTTCTTGTCTGTTGATAATTAGCAAAGAGTACTAAAATTTCATTTGGTGATTTTTATCTGATCTGATGTCATTTTTAATTCTGTGTGTGGTTCATGCAGATAAACCCAGTTATCTGTATAACACTTCACCGAATTTTCACCTTCCCAAACCCTCAGCTGCTGCCCCTCCACCGTCGTCATTGGTGTCATCAAATGTCTTAACGACACCACATGGATTGAAAGTTACGCTTGTTAAGGGATCTATTGTGGCTCAAACGGTAATATTTTTCTCATAGGTTTACTTCACCCTAGTATTTCTCTTTAGTATATTTGAAGCTACAGATGCATAAACCGTTACTCAGTATTTGTCTTGAGCTTCCCCTCACATCAGTGTTACTGTCACCCTCCATGGATATATCTACAGTTGAACCACTTTATGGCAATCTTGGTTAAAACAAAACTTTGGCAATGACGAACATGGGTCCATTTGCAAGGACTGGATACTGCCAAAGCTAGATTTAGGACAAATGAGGCCCTGTGCTGTGAGGTTCCATATTTGGGTCTCAAAACAGGTAGACCAACAAGGCCTCCACAGGCTGACAGGCATACATACTAAGGAAACTGTTAAGAGTAGTTAGAATTTTATCTGATCACTCATTTGAAAGGTTCATTGTAACGTTTTGCCAGGAAGATGGGCCCCTGGAGGTTAAAAAAATTGGGTGGCAGTTGTTATACCCCAGCTGCTTTTCTGACACATGGATCACCATTGTTCATCATCATTTTCATTTTTAATAATTCTGCAAGGTCGACGTTATCGTTAACACAACGGCTCAGAATTTGGCACTCAACAACGGCGCCGTTTCGAGTCTGATCCTTCAAACTGCTGGAGCTTCTATCCAAGCGGAGTGCAAAAAAAAGGCGCCGAGTGGATTGAATTTAGGCGAGGTGCTCGTCACTTCGGGGTACAATCTGCCATGCAGTTTTGTGTACCACGGATACTGTATAAACTGGGATAGCACCAGCAACGGTCCGTGTGAGCAGGTCAGTTTGTTCTGATGTGTTGAATTGTTGATTCTGTTATAAGAAATACTATTATGATACCTGTGACTCTAAAAATGTTTCCTTACTTACTGACACAGTTGAACTTTGCTATAATGGACTCGGTCATAATGTATCCTTGTTAATAACGTACCGCAATGTACGGTTCTGTGTGATGCCTACCTTATTGGATGATATTGGATATAACATACCTCGGATATAACGTGCTAATTATTACAGTATATATCTGCATATAATAACACTCATCTATATATGATAAACACAATGTTGCAAATATTGGAGATGCATCTTTTCTATTGCAGTCCATTCGAGGCCTTCTTAAATCCATATTTTTGGAAGCGCACACAAAGTTAGTGAAATCCATCGCTATTCCCGCTATCGGCACTGGAAATCTTAAAGTTCCGCCGGACCTAGTGGCAAGGATTATGTATGAGGAGGCAGAGGATTTCAGTAGAACTCATGCGGGAACAACATTACGGGATATACGCTTCGTGGTTTATGACAAGGACCAACCAACTGTCTCAGTAAGCATTGTCTACTTGTCGGTCACAAGTGCTGTTTTACTGTGAATCGTAAAATTACTGTTGAATTGTCAGTGTTGAGCAGCATTGTCTCATTCTCTGCATTCAAGTTACTGTTGAAGTTGTTTGAAATTATAGGGATTGTTATTAAGCAGATATGGCTGTATGATAACAAACTTGGGAAATTTTCAATCACTGTTTAGGCGTTTGAAAAGGAACTCCGCTTTCCAAGCAGAGGAAAGAAACCAAAAAAAAGAATAAAAATCGCATGTTAGCAACCAGAGGGTCCAGTGAAATTTCAAGGCCTACAGGTAATGTGCACTTTATTGGAGCGTGGGTATTTTTCTTGTTTTTAGTTGGTGAATGACATTGGTGATTTTGACCAAATAAGTCACTTATAAGTCACTTATCATGATTCATTTCTCTGCTAATTTCTATAAATTCATTTGATCACCTTTGCACGACAACTTTGCCTAATGATTTTTTAGATTTTTCATTTTATTCTCAATAACAGCATTCTTTTATTCTATTAGTTGTGCATGACGTATTTGCATGCAGCTGCAGGTTCAGGTATGGGTGACTTTGGTGGATGGAGTATTACCATAGGCAATGTGAGACTCGAGGTCGCTGAAGGAGACATCACTCGGGCAACAACCGAGGCGATTGTTAACAGCGTCAATGCAAGCCTTGACCTGACACTCGGTAACCGTTTATTGTGTTTATTATTCTTCTTCTTAATGTACCGTGTATTGCTACATTGCTTCTCTTAGGCTGTCTGTATACTTTATTCTTTGTCTTCCTCTTACTCTTTTCCCCTCTGTTTTTCCTGTTATGGCTAGATTTTCCAATCCGTCCTTTCTAATTAGATGTCTGAAAAATTCCAACTGTTGCTTTCTTATGGATTTTGGCAGTTTTCTTTAAATACCAAAAGCTTTTAGTACTTGCTCATTGGCTATTTCTTCTACATGATATTTTTGCATATGTATGTCTGAGAAACCACATCTCTGCGGCTTCCAGTTTCCTTTCTGTTGTTTTTGTCAGCGTCCACGTTTCTGACCCGTACATCAGAACTGACCAAACATGGCTTTGAAGAATTCTGAGCCATGTTGTTGTTGTAATGTGTTTATTTGTGAGGATCTTTTTAAAGTTGTGTGCATGCTGTCTTTGCCACTCCTATTCTGGTTTCAATGTCCTTTTCACTCCTGCCATCACTTGTTTCTATTCACAATTATTTATCAAAAATTCAGCGATTCAATGATTACAGTAGAACTTCGTTGTGATAAATTTTGTAGGGTCTGTAAGATTTAGTACGTTGTATGCAAGGTACTTTATATCCAATACGGTATGCATCACATGGTACCATACACCGGAGTACATTATAACCGAGGACTTGTTTTAACTGAGTCCGTTATAAAGAAACTCTACTGTAACTGAGATTGATGTTTGATCTTCAGAAGCTTATGTCCTGAATCCTTACATATTCTATTAACCGAAATGTTGATTATTTTTGATTGATTTATCAATCGATCGATTAATTGATTGTCAGTGCTTTTCGCTGACAGCCTTGGTTGTTGCTTGCTTCTAGGTGCAGTGTCCAATGCCATAGTGAAGGCAGGTGGCAAGGCTATACAAGATGAATGTAAAAAAATTGGTAATGCTTTCATCAACAAATGATTTTTTCTTTTTCTTATTTTAGGCCAAATTTTCCTAACCTTTGACAGGGATGACAATATAATAAGTCAATAGGTAAGTAAAAATCTCGTGAATTTATATGGGGCTTTCGAAAGTGGTACCTCAGGAGCTGCTTATTCTGAGGCACTTACCTAATCTAACTTTGAAATGACCGTGGATGAAAGGCAGGGTCGGTGTCAGGCAGGGTCATTTTATCAAAAGGGTCGTCGTGGTTAGTGATTAACTTTTATAGCGCCAGTTCGATAGATGGTGCTGCAAATCAATACACAAAAAGGGGTGAGGCCAATGTCTTTTAAAGTTCCCAGTTTGTTGAAAGATGTAATTGGTCGAGGAAGAGATTTCCAAAGACTTGAGACAATATTATTGCTGCTTGGAAAAATTAAAATGTTCCTTTTCCAGCATCTGATTTTATAATGAGTCTGTTTCTGAGTTCTTGGTATCTTGTTTGAAGTGCTAATTTGCATAAAAACTATTAATTTGTGCTTCTTCTAGGAAAAATGATCGATGGAATGGTCATAACAGGCGCCGGGAGGCTGCCTTCGAAGCTTATATTTCATCTTAAGGCGCACAGTTCAGAGCGGAACTGGAAAAAGGGAATTGAAAGCTGTCTTGAAGAAGCAGATCGAAGAGGTGTCCAGACGATCACCTTTCCGCTGCTTGGCACAGGTCAGTTCAACACTGGACAATTAGTTCTTCATTTTCCACATAATATGCTTAAGCAACGTATCCGCTTGTTGAACAAAAGGCACGTAGAAATCTAGACCATCTTCATTTTCACCATTGTTATTATTTTCGTTTCTTCATATGTTTATTCTAATGATTTAATATTTCTTACTTGAAATTATAAGATATCTGAGATTGTGACTTTGTGTTGAAATGTAATAATGCGTATCGGATGTGGACTGGCTATGGCCAAGGACGACTACCGGTATATACCTTAGTTGTGACGGTACCTATGGGTTTCCGTTATTCGCGTTTCAGGTAACATTGGAGCACCGGTAAGGAGCATGGCTTCCGTGATGCTCGATTCGGTCGTGAATTTTAGTACGAAGTCAGATCCACAGAATTTGCATCTCATTCGGATCGCCATATTTCAGCCACACATGTTTGAAGAGTTTGCCCAGACAATTGATAAAAAGGCACAGGAACTTCAGTCGAGCGGATACTTTGATAAGCTGAAAGGTACGTCAGTGGTTACCCTGCCTTCGTTAAAACTGCTATGTGGTCGTCCATAAATTAAGTAACGTGTTACGTCATTTATGGACGACCCCTATATGGACAAAATTGTGCTGTGACTAGGTTTGCTCTTTGTGATACTTTTCTGTGTGCTTCCCTCTGGGGGGTATTAGGCTGGTATCTGAGGACCTAGATTGCTATACTAGAAATTATGTTGTACAAGAGTCTGAAGGAGTCCTTTTCTATAGAACAGGTGATAGCATTGGAAGAAATTTGTGCATATTAGGAAGGACAGAAAATTCTGATCCACTTTTTGAGTGAAATTTTGAATTGACAAGTTAAGATGAGCCCAGTGGAGTAGAAGAAGATTAATGTCATTGACATTGGCTAGGACTGTATACTTAGTAGTTGCTGTCTTGCTGTTCCAGTGTATGTAAAAAGCATCCTTGGCTACGGTGACAACAAGCCAACCGCTTCAAAAGGCTTTAATGTTGAACAACTTTCTCAGCCAAAAGTGCAAAAGTTCGAGTCAACAGTTCGCCTCATAATCTACGGACTGGCCATGAATTCCATCGAAAGTGCGATTGGCGAGTTGGATGACCTGTGCAATGACGTCATTCAGGACAAAGTCATTGACAAAGAAACAATTGCAAAGCTCTCACCTGAACAGGTAAGCAACTTCTAGACAAAAGTAAGGCGTTCTTTCACTGTAAATGAACTTACCTACCGACCTCACATTAGCTGGACATCTAGTTTTCGGTATTGGTAAAATTTCACAATATGTTGGTTTGCACTGTGTAACTATATATCTTATGTTAGAGAAGATCAAGTTCTGCTGAAATTTGGGTTTCTGCAATATTATTGTAAGTTTAGTTGGTAATTGTATTGCATATTTCTTTAGTTCATGATTTTAATACAAATTTGCTCAGTTGCCAGTTTTATCTTAATTAACCTTGTTTATTTTTCTAAAACCAGATTGAAAGGATAAGAAACTTGGAATCTGAATACTCAACAAGAATTTCGGTAGAGCAAGGTCATCGGATTAATAGAATTCGGGTGCAAGGTGAAGGTCACGTCATTCTTTCAGTTGTGGAAAGGATCTACGCCATCTTTGAAGAGGTTGAAAAAAAGGAACGTGCAGAATATCAAGCAGAAATAGTTGCCAAACAGGTAGTAATTCAGCAGTTTGCACAGTCTTTATGAAAACTATGCAAAAACTTATGGGCAATATATTATTTTGTGAAAAATTTATTGTGCATAATGTGATTTACAGTAAGTAAAGTTGGTCCAAAATAATGGGCTGGGTATTGGTTAAAACTGAGATTGACAGAAGACTTTTTGTACAATACTTATCTATACTGTCACCTGCATGCAGTCAGGCAGAGTTCACAAAGTCATACATTGTTCCAACAAATAACATTTACTATAATTATATTCAATTCTCTAATGGGTTCTGAGTTCATGGAGCATTTTTTCCTTTTCTATAGTTACCGTATATGTTCAATTGTGAAATATTTTAGGCACAATGGATGTATCAGTGTGATGATTCCTATGATCCGTATCCAAAACCAATTAACCTGATCATTGAGGATGCTTATCAGAAACAGTTGTCGTGTGCAAAATGGGAGGAATCGGATGGGGCTTACCGCCTTGACTTTCATCAGATGGAAGAAATTAAGGATGGTGATACATCAAGTACAGTAAAAGTGAAGCGCACAACTTCAGGTGAATAAGTGCAATAAAGTTCATAAGTTTATGATTTTTACGCTAATCAAATGACTGAAACAAAGGTAGACCGGTTGGTTGGAAATAGCGGGTTAGAATTTTCCAAAGGAAATGAAATTATTTGCTTGGTTATTTATTCAGAGTCGTCAATTCCTAAAAGCTGGGACGTGATGAATGCTGATGAACAGTGTAGGAAAGTTCTCTTGTCTCCTACCAGTCAAGAGTATCAGGATGTCATGAACAATGTTAAAGCAACCGATGGGGGAATCGTTCAGCAAATCGTTAGCGTAAGTAAGACATACAATTAGTCATTTGCTGGCGAATGAAATGTTTAACAATTTAATTGGATCCGTTGCCCTGCTGTTCGTTGGCATTTGAGATTAAGTTGTTCTCGTGTATGAAAAGGTTTTGATTTCTAATCTCTTCTCTTGTAAAATTTCTGATTTTTAAAAATATGTACTGGTAATCCTTATGAGAATGGCCCCATTTGAAAGTGCAAGATGCTTTACAGAGTGTTAATTTAGCACTTTTGTGCAAAAGTCTACGGCCCGAGAACAGTGGCGGCTCCACCGGGGGCCACGGGAGCTCGTGCCCCCTTCCTATTGAGTGCCTGAGAATCTTATTACAATGCATTATCATTGTGTTTCCCCACTTTTGGAGCCACCACTGCCCAAGACAAAATGCATTATCATCATCATATTAAGACAAATCATCATCATCATCAATTACTACTGATTTCTCTGTGCAATAAATATTGGAACATCAGGGCCTATATAGTAAACATATTCGTGTATAAAGATTGGAATTTACTTTCCAAACCAGGCATCTAGCTTATAAGTTCAAAGTTACTGTTACTGTTGGATGTGTTGATATTTTGTAGATTGAGCGAATTCAGAACCCCAGTCTTTACCGACAATACATGGTACGCAAAGATGCAATGACAATGCAGCAGAGTGCGAATGCATCAACCACTGTTTCATGTGAGCGTATACTTTGGCACGGAACCGGTGTCGACTCCCTTGAAAGTGTCAACCATCAAGGTTTCAATCGAAGTTATTGTGGCAAAAATGGTAAAAATTTCACATTTGTTATAATTAGATGATGTATTTGTTTATTTGATGTTATTTCAGGATGAGTTCACCTATAAGTTCTATGGGCACAAGTTTGAGAAACTGTACTATAATTATAATCTGGTTTTTAGATTAGATGAAGCATTGAAGTGGGATAAGCATGATGATGATTATGATGATTATGATGAAGATTATGATGGTGGTGACCAACGATTAATTATATTATCAGTGTTATTCGGATTACTTCTTTTTCATTATCGTTTTCATTTAGGCCCAACTTCATTAATGAGCAAATTTCAAGTTGCTAATCATCACTTCTTGAATTCAGATCCACCTTCACTTACTGAACAATACTTTTGAACAAGATATTTACAGATGCACGCAAATATTATTAAAGACTGTTGAAGTTAGTTTAACAGACAGCCAAAAGCCAAAGCTAAGTCTTGAATTTGTTTATTGTTAAGAGTTACTATTAACTAAGGCAGTGAATGGTTTTTCTTTCATAATAGCGGTTGTCTACGGCAGAGGCGTTTATTTTGCACTGAACTTCAACTATTCTGGCAGCAACACGTATGCAGTTCCAGATACAAGTGGCAACAAGCACGTTTACCAGTCACGCGTGTTGACTGGCGAATTTGCCGTTGGCAACCAGTCGTTCTTTGTTCCACCTCTGAAGCCAAACAACACTGTTGCCAGATATGACTCGGTTGTTGACAATCCAGCTGCACCAACAATTTTTGTAATTTTTAGTGACACTCAAGCATATCCAGAATACCTGATTGTGTTTAAGTGAATTAGTAATTGCTGATTGAACAATTGTCAACAGCAGTGAATTTCTAAACAGCCTTATGTTTTTTTGTGTTAAAGTTTATCGATATGCAAACATCTCTTCTAAATGGCTAATTGGAGTTAGTCTGTGAATTTAGTTGATAATGTATTAATCACATTGTAAAGTTTTTCACCGCCTCCAAATACATTACAGACTTATATATTCTAGGACAGTTACATATTTGGACTGTAAAGGTTGTAAGAAAATTATACTTCAAATATTGCACATGCATAAGGATAGCAGATGTGATGCATTATCTTGTGTTTATTTCTAAACATATCATAGTGCACTGCACACACTTAGGATTTAATAGTAAAATACCTTTTTGGATAGAAATGATTTTACTGTCTTAAAATTAAAGATTTTGTCCAACAGTTTGTATTGCCAATGAATTTATGTTAGTTACTTTGTAAAATCTTTCTTGATGTCAATTTCTAATAATCTGCATATTGAATGTTAAATCTAGGCCGTTTCTTGACTACTCCCCGGAAATTTCAAGTTTCTGGAAAAAATGGACTAAAGTCAGCAGAATTTCCTCCCCGGCAAAATTTCCAGCTAGATTAAACACTGCCACCAAGTTTCTGTGAAAAGTAGTCAAGGCAAAATTCCAGCCACACGTATATTGTTTCTGGACAGGATTAATTCATAAGATGATGAATCAACTGAAGCAGATAAATATCGAATCTTCAAATTTCTAAACGTTGCAAACCAGTCGTGCTCAAAGTTCAGCAGGACTCGGTATTTATGTTGTAATATCTCTGTAGTTTTCTTGGTCTGACGAAATTTTGTACAGATTTCGACTAGGCCTATATACACCGGCTGCACGCGATTATTCTGTCCAAGCATTTTGAGAAAAGTGTACGTGACAATGTCCATTGTGTTTTGCACCAATTTCGTTAAACTTTGAACTCGAATCGAAGTGTCTGGTGGGACTCAGTTGAACTCCAGGGAACGAAAAGTGAACGATGACGGAACAAACGTTGCATTGCTCTTCTGTCCCTGAGATCCGTGTAATGCCTGCACAACATAAATGGCATGCTCTAGCAGTGTTCGTATTGCTTGATAACGACCTGACAATAACGACTATGAACTTCTATAGTGCCCACTCTAATACACAGCTAAGTATTGATCAACGAGTAATCCATTCCATCCAGTGGTGGCTCCAGGATTTGGCAAGTGGGGGGCCGTTGGGGTGGCAACCTCTAATCATGAGGGCCAACAATTTGTTGTTAGGTATGTAGTATTAAGTATTGGGTCCCAACAGGGGGCCAGACACGCCCTCTGTGGAGACGCCACTGATTCCATCTGCAAAATACCAGTCAATTCCAGAAGTTAATCACAGAGTGGGAAACAACAATCAATTTTTAAAATTCAATTAATAAAATTCTATGTTCCATTATCATATTTGCAAGTAATCCTTTTTCAAACCAAATGAAAATACAGTACAGCGACAGTTAAGAATGTAACGAGTTTTTTAAAATTATGTGCAAAGAATATTTTTCAATATCAAGCATAAGTACAATGAGGCGCTGTCGAGATGATTTTGAAGAATTATTGTCCATAGAACGCTCTATCATGACCCGCGGAGAGTGGGAGCACATGCTCAGAGGCGTGGGTCCGCACTCCGCAGTAAACTTACATCATAAAATATTTATGACTGAAATTCAATGTTCTTAGGACCGACAACCGAATATGATCAGCAAAAAGCTTGGAGCTATAAATTCAATAATACACAAAAAGGACCTCGCTTGTAGGGAACCTATGCTGCCTATCCATCGAGGTAGATTTAATAAATTAATATCGATGAGCCTATCCCAGTGGCGTCACTTGAGGCATAGATGTAAAAACATAAATATTAAAATAAAAAAACATGAAAAACATTTTTCTAAAAAACATTTAAAAACATCGACCTCGTTTACAGTCCTTTGTTTACCATCCATCCACGCGTCACATTTGACAGATATTGAAATAAATTTGACTGACTTGAATATGTGATCCCTTGCGGTTTGCTGGGGATAGAAGGTCTACCGCAGCTGCTTATTCTTATTAGGCCTATAAGTGCTTCATCTATAGCTATCGATTCATAATCGGCCCAATCGGGTTGAATGTCTCGGTCAACGTGAACGCTTTTCTGGTATCCGGGTGTTTAACGGGCTTTTGCTTTCGACGGACATCGCCGGAAGCCACTGCAGTCTGCGCAGATTCTTCATCGGTTGTGGGGGGGGAGTGGGCGGTCTCAGCCATCCTAAAGTCCCCAGGTCAGGCAAAGAGGTCAACAGGGTTGCACCTCCATATTCCACTTACCGAGATTAGTTTAAGAGATAATGCGCGATCATATTCTAAATTTGAGCGTATAAATATAGATATATCGCCCATCGCAAAATGGCCGCTAATTCATTTATCGGTCGTTTCTGTCGATGAACGATGGACTTTCGGTCATGAACTTTCAAGGGGAAAACGAACCTAAATGACGACAGCTCCGAAATTCTACTTCTTTATAGACCTTCCCTCGGAAAATATAATATAACAATAATATAATAGCAGGGGTTAAAGTGGTCCAGTAGGGTCTGCCTTGCGTGAGAACCACTATATCTTTGTATAGACTAACTTGCTAAGCCTATAGGCCTGGGCCTACATATATTTTAACACGACGTTACATTTTAGGACAAGTGGACCGAAAATCGTGCGCAGACTTCTCTGTGTCCATAAAAACGAAGCACGATTTTAGTAGAATTCTCAACTATAGGTACGCTGCGTGGGAGCGAGTGCTGCTTTCGCGTGGGTGGGTGGGTGGGTGGGTGGGCGGTTGGTTGGCTTACTCTTGCAAGGTTCCAAATTTCGATTCCAAGAGCCTCTCGGCATTTTACGACCGATTTCTGGTTCCGGTCTATTGCTATTCTTGACAGCAGCATCGACCTCGGTCCTAACTCCAGATGCATCATTATTTGCCAGGTTATCTCCTATTACGACGCCGTCGGCGAACTCTTCCCAATCCATCAGGACGAGCCACCGATTCCCCCGCCTCTCTCTCTCTCTCTCTCTCTCTCTCTCTCTCTCTCTCCGACGGATCCAGAGGATCTTGTTAAAAGATTGGACAAACGCCTCCTCGCAATTATCGAACGACGCATAACGAGAGAGAGAGAGAGAGAGAGAGAGAGAGACAGACAGACAGACAGACGACCAGACAGAGATCAGAAAGCCGCGTATAAATTACAGGGACAGAGGCGAAGTACTTCGCCACATTCAATTTCCTGCAAGACATCGTCATCGTATTAAGATTCCTTTGGCGATAAAAGGAGACGTTTCATTCGACAGATTCACAGTTCCTCTTCCATCATACGATCATATTAAATTATTAATTCCACACAATGCCATATCGTTATTTGTACGTATGGACGCGATATATATATAAATATATATATATATATATATATATATATATATATATATATATATATATATATATATATACTATATATATTATTCTAAAGCACTCGAAATGAAACTTCTCAGTCATTTCAAAGCCCACACTATACTGTACCCTACAGTCTTTCAAAAATCTACTTATTGTAAAATTATGTCCGTCCGGGGCTGATCTCCGCGTTCTAGGCAAACAGCGACGCAGGTGGCTTATATGCCATTAATCTAGAGCAGTGTTGACCAATCTGTGGGTCTCCACCCAAAAGTGGTTCGCGGGGCTCAGTCGAGTCAGTCTAGTGGGTCGCGGGGTAGCGCGAAATTAGATTCAAGAGTGATTCAAGATTCATTTTCAGATTTTAAACGGCGTAGCATTCGCCAGAACAAAACCCGGTTTATTTATTTGTAAATAATATAAATAAAAGCTTGGCAAAGAAAAAAATTATTATGAACTGACAATAATCTCCATAGCAAGACCGTAAGCTATCGCCACCTATCGAATACAGGCTGAGTCGCTTATAAAAGTCTCAATGCGTTCAAAAATTATCTTAATAATAATAATAATAATAATAATAATAATAATAATAATAATAATAATAATAATAATAATAACCCCGAATCGTAAAATTACAGGAATTCTGCGTGATACAACCAACGCTTATGCCAGGGAGTCTTTGCTAGAGGCGCATATTTCAATGTATTAGGCAAGAGCCTAAATAGGCGCTATAAAATTATTTTTAGCGGATGTCAATATAACAACTTCCGGATCTGTTAACCTTCTGTCACCTACTAAACCACTTGAAATCCACTTATTATTATTATCATTGTTGTTGTTGTTGTTGTTGTTGTTGTTGTTGTTGTTTTTGACAATTTTACATCCATAGTAGGCCTACTAACTGTAGCGTCTTCTAATGTAAAGATTGATTCTTTTTATAATAGCTCAATGCTAATATTATGCCTAATAGAAAACGAATAGGGATGGATGGGTGAATGGATAGATAGATAGATAGATAGATAGATAGATAGATAGATAGATAGATAGATAGATAGATAGATAGATAGATAGATAGATAGATAGGCCTATTTGGATAGCGCCCATACAGGCAGCTGCTTCGTTCTGCCGGCGTTCTTTGATGCGATGATGAATGACGCGTGGATGGCGTCGTATTGCGTTAATTACGTTACCAGTCCACAGGTGGCGCCAGTGTCACGCACGCCTCTTTTACATTCGCCATTTTAAGCATAATGGTCGCGTTGATTGATTAAAACTTTGATGTAAAGAATTTCCAGTTACGATATTTCGTCTTTCATTTCGAACACGCACAGAATATAAGACACGCCGCCAAACAGTAATCAAAATTAATAAGAATTTTTAACAAATCACAAGCAATTTGCCAGTTTTCACGCCCGCATCTAGCAATAACCATCGTCCCGAATCAATAGAATTTGCTTTCATCTAATAGAGACCTCGAGGCGATGAATAGTTTACTCGGAAATTCGCTTAACTACAGCATCAAAACACCCGAGAATATTACTGCAAGATTCAAAACCACTGAATACCTTAAATTCTGGAAGCACTTTTAACAAAAAGAGAACCATTTATCTTCAGAAGTTTTCGCTTAAATTATGCAAATTAGGCCTATAGCGTTGCTTTTATACACGAAAACTTACATGCATTTTCCATGACGAATTAGAATATTCAGCCTGTATTAATATTCAGTCGGCCGACGAACAAAGCGGCGCTATATAAATTACCGGTTTTAGTATTCCACTTAGGAGTTTCTTTGTTATGAAGCCTGAATGTGGACTATAGGTTGGGTAAAATGACAAAATCCTTCTCAAAAGCACTATATAGTCTTTCATTTATACGCTGATCTGTCAACACGAAAAAGCACATCATTAGGCCGATGCCTAATTGCCTATTAGGCCTGCGAGTGTACTAATGCATAATTCAGACAGGATTCGATGGAAGTGCGAGCATTCCGCGCTAATAGTGTATATCCTATATAGAGGCCCAGGGCGCGATTTTTAGGGGGAAGTGGGGAATGCCCCTCCCACTGCCCAACTGCATCCCCCTACTGCTACATTCCCCACTACTACATCCCCCCACTGCTACATTTCCCAACAACTACACCCCCCAAGCTCGATATACCCCCCCCACTGCTCCAGGTCACAAATCGCACCCTGAATAGGCATATCTGAAAAGTGCTCAAAAACGAAAACTAAAGAAGTAGGTCTAATGCAGTAACTTTTGAGGGTCACGGTACTTTTAAAATATTTAGAAGGGCAATCCAAATATTTTTAAAACTCAGAATAGACCCCAACTCTAGATCCAACCTGCCATTTCCCTGAGTATTAATTAATGTTCACCCTTCCACAAAATTCTGCCTTCTACCCAAGGGCGTAAAATACGGAGGGACGCCCCCCACAATGATTAGTAAGAGGGGAACAGAGTATCAATTATCCCCAATGTTTTGTGCCGTGTGGTAAAATCACTAATTTCGGATGACCTTTTTTGTTTTTTGTTTTCAGGGTGTTTGGCCAGGGAAAAATATAAGTAAGCAGGTTTTAAGATTAATCAGAACATGTCTAGATTGTATAGCGTAGGATTTAAGCCTAATTCAAAAAGAAATGGAATGATAGAAGTATCCGTGTAACTCACTCAAGAGGATAGATATCCACTCAAAATAGTAACAACTGTGCTAGTAACATGCAGATCTCATATCGTCTACGCACGACCAAACTACTCACTGACCATTGTACGGGTCAGGTATACAATGTATACAATGGCAGCGTATACTCTAAAGTCGGTTCGATCAGTGATTCCCTCTTGCCCTACACCACTAAATCCGACGGATTAAACACCTATATAATAATAATAATAATAATAATAATAATAATAATAATAATAATAAATAATAATAATAATAATAATAATAATAATGATAATGATAATGATAATGATAATGATAATGATAATGATAATGATAATGATAATGATAATGATAATGATAATGACAATGGTAATGGTAATGATAATGATAATGATAATGATAATGACAATGGTAATGGTAATGGTAATGATAATGGTAATGGTAATGATAATGATAATTATAATAATTATGATGATGATGATGATGATGATGATGATGATGATGATGATGATGATGATGATGATGATGATGATGATGATGATGATGATGATGATGATGATGATGATGATGATGATGATGATGATGATGATGATAATAATAATGTTCGTCCATTATTAAGTTCATTCAATCCTTCATCCAGACAATACCAAATCCAACGTGTCTTGCCGATGGATCGGCTGACCAATGGTTCACAGGTCGACTCCAGAGTCCAGACCTCGACCCAGCTAACAGAGTCCATGATGCAGGAGATGGTCCAAGGAGTAAGGAGAAACTCGCTGGACGATATTATAGATAGTTAGATACAAAGCACGCATTTCAGTGCGCATAACATTATCGATGGTGATAATAGTATAAGTGAACCAGCATCTGACGAAACGTTTAATTTGCAGTGGTGTGGTGAAAGAGTGGTTTTACCCTGCAATCGGAGGGTGCCGAGTTCGAATCTTACCCTAGAAACTGCGTGGCCAGATTGGACAAATTGTTCGCCCTCCTAATTGGCAGTGGGAAACTCCCTCATTTGTCTCATCCCGTGTGACGTATAAATTGCCAACAAGACTTGCCTTAGGGTAGAACACGTCGTCGTCGTCGTCGTCGTCATCTGAATTTATTTATATAGCGGTCTATAAGCATAAGAGGCAACCACAAATCACACCCACGCAATAACATTAGCCCAAAAACTGCGCTTAAAATACTGTACGCCATACAAGCGAGCGAGCGAGAGACAGACAGAACAAGGGAGAGAGAGAGAGAGAGAGAGAGAGAGAGAGAGAGAGAGAGAGACAGAGAGACAGAGAGACAGAGAGACAGAGAGACAGAGAGACAGACAGAGACAGAGACAGAGACAGAGAGAGAGACAGACAGACAGACAGACATCATCATTATTTAACTTCTATAGCGCCATTTTAGTAATGTCCTTGACATCAGCCGATGGCAGTTCCTTGATTTGAATCGCAATCTCTCCAATTGTCAAATCCAATAAGGCAGACAGACAGACAGACAAGCAGGCAAACAGAAGGACATACAGACAGACAGGCAGACAGACAGATAAATTTTTACAACAGCACACTGACCACAGGGAGAAACGCTCTAGTAGGCCCTAATTCTACCGGAAATGTGTGTGATACGGAAGCCATCTATACAGTAAAGCAGCGTCATGCACTTTGTGCAACTGGGCTGTTTGGAATTTTACGTCTCCGCGATTAATCCAAGCGCAACTCCGGTCATGTCACGTGACAAATTCACGAGCTGGTTGCCATGGCAGCGGGCGCAATTGGCGTTGGAATACCACGCGCCATTTAATACGACCGCCTGCCCTCAAAAGATCAAGCCCCATACGTCGAAAGACATTTCGCCATCCTAAGACATGTGGAATAATACTTGATGCCCAAGGATATAGCCTATACTATAAATGGCGCAATGAAAGTCCATTATTATTATTATTATTGTTATTATTATTATTATTATTATTACTATTATTATTATTATTACTATTATTATTATTATTATTACTATTATTACTATTATTATTACTATTATTACTATTATTATTATTACTATTATTATTACTATTATTACTATTATTATTACTACTATTACTACTATTATTATTATTACTACTACTACTATTATTATTATTATTATTATTATTATTATTATTATTATTATTATTATTATTATTATTATTATTATTATTATTATTATTATTATTATTATTATTATTATTATTATTATTATTATTATCATCATCATCATCATTACAGACGTAAGGACAAAGAACGCACAGCTACATGTTGCTGTGCGAATGTCCAAAGTGACTTAAGTGATGCGCGGTAATATTACCGCGTTATTTCGTGACGTCATCAGTCTTAGAGACAAATTCTGTTCCAGCGAATCGTTTAAAAGGATAACCTGGCTGCCGCATTGGATAAGAGCTGCCTAAATATGCGATTCGCTTACTATTATGGCAAGTGACACAACGCTGTACAAACGGTGCACAGCAAGTGAGGAAAGCGGTGATGGGGATGACCGGAGAGAACGGAGAAGGGAGAGAAGGGAGAAGGGAAGATGAATCGACGCTTAACGGAGCGCATGGTCCCATCGCAGGGGAAGACCGCCGTCCTGGAGCCGAGCTGTCTTCGGCGGCCGCCCGGTCGGACGGACGGACGGACGGACGGGCGTGCGTAAGGGACGAGAGGAGTAAAGGTCCGCCGACCGAGCGACCCACGCTAATCGTCTGTAGAGATTGTGTTCCCGATAGAAAGGAGGAGGAGGAGGAGGAGGAGGAGGAGGAGGAGGAGGAGGAGGAGGAGGAGGGACGAATAAGGAGGAGGGGTAGGGCATGGGTAAGTTGGGGACGGAAAGCTACTGGGAAGGGACGGACGACCGCGTGGACAACCAGCGAGAGAAAGAGAGAGAGAGAGAGAGAGAGAGAGAGAGAGAGACAGACAGACAGAGACAGAGACACCCGAGGGTAGTTGCAGAGACACCCGCAAATCACTCTTTTTTTCTACGTCCAGCAGCATGGCTTTTCCCTTCTATCTCACCCCCACTCCCTCATTTCCCTCCCATCCCTCCCCCACCCGCCAAGAAACTGCATCGCGTCTAAATACGTCCGACGTAATTCGCCTCAGAATAAAGGACCGGAGAGAGAGAGAGAGAGAGAGAGAGAGAGAGAGAGAGAGAGAGAGAGAGTCAGTCGCGAGGAGGCGCTTATTTGGCGCCACAGAGACTCAAACGAGGAGCAATCCTCCCTCGGCGACAACGCCCACGAGAGGATTGCAACTGTTCAAGACAGAAAAGTCGTCGTCGTCGTCGTCGTCGTCGTCGTTTGTTACTATAGCGCAACTATTTTAGAAAGTCGAAAAGGCAAAAACAGAATCTCGTCATCCTATCATCAAAATATCCCTCCGGCAAAAGGCGTGGGCCACTCCCTCACCCCACCCCCTTGCCCTCCTCCCACTCCTCCTACCCCTCCTCCCTCCTCTTGAAGGTAATCTGGAGACGATGCTTTTTTATCCCAGCCGACCAATTGTTAGTCTAGGATCGATTATGATGCAAATAAAGCGAAAGAGAGAGAGAGAGAGAGAGAGAGAGAGAGAGAGAGAGAGACAGACAGACAGACAGACAGACAGACACATACACAGACACACAGACAGAGGGCAGTGTTGAAACTCACCATTAGTTTCGTTGGACGCGGTCGGTTGATGCTACAGTGGCGACGCACAAAAGACGTTTTCTAAAAGAAGAAAAATATTTTTAAAATATAATAATGATAATGATAATGATGATGATGATGATAATAATAATAATAATAATAATAATAATAATAATAATAATAATAATAATAATAATAATAATAATAATAATAATATATTCTATTAATATAGCGCTTTGGTAAATAAAATACCGCGTCTGCGCCTGCTATCTGCTTCTTATCTAAACGAAGAGATCTGCCTTTTTTTATCTCCTTTGAAAACCCGTTGAAGTCTCCGGTAGACTTATAACCGGCATGTCTATCAGACTATCTGTCTATAAAAGACATCTTCGTTTAGTATACAGGCTTGAAGGTTAACAGCCCATCAATGCATTTCATCTATAGTGTCAGGACACATTATCAGATAAATATATCCTAGACCAACAGTGTTTAAAACTTTAAAATATAAAGACACAGCTTCTTATAATCAACCCGCGCTCAAAATCATGGGTGTCCGGAGGGGGGTCCAAGGGGGTGCAATTGGAAAACTTGTGGAGTTACGAAAACAGTAAAATTACTTGTTTCTTTAGTCACAAAACCTTGTTTTGCACCCCCCTGGAAAAAATTTTCATTTCTTTTGTCACAAGACCCTGTTTTGCACCCCCCTGGAAAATTTTCTGCGGACGCCCATGCTCAAAATCAAAAACCCACACCGGGAGAAAAAATCTAAAACTACCGAACACCTTCCATGTCAAGGAAGCATCTCGACGAAACCAATCAACCTGAGCAACAAACGGCGGCGGCGGCGGCGGCGGCGGCGGCGGCGGCGGCGGCGGCGGCGGCGGCGGGGGGTGGGAGGGGTGCATGGTAGGAGCCGCTGCGGAGGGACGCAGGGCGGGGATAGGAGTGGGGCAGGGGCGGTGGGTGGCCTGGCGGAGTAGTAACAGAGGAGCAGGTGCAGCGATATTGTTTTGCCGTTAGCAGAACAAGAAAGAAGAAATGATGATGATGATGATGATGATGATGATGATGATGATGATGATGATGATGATGATGATGATGATGATGATGATGATGTAGTGGCATCCGAGGTCCGAGGCTAATCATACCGATGATCCAGCGTATACGCGTAACCACCAAAGGCCAAGGACACTACATGTATGCGCTGAAAAGTGAAGTGACGTCATCCTCGTCAACTACGGCGCCAGAATACGGTCACCATGGCTACGGCGACCATGGACACGGAAGATACAACGCTGGATACTAGATTTTAAGGACATTTTACATAATTGATATGGCAGTTATATATATATATATATATATATATATATATATATATATATATATATATATATATATATATATATATATATTCTGTTAATATCTACGGGGCCCGCGAATATGTTACGAGTGGCGTAGGTGGGCGGGGAGGAGGTATTGCGTCCGCTGTTCGCCCTCGTCTTCGAGGGGTCGCTGCCGGGGGGGTCAAAGCGTAACCACCACCTCCTCCACCTCCTCCTCCTCCTCCTCCTCCTCCTCCTCTGGCGCCCAGCGCCGTAAGCCGTCAATCGCCCCGGTGGCGGTCGATCAAATCGCGGCCTGTAGTCGTTGTTGTTGTTGTGGGGTCCCCGTTGGGCCCCCGGAGACCCTCGGTAAACGAAATTGAGGACAACTCTGAAGATTCTGTCTCCGTCTGTCCCTGTCTATCTCTTTCTCTGCCTCTGTCTGTCTCTCTCGTGCAACCCACGACCGCACTGATCCGTTCCTTCCATCGCTCTTATCACCCACCCACCCCCACTCTCCCTCCTCTCCACAGTGTCCATCTGTACCGGGCGGGGCGCGTCCTACACAACAAAAGCCCGCTCGTCATAACGCACCGAGCCGGATATGGAAAGCGATGGAATTCGACAAAGCAATATCTCTATGGCGGGAAAATGGGTCAACGGGCCAATCTTCTTCAACGTTTGCAATGCACGGCTACTGTAGGCTGCAATGCGTCGCCGCCACAACGGAATTCAAAGGCCGAACAGTCCTGACTAACACGGAATCTATTTATTCTATTAAGAGTAAAGGTAATGTTTTAAAAAAGGTTACAGCCTTACAGGTTCTACACTCACTGCCCTTCAGAAGTTGACTATTGCCTGGCTGATCTCATACCTTTCCTATGGCTATTTTATTTTTCATTATTATTATTACTATTACTATTATTATTATTATTATTATTATTATTATTATTATTGTTGTTGTTGTTTGTTATCTGTTGAAAGTTCCGCGGAAGGCGAAAACGTTAAATCTCTGGAGTGTCACTGATAATCGCTGTAGCAGAAAGGATGTCTCTCATCTCCAGATTTCGTTATTATTATTATTATTATTATTATTATTATTATTATTATTTATTATTGAGCTATAACCTACCTATAATAACACAGCCTCACTGTCCTATGCATAGAAAAGACATAACTTGACCCAACTAATAGAGTCTCACAACAAAAAAACACGTGACAGAGGTCAAGATTACGTCATTACCATAGAATTAGAATAGACGCAAATATAGGCCTATAGCTATTTCAAGAAAGATCAAGCCCATAAGAATACGCAGCTACTAGCCTACTACTGTAGGCCTACTACTTTCCAAAGCGCTATATAACTTTACGAGATTTTACTTACTTACTTGCTTACTTACCTACCTACGTGATTCGACTCTTATATCTTAGATGCCAAAAAATAATATTGGACGCCTTTTACATGCAGCAAAATACAAGGAGACGTTTAGACCGCACTCTCTGCATGCACACACGATGTACAGTACACTGAGAGAGAGAGAGAGAGAGAGAGAGAGAGAGAGAGAGAGAGAGAGAGAGAGAGAGCGTTCGGAAATTCGGTGCAGGCTTAACATAGGAACATAGGAAACGACGCAGCCAGCCAGTTTCAACGGAGGAGTCATTTCCAATTAAGTCCCACCTTTGATGTATGCGACGTCGCCTCTACCTCAAAGGAGACCACCCACTCGGAGAACGGAACGAAAACAACGGCGCCGAACAAGGAAAACATTTGATCACCCACTTCAGCAACAGACTCTAATCGATGTCGACTCCACACTCCACAGCGCGCGCAAGCACATTCGGCCATTAACCGAATGCAGTTCTGACGAAGACAGCAGGGCGGCCCAAAAAGTTGCACGCCAAAGCAGAATAGAGCACCAGTTATATACATGTAATATACTATGATCAATCTCTGATCAGCTATTTGGCTATCACTTTCTTTGTTAAATTATAAACTTAATTAGTTAGTTACTTAATTAATTTGTTATTTGATCTTAGTTTTGATCTTTTGCTAGTATAAGTTAGTTAAGTATTCTTTTTGCATCAGTATGTATCTCAAATTATGATGCTGGTTTTGAGAGATAAATAAATTGATTGATTGATTGATTGACATATAGTTGGTCATAATCGATGTGTGTAACATGTTGTCATCTGTAGAGAATTTCCGTTACCATGACAACGACGTGAGAACATAACAGACAGAACAACGCCCCAGTCTCATCGTTATGTTATTCAGGCCGAGCAAACCCATTCAGCACATCCTGTGGAGGAGCAGATGACTCGAATTACAATTGCATGGTCGTTTACTATTATCACGCGTAGACTAGCTGAGAGGCTTAATAGGCCAGTTGCATGAGGCGACACACATGTCGGTTCATCCATAGGTGAAAACTTCTGACGCCTATAGGGGTCATGTCGAGCAAGGTTTTTTGACAAACACACACACACACACACACACACACACACACACTCGCACACAGACAGACAGACAAGAACGCTAATGTATGCAATTTATCCAAAACGCGATAACACTTGAATTCCGTATGCTTTATTTTATATATAAGACTTAAACAGAAATGTTCTTTTAACCCCTCAACCGTGTATTTAACTGTAGCTCAATGTAAAATGGACGGATATATCCGGGACCCCCAGTTAAGGGGTTAACTGTTTTTATCAGCAGGACGCCACACTTTCAATCCAAAGCCACGAAAGTTAATCGGCGAAGAAGGCAGTGTCGGCTCCACCGGGGGGGGCCAGGGGGGCCCGTGCCCCCCCTATTGAGAGCCTGCCCCCCCAGTGCCCCCCCAGTTGGGACCCTATACTTAATGCTACATACATTAAACAACAAATGGTTGGCCCCCATGATTAGAAGTTGCCCCCCAACGCCCTCCCACTTGCCAAATCCTAGAGCCGCCACTGGAAGAAGGCAATAATTAACGGACGAGAATCGCGATTGCCAAAGAAGAAAATTTATGCCATCTACAGTGTATATACAAGCAATATAGCAACAAGGCTCAGAATGATTCAGATTCAGTAGGGTCTATCTACCCTCTGCTTGGCCTCCAACATTTGCTGACATTTCAGAAGGCGCGACCTCAAAAAAACACCAGTGAAACATAAACATATGTAACGATTCACTGATAAACGATGAAAACATAGATAACAGGACTCGATATTATATCATAATATCGGGGAAAAATGTACAATTGAACACAGAAATGTTGAGAGAGTTACGCATCAAACGAAAGCACAAACAAAACGTATATATAAAACAAGTCCAAACTAAGACTAAAGTATATAGAAAAATAAACAGTTGAAAACAGGTGCTTACAGAAGTCTATGAAGTCTACATTATGCAGACGCATTCGAAGTATACAAATTGATGAGCAGCTGGCCATATATATATATATATATATATATATATATATATATATATATATATATATGTATATATATACATATATATATATATATCAATCGTGTTGTATAATGTTCTTGCATATGCAGGTGCTGTTCAAGTTAGTAATTAGCATTGTAGTTGCGGTCAGTTCAACAAAAATCCACTCGCCAAACATCGACATCTGATCGGAAATCCAGGGCTGAGACAAATACGCATTCCGGTGATATTTTGAATATTTTACACCTCGTGCTACTGGTCTCCCTTCTACATGAGAGCGTGAAATTAATATATATATATATATATATATATATATATATATACCGTATATATACCGTATATATATATATATATATGCAGTTGGCAGTTGGGTAGCCAAGGTTTCGGAATAGAGGGGCACGTCGACATTTTGTGGCAAAAGTTTCCAACGAGCAGAAAATCGCACATTCATGCATACTCTACAATCGTGCTACCCTACCCTTCCACACAATTTCCCATAATAATAATAATAATAATAATAATAATAATAATAATAATAATAATAATAATAATAATAATAATAATAATAATAATAATAATAATAATAATAACTACAACTAGTATTACTACTACTACTACTACTACTACTACTACTACTACTACTAATAATAATAATAATAATAATAATTATTATTATTATTATTATTATTATTATTATTAACAATAATAATAGGTTGGGCGCATACCTGCATCTTGTAGAAGTCCAGATTCGGTCGAAGTGTTATATGCCCGGCGTCGTGTCGACATCTTTTTTGCGGTGACACTCCCCGACCAGCGAACGGAATGGTCGACAAGAAGGTCGGCGAAGAGGACGACCCAACTGGAACTACCGTTCTACGGCGACAACGACGACTACCCAATACATCATCATCATCATCATCGTCGTCGTCGTCGTCGTCGTCGTCGTTGCCAAAGAGTTCGCATATTTCGACATCGTTGTCGTCTTCGTCGTCGTCGTCTTCTGAGAAGATGCAGCTATCGTCGCTCAGCTGAGGACGTTTTCGATTGACCGCCATCAGATCCTCTCCCTCGTGACTGCTGCTGCTGCTGCTGCTGGCTGGAGCACTCTACCCCGAGGTCCGACAGACTTGTCGAGGCCTCGAGGCCGATGAGGCTGGACCTCTCGAAGTCGGACCCGGTCGGTGACGAGTGTCGTTCGGCGCTGAACGGAACCGAAAAATCGCCCCTGCTAAGCAGTGGAAGTCAACGGGAGACAACGAAACGGGACTGCTGTGGCCAAGTGAGGTAGATAGCTGTCTGCAACTGTCCCTGCTTCGATTCGAGTCAGGATTGTCATAGACTGAAAGAACGTATATAAAAGTATAATAATGGTTATGTTGTTTTAAGTGCATGCCTAAAAAGCTACAATCAACTTCGTTTGACGTAAAAGGATCTCGCCGAAATGCTTTTACTAACTAGGAACTAGGAACTAGGTTCTAATAAATCAATTGCTGCAAATTCTGTAATTAGATAGGTTTCTTTAAATATTGCAAGTAATACCAATAAAACTAATATACTGCTTAAAAGCGGTCTATTAATATCTTAAGAAGAAGCTCAGTTTCGGTAATTTCATTAATGCATAAGTGTGTATGTTAATTTCAGGGTCTGCGATGAAATGCGCACATGTAAACTTCTCAACATGTTTTTCCTAGCCGTAACAAGCAAATATAGGCCTAATATTATAGAGAGACGCAGTGGAATAGTGGTAGCACTCTTGTCACGTAACCAGAGGGTAGAGGGATCGAATCTGACCCTAGCCACTGCATAGATACCTCGGGCAAATGGTTCGCCCCTGACTTGCTCCACACTTAAGATTCTTCACTTTACGAATGACATAACGCATGCCAACAATGATGAAATAATAATAATAATAATAATAATAATAATAGTAGTAGTAGTAGTAGTAGTAGTAGTAGTAGTAGTAGTAGTAGTAGTAGTAGTAGTAGTAGTAGCTGTTGTTATTATTATTGTAACAATAATAAAATAATAACTGTTGAAAGTATTTGATGACAGCAACTAAAATTTGGTCGGGAAGCAGATCAAATTTCCAACCAGATCATATCTATCTATCCACTTCCATTAATAAACGGATCCAGTCCTTATACAGATAAACTGAATTCGTTTTTTTTAACCTTGTGCGTTGTGCTGTTGATCTTCTGAAGCGTTGGTTCTTTCAAACGGTCTCGACTGTGGCATTACGTGGGCCATTAGTTCTTCGTCCGATCCAGTTCCGGAATCGTGAGCCTCTTCCTGTCTCACGATACAGAAACAACAACTATAGGCCTAAACAACGCCAGAATGCGTCGATCTTAATTGAAATACTGCCTCTAAAAGCCCTTCGTCATGCCCTCGCAAAAAAGTATACGGCCTATGGACACCCAAGACCGGTACAGGTCCGAACTATACCTACAGCCTGCTAAGGACAAAAGAGCGCACGCCATAGTCAATCAAACACCTCACACATCACGCAGGAAATCGTCTTCACGCGTCTGTCACTGACTGGGCACGCCTACGGAACACGGCCGTGACACATTCTTGCACGCTTGGAAATTGCAAGAACGCCAAACAAACATCAGCAGGGTTTTTCGTACACGATTCAATCATAATAATTCGGCGAAAACGGCAAAAACAAGGCGACCTATACCGGAGGGAGTGTTTTCCCCGCTGCGCTGCTTCCAAACATCACGGCAAAGCAGAAACGTGCACACAACGGTAGACTAACGCAGACTAAATAGACCAGTGATTATTGCCATGTTTTTAACTGCTACCAACCGTAGCCTTCGTAGGTAGGCTACTCTGTAACAAACACAAGTACCAGTACAAGTCCGTATATATATATATGTGTGCCTGCCAATACGGAACAGTGTTCCGTTTAGCATGTACAGTGCACAGATTGGTTAACACAGTATAGGCCTATACGATGCGCCTCGTCTGTGCCGAGAGAGAAGAGAGAGAGAGAGAGAGAGAGAGAGAGAGAGAGAGAGAGAGAGAAGGGGGTCGTCATCCCTTTAATTCCTGGTACCCGCCGTGCCATTGGCAGGCCGTTAAAGTTGTCGTCGTATACAGTTAAACAGGACTGATCGATATGGGCAAAATGGAAGCGTCAGTCGGACCCCCGATGGTTTACAGTTGCTCCGGTTCTACGATCGGCACACTTCACACTCTTACTCCGCCGATCGACGCTGCAGCCTCCCCTCTCTCTCTCCTCTCGACGAATCGAATCGCCTCTGGCTTCATATAGCGCCCAACCGAAATAACGGACCGGCCGTCGAATGTGAAGGGCTAAAGATCCATTACGCGTACGGTATATACGCCATCATAACATCCGTCGATGTGTATACATACTTGACGACGGTAATGCTGACGAATACAGGCAACGAACACATTTTCCAACATGTGTCCCTCCCCCTCCTCCTCCCAACCACTCTATCGGTTCTCTATGGCTCGCCTCTCTAAGGCCGAACAAAGAAGTATCGAAAGCACCAACTGGAATAATAAAGACAGCCTAAGTAGCGCGGTAGGTCTAGCAGCCACCTTAGTTCTCTAATGCAAAGCATTACCAGCTGCATGGGCAATCAGTTTTTTATACGAAAATAACGCCATACTCCGTGATGACACCACAGTTTGAATGTTGTCATCGGACAGTTTCTATCGGCATAATGAAATCCTTAGAAATAGTTCACGCCTACGAGTTAAACACATAGTATTACTGTATTAGTATTAGTAGTAGTAGTAGTAGTAGAGTAGTGGTAGTAGTAGTAGTAGTAGTAGTAGTAGTAGTAGTAGTAGTAGTAGTAGTAGTAGTAGTAGTAGTAGTAGTAGTAGCAGTAGTAGTAGTAGTTTTAGTACGGTATGTATATGCATGCAGTGCATTGAGTGAAAGACTTGGTATACATGGACCTTGACTTGCAGGACGGTCGCCTTGGTGTCTGATGGGGCGCCGATGTCCTGAGCACGGAATCTGCGCGTCAACAGCCGGACGACGTCCATCTTTGATCCACTCATGCGACGAACACAGGCGTTTCCATGACGACCGTTGACGCCGACTCTGTAACCATAGGAACCGAACAACAGCAGCGCCCGTACACAATCGCGATATATAGTATTATGCCGACACGCTGGCGTTCGTCTAATCAACAGAAATGCGTGTCAGGTGAGTCGAGTGACTGACTGACTGACTGATTGACTGACAACATGCAGGGCGGCTGTCGGCGTGATGAAAGCAACGGTACGTTACACCGCTGTCACGTCGAATGACGTCAGAGCGAATTCGCAAAAATAACTAATCGAACAAACCAGGGACAAAATCAATCGGCAGAGAAGAGAAGATGGGCAACCGCGAGCGACAGACTCAGCGCCAATTTGCGAGAAAATTTCCCCAAAAAGAAAGGGACAGGTCTTCAATTAGCACAAAAGAAAATTGTCGCTATTATTCGGCCTATAATTATTAACAGGAGACTGCCGTCAAGTCCGCTTTAGTGTAACTTCACTTGACGCCATTACTGTTTTCTGGGTGCAAACTTCCAGCATCCCGCATGAATAGGACAGCAAGTCGATTAATCCTGCAAGCGAATTTTAGGACAAAATTATTTCCCTCGTCATGCGATCACATCAAACAAAGTGAAAACATTTTAACTGTGGTCTGCAAAAAGTGTTTAACCTAGCTGGATGTTTGCATGTCATCTAAACTACAAGCAATCAATCAATTGTCAATTATCTAATATCAATAGTTATTAGTTTAATAACAAAATTATATTTTAAATAATTTTTATTAATTAGATAAGCTAACATGTACCAGAATCCAGCTAAAATTATGAAATGATCGGATACGTTATGGGTGTTTTTTTCTATGGCAATAATTATATAAGGAAAAAATTTTTTCGTGGGAGAGAAATTACCAAGTCAGGTGACATTTGAAATTGCAGAATTAAATGCTTAAGGCAAGTCCAAACTAAACACTGAAACCCATCTTGTCGTCTCTATCCTCTGATTGATCGCTGGAAGTTGACACTCTTGTGTATTCGAATTGGCGCAATAGAAGTCACTGTTATTCTGCACTTGATAGGCCTACGGCTTTTTAAAAATCTTCCATGGAATCCAACAAATTTGTCAATGGTCGCCAACACCCTGAACATCACAGCACAGCCTTAGATGATTTAGACTTATACTTTATAGAGGTCCGTTGACACTATAGGGTAGCCTCGTATGTATGTATATATATATATATATATATATATATATATATATATATATATATATATATATAACGTAGCAGTATTGCCAACTCCTAGTTTTTCTGTGTGTATGCTTGTACAGGATCGGCCTCAGTGTATATGCACAGAAAGAGATTGTTCGGACATGTTTATCTTTCATATCATGCTGATAATGTCAAACACTAAGCCGATGTCATTTACAATTCTGCAGCGAAAGTACCCTTCAGAAACACGCACACGTATACATACACAGGCATACACACATACATGCACCCACAGACAACAGCGAGACAACATTTCTAACCCTGCTGCCAACGACACTTTGGACAGATTCGAATGCTTAATATTTCTACTTTGGAAATCGTAATCTCTTTTAAGCAAGACGTTCTTCAATTTTTCTGATTTGATTGATTGATAATCTGTATGACTAATTATAATAATGATTGATAATAATACTGATCAATAATTAATCTGATTTGACATCATGTTTGTGTCCGCAAAAACTGTCCCAGTAAAATTGATAAATCGAAGATCCGAATTGAAAGATCCGCAACCGTTTAATTAATAGCGAATTCGTGTTGCAACAGTCAATATTGATTTTAGTATTAACTATGTTACGGCGCTATATAAGTCGTCCAGGATAATAATAATAATTATTATCATTACTACTACTACTACTACTACTACTACTACTACTACTACTACTACTACTACTACTACTACTACTACTACTACTACTACTACTACAGTACTACTACTATTATAAACGCAAGTTAAACTGTATGTAGTTATGCATCTCTTCCTATGAGATACCTTCACTTGTCAGTCAATCATTGCTTAGTCACGTCTGAAACTATTGTCAAACGGTGCCTCAATGCCGCATTAAAACATTTTACAACCCGGTTAACCCAGAAGATACAAATTTTATTTCCCCCATCTCACCCTCCCCCGCCCCTATCCATCGTCGTTATCCAATTCCTATCACTTATCTCCGGCCCTCTGGCGGCAGTCTCTTCGGGTGCCGACGTCTTTGGCCGTTCTGTCCAGCCAATCATCCATAAAAGACCCGCACAGGTTCTGACTCGGAAGGGCAATATAGCTCGTCGCGAGAACTGCACGAGAGCGAATGTGCCATTACTGTCGAATATCTACTCGCAAAAACTGTGAATTCGCCATAAAACCAAGATCATGGCGATGATGAATTCTGCTTGTGTGTGGAGATATTTGGTCATAAAACTGCGGACATGGACTGCAGATGTGCGAGTCCACTGTGGACAAGAGAGGGCCGCTGCGTGGCTGATATTGGGGGTGGCTGTCGGCAAGGTCAGCCAGTGCATTCGAAAATCGACCAAAACGAAATCGGGAAAATTTTAATTAAAGTGACATTTGTCTAGCCTCTGCTGCTGCTGCTGCTGCTGCTGCTGCTGCTGCTGTTGCTGCTGTTGCTATATTCTCGGTTGCCAATGTCGATGCCAGGCAGATACAGGAATTCAATTAGACTCCCGTGTTCGAAGTTGAATCAAGAACAACCAGAAAGATCTGCGTTTTTCCAATTCGCTCGAATAAACGAAGAATTCGACGATAGGCGCCGAAAACATTTCGCTTTCTTTCGGGCCACAATCTGATACGCGAAACCAACTGGCTGACTCCGAAGGCAAATCGATTGGAATTAAGTCGCGAAGAGAATAAAAATCAGATCGAACGCAAGAGGAGTTCAAAAAAGCGAACAAAGAACCAGACAAATGAAATGGCCAAAGTCTTAAAGTTTCTGGTGGCTTTCGGTTATTTATGGCAAACATTGTGCGATGTTTTGTAACGTCTTAATTAGGGGCGATGTCAAATTAACGCTTTAACCAACGCACCAGTAAAAGCAAAAAAGCGCAGATTCGTGTACATGCAACTGCAACCATATTTGTCACGCAACGTCCTGAACTGAAAAGCTTGACAAGAAAAAAGGTCTTCGCCATTTTTTACACTTGTTCTGTAAATATGTAACTTTTCTGAAAATTTTCCCCGAGATTTTGAAAAATCTAAAGTTTCACCGACGCTATATGTCGACTATTGGTTCACAGAATTTTTATCCGGTGGGCCTCCTTGGAAATATGTGTAGGCCTATAGGGCCTTAAAAATGCTAATGCGCCACTGAAGACAATGTATGGACAATCGCCTTATTCATCGTTATACACTGAAACATTTTCTATCGGTTTTGCACACATTTCACGACCAGACTATAGGCACCAGGATAGGGGCCCCTGGATTTCCTCGCGGCTACTCTAAGCTTAATCATTGATGCAACGTTGAAATTTAATTAAAAATAAGATAAGCCAAGAATTACTTAATGTCATGAACAAGCGTTATCGAAAATTAACTATTTCACGTGCCCGGGCTTTTTCTCAGAAGTCAGAACCGATCTTGACAAATTCGTAGTAACCAGAGCAGGATCGGTCTATAAGTGGTCCTTCAGGATGAAGGCCCAGGCCATCTAATTAACTATTTAACCATCACAACACCTGAATGTCAAGTCAATGGACATTTGTCAATGTGACTGACGCTAAATGCGAGCGAACGCCTTGGACAGGCCGTAAATAATTTCATTGCAACGGCAAAATCTCTTCAGCGGCGAATATAAATTTGAATTCAGGTTTCCTGCTTGTTTAAAAACACAGGACAGATCCTGTTAAACCGCTTTGGCCCAGCTATTAATTATTTATATCTTAAATACATGTAATAATTGCGCTATAAATATTAGGCCTACTGAATTCCTTTTATATCAGGCACTTTTACAACAGTTGTATACAGGGATAGTTCTAGGATTGTGAATTTGGGGGGGGTGTCGACCTCAAATTGGGGGTGTCTGGAGCTAATTAGTATGCATTTTGTATGCATACCATTGTCACATTACCAAATTTGGGGGGTGTCGACCTCAAATTGGGAGGGGGTTGGGGTGTAAAAATATCCCTGGTTGTATATGCCTGCAAGCTTGTAGGCCTCACTGCAAAGTGTGTTGTTATTTGTAGATTCAATGACATGAAGAAAAAAACCCGTAATAAGAAAACATTAGCAAAGCCATGATTGAATGAAAGGCCAAATGAAAACAGTTAATCATGACACAGAACGGATCCTACCGAACCAATCAAAACCCATTATTATAATTCATTATTAATTATTATTATTGCAATGCTATAACAACTATTGCCAGGGCCCTGAGGTCCTTTCTGACCTGCCCTGGACGCGTTTGACAAGTCATCCGCTCGGGTCGGGATAATCTGTATAGGCCGATAGTTCAGTGCAGTTTGGATACTGCTTAGATTAGAATGTTCTCGTGAATTCGATCGAAGCATCGAGATCAAATTTAAATCAAGTACTTGGAATAAATATACTTTGAGGCACAATCAGTATACATTATCAAGTATCAAGACGTTAGACGCTCCTGCTGAATTCAGAATTAATGCAGGCCTTCTTGCAATGGCGGAATTACCACTTAAAGTCTGTTTACATTTGTATCTATAAATCGGTTTCCATTTCCTGAGCTACATAAGCACCTGTATAGACCTACGGTTATACGGATCTGAAAAATGTAAATTCCCAACTCTACCCCTCCCACTGATTGAGGACGATCCAGTAGAGTCGAGAGTCGTAGCTATAGGGTATTCGGCGCCCGGGGCAATGTAGGCCTATCAAATTTTCGCCCCCTAACAGTCTAAAAAGTGGTGGTGACCTTTTTTGCTTATCAGACTTTTCACGACGTTGGAGGTCCGAGAGGAAAAGTAGGCCTAGTGAAAGAGTGAAAGTAGTGCAGAAAGCGAGTGATGACCTTTTATTGCCTGTTATACTGATAATACTTTTGACGACAGGCGTTTAACTTGTTAAAACTCCCGTCGTGAATAGTCAACCGTGGTTTCTGCCCCCCAGGACGGCGCCCGGGGCAGCTTGCCCGCCACTCCCCTAGCTACGGCTCTTACTCCGAGATCCAGTGGGGGTTCGAAAAATTTAGCCATTTTTGAATGTGTGCAAAACCGATAGAAAACTAAATTTTGTGGTTATTATACATGCCAGATTCCCACTGTAGCCTGAAAACTTGAGAGTAGAAATCAACCCCCCCCTCGGATTTCAAAACAGGAGGCACCACTGCTGTCATTGATCGACTGAATTAAGCGTACTGCTTGTACCGGTTGCGAAACAGCTATCAGATGGCGGACGTTTGCGGAGTTGCTGTGCAATATTTTAGGCCTATGCCTATAGCCAGGGTCTGCAGTAAACACATAAATTTACTAGGCTAATTAGCCACATCCTTCTAAAAACCTATGCAGTATCTTGTGTGCCAATCGCCTTAATTAGAACGCGACAAATTTGCGTGCTGATGTAAGCAATCGCTGTTTCCTATCCTGTATATAAACCCATTCTTCTTACTCACCTGCTCCTCGTTTCAACGCAGCTGTCTTTGTGAAACGTACTCGGTCGAGATTTCTGCAAAAACTCCCGGAAACTGGGCACTTCCAAAGCGAAGGTAGGACAGGACTGTTCTCTGTCGAATCGGATTTCCAGCCATCGACAAATCTAAAATAGACGGCAGTTCCGGACAAGGAACGGCTCCGGATATCTTCGACGGCGCGTCATTTATGGTGCGCCAACATCTTTCAGCGTGTCAATGCGTCGTCTGCGAAATCCTTATAACCCCTGAGACAATGGACGACGCCACTGTCCGATTGGACGGCGAACGCATCAAATCGAAATGAACGTTTGGCACGGAGCCAAGCCCCGCCTACCTCTGTCAGGGATCGTTTGTCAGCCGCTTTCTCTCTCAGCACAGCGCAGACAAATACTTAGCCGCTGCGGAGCCAGCGTCGTCTGCTGCCCAGCCGACCGTCGGACAGACCAGGAAGGGGACGCCGGCGCCATTTTGGCCCCTCGCGGGAAAATAATGACATTATCCCGGTTACTTTAACGATTACTAATCGTGCGGACACTTGGGCGGAAATTTTCTTCCATCCAGACGATTTATCCCGAGCAAGCCAATATGCGTAAATCGATTTTGCGAGACCAGTCCCGCGTTGCCTGTCACCTGAGAGGTGGTGGTGTGCTGCTGTGGTGAAAAAATAAATCACATTATCACAACCCCTCCCCTCATAAAAGTAGGTATGGCACCGTTTGACGCGTTGAGTCCAATTTTGAAATTAGTTGCATTTTCGAAAGACTACTAATCTACCACACACAGCATTAGTAATATTAGTAAATCTTCGCAGTTTTCCAAGGTTAACTGTGCCGACGTTCGTAGGTCTATCCAATTGCCCAAATATCTTACCTACCATATTTAGGGTAGGATACTGGTTTCAAGTCGTGGAAAAATCTCCAGAATCCAAGCAGATGGTGGCAGAAACTATGGAACGAGAAGTTAACCTAAACAGTTAATTAACCTAATTACAGACAATTGGCAATGCTCTTACTTTTCGGATAGGTTTACACAAAAGACTAATTCATATGAGCAGTGGCCAAGCCAGGATTTCCGGAAGGGGAGGGGGTTTAAAAAAAATTTCGTCGATAACCGCCACGGGTGGGTTTTCACCCCAAAAATCGCCTCAAAAATAAAAATTTCATGGGAATACACACAAAAAATGTTTCCGCCGCCAAATGGGGGTTTAACCCCCAACCCCCGGTGGCTACGCCACTGCAGATGAGCGATGTAATAAATAGGTTTTCGTTCATACTTCGTGCACACAATTTAGGCTGACCCGCAGAGAACAACAATTTGCGGACACTATTATCTTTGAATGACATGGTTACAAATTGTCCTTTAATTGCATGGTTCTGTTTAGGCCTACTGCGTCTACGGTCATTCGCAGATTAAGCAACTTCTTCACATCTGAAACTTTAATTACGAAATAGGCCCTATCCCCATAAAAAGTTAAAGATATTTTTTAATAAAAAATTGATGAGCAACCCAAATTATTGTCATACTGGTCTTTAGCGCAAAATGTGAAAAACAGCAGTTTTCGTTAGCCCGAGGAGAACATGAGTTAAAAATTGGGAAACTATAGAATTGTATTCCAAATTCCAATGCTCGAGTTCTATCACCCAACATCTTGGAATTCCATCCCAAGCCCTATGGGACTATACGTAACGCTACGCTAAAATGGACGACTTAATGCACGGAACATCAATCGATATGTCAGCCGACCGCTGGGATAAAAAAGTGCTAATGTGTCTTTACTTGCGTGATAATCTCTCCTGTGTGTGCGTGTTTTTTTGTTCTCTACTGTATTTCGGAAGGATATGTGGCTAATTTCTGATTAACTGCAACGAAAACGCACCAAAGCGTATACAGTCACGGTGTGAGCCCCCGGCGTAAAGCCGTTCAGTCGAAAGCCAAAAGCGCATCCTGGTAAAGAGATAGCGTCCGAGACGCGGTCAATCGTATACAGCTGGAAAGCGGAAGGCTTTTCCAGGCGGAACTATTTTCCCCGTCCCGTTCCACCGCGCCTGATCACGACAACCGTTATTATCAGGCCTCCGCGGGTTCAACTTGCTCTCGCAATCGAACTACGTTCTGTCGCGGACGGGCACGGCATGCAGCCGCGCGCCGCGTAATGATCGCCGCGGGAATTTGGCAGACGACCGACTCCGACAAAAAACCTCGAACAGACGACGACGACGACGACGACGCCCGCGTAGTGTGTTAACCCCATAACACTTAATAACAAAGAAATTCTCTCGTTTCTTCGCCGGGTCACTACATCTAATCAAGCACGTCGTTACCACGGCATATTTTATTCATAACATTTGTAAAATGCCTCCCCCGATGTGCCAATGCAGTATGCATAGGGACTACGCCAATGTCGCGACATACCGTATATATATATAATTCCGTAGAATATTGATATATATATATATGTATATATATATATGTATATATATATATATATATATATATATATTATATATAAATATATAAATAGTAGACGCGATTTTTGTCCGTCATGTCCCGTATTGTTTTGCGTCGAGTGCCTAAATCCATCCAAGTGAGTGGCGCTCCAAGCAGCGGTTAATTTCAGGTAAAAATGCCGTGTATTGTGAGTAGCAACGCTTTTCATTCAAATGTATGGAGCGCCGGGGAGTCGTAAATAGACGCGGAAACTGCAGTTGGCACAGCTTCTTCTCGTTATGGAAGTAAGGAGAGGCAAATCGAGAAGTCGATAGTGCCATCCCTATGCTCGAAAGCCCCCCAAGGATAACACACTGGCCAGTTTATGGAGAGTTTTCGTCGTGTCGCATTAAGAATGAAATGACAATGAAGATTACTGTACCACAACCTGGAAAGCACATATATACAATACATACACATTATATATACAGTTAGGCTTATATGTATATATATATATATATAGTTATATACAGTAGAACTTCGTAATAACGTACTTGGCGGGTCTGTAAAATCAGTAGGCCTACGTAACCTATATCCGAGGCACGTTATATGGACTTATATCCAATGCCCTCCAATATGGTAGCGCATCACATATAGGGCCGTATACATTGCGGTACGTTATAACTTATGACCGAGGATTCGTTAATACCGAGTCCACCATAACGAATTTATACTGTACACACATTGCTTATATATATATATATATATATATATATATATATATATATATATATATATATATATATAAAAGCTATATATATATATAAAAGTTGCCGGAAGGCAGCTGAACGCATGGTCGGTGTTCTCGTATGACGAACTGCTTATAGGTCGTTTGAACGCCAACGTGTTCCGGGATGCCTTGAGCAAGTTTTTCCGAATACAGTGTAGTGTTTTGTTAATCGTGAAAATAGAGATTCATCGTTGCTTTTGTTACCTAATCTCGTCTGTAGAATTCCGAATGTCACACGCACTGCATGTGTAATTTGTGTAGGCCTATCCATAAGAATATAACTCGGGCAGGTCATTTGTAAGACGTTTCCAAGTCCAGTCATGAACAGCAATATCTAACCGACTATACATGTAGTCACTGTAGACTATATACCGTTAAGTTTATAGCGAACAAGTTAAATACACTGCAATATAAGCCTGTACTGTACAAAATATACACAAGAAAAATACGTAGAACTAACAGAACAAGATAAGCATAAGAAACGGAAGACTTGTTCGACCTGCTAATAGCGCACTAAAACAATTAGAATGACAATAGCATTATTGTCAGCAGAGTTGTACAAATATTAATTATGTTAATTGTTAAAAACTCCGCTCTGAGAAGTGTCCCATGCAGCAGAAGGGTAGGCCCTATGTATGGAAGGTTCTTCTTACAATCCGCATTGAGATATACATTGAAAGCGTGAATCGAGCCGAACAAATTGGTATATGAAATCAATTTGCTATCATTGATTGTATGGGCGTAAAACACGGGGGACGACGGGGGACGCCCCCGAATAATTAGTTGGCGGGAGACAGAGTATCAATTATCCCCCCAATGTTTTGGGCTATATGGTAAAAAAATTCTATCCGATCCCATGATGTTGATGCCAGAATTACGCCAAATCCGCATTCTCTCATTTCGGATTACTTTTTTTGCTTGCCAGGGTATTTGGAGAGGGAAAAATATAAAAATTTCAGGATGACCATTTTTTGCCTTGTCAAGACGTATTTCATGGGCGATTTTAAGTCCCCACCATAATATGCCCCATAATGGAGGTTTTTTATATTTCTGGGGTCAACTTTTAAAAAGTTATTCTATCCCCCCCCAATGTTGACGCCAGGTTTACTCCATTGGTTGATTGATATATAACCTTTCCGGCTTGACCTCGTTCTAATTCGGATTAGGCTTAGTGAGCCATCGGCTGATGCCCGCGGCATTGTGATAGTGGCGCCAAGTGTATTGAATTGATTGATTGATTGATTGATTGATTGATTGATTGATAGAGGGCCTCAAGTATTCTATGATCTAATTTTAGAAGTAAACTAAATCTTAAACTTCAAGAATTGCTCGGAAATGCTATTCACGCTTATCATTTTCAAATAAACTTTTCCTAAAGCAGATGCAGCATTTAGATATTTTAAAGTAGAATTTATGCAAGTTTTACAACAGCGTTGCAAACAAAGTAGGAGCGTGGTATTAGGGCCTATATGTTTCGGAAAACTTGGACGATGAGAAAAGACATCAGAAGACAGGAGACGTTTGATATGTCATGTGGATGTTGAGACGAATGGAAAGAATCAGTTGGACACAACATGATATAGGCCTAGGCCTATCCAATAAAGAGGTCCAAAATATTGTAAAGGAGAAAAGACAATAATAAAAGCAATAAAACAAAGGTCAAAGAACTGGATTGGGTACATTTTAAGAAGACTCATTAATCAGAACAATACTGCAGGGAGGAACATATGGGAGGATGGATAACCAGGGGAAGACCACGTAGCCTACGTCACTGCTACACTGGAAGGATTTCTTTGATGTCACCACCAAATAAGTTACGCATCGACAACGTCACCTTCGCTATCATTTTACTAGTCATCGTTCATCATCATCATCACCATCATCATCATCATCATCATCATCATCACCACCACCACCGCCATCATCAACATATTTCTCCGTCTCCTTCTCCATTAAGGATGCCGGTCAAAGGAGTTTGACAACGAGCAACGCTTATCGAGAAATCTACTCGTGCGGAAAAAGATAAACGCCGGCGCAGTTCACAACGAGCGACCCATTTATCAATTCTTCTCCGGCCACATGCGTCCAGTGTCCGGCCGAAAGAACGGACATTGGACCAGGGACGGTGACGGGACGGGGGCCGGGGCACACCCACTGCCGCCCCCCGTCGCCGTTATCAACGCAGAGTTCCACTTCGCGCCCGGATGCCTTCGGACAGCCATGCACCCGTGCCGTGCATTAATCGTTGGAAAAGGCGAAGCAGAATAGATAGATAGATTCATCCCGCATTATAACCCTATGACTCAATTAGTTTAATGACTCAGTCGGAAATCGATAAGGGCTTTATCCTTGCGTGTTAGATCGGCGCCTAAGCCGTCGGCGAACCGCCACGAGCAGCAACTACACGATGCGTGTGACGGCGTGTCCTGTTTGTTTGAAGTTGCTGGATCTTCGCCCGTATGCAAGCACAACATGGAGGCGGAAAAGGTAAACTTAATCGCACATGTATAGAGTGGTAGAACCGGGGTGGGGTCAGAAACGAAATAATGCCGCCAACACCATATTTTTGAGGCATCATGATAATTGCACGATTTAGTGAGATCCTGTTGAAGTCGTTTTTATTTCAAGATACCTAAATGTCAAATAGGCCTAGGACCTATATAGGCCCCACTGGCGTAGCACCGATAGCCCGGGTCATCTATAATTCCCTATTTCGACTAGATAACCTTCGGAGATGGGCATGTATAGGATAAGTTGAACAGATTTTATATATATATATATATATATATATATATATATATATATATATATATATATATATATATAGTGTTCAAAGAGAGAGAGAGAGAGAGAGAGAGAGAGAGAGAGAGAGAGAGAGAGAGAGAGTTACTTTTTTTCAGAAGTGCCGGATCTCCTTATTTTTTTCCTCCGGCCACAAAATTTCTTCACAACTTTTACAGTTCACGTTTTCTTTTCTTTCCTGTGCATGTAAAGTGCTAAAGTAGCCTAAACAATAAAAGAACACAACGAATAAAAAGTACGTTCCGGGTCTGATGCCAGACGTTCCGGACAGTGTTTAATCTAGGCCGTTTCCGGGGGGAATCGCCCTTTTCCCCAGAAATTTCAAATTCCCCCCGGAAATTTTGGAATACTGCATGGACTAACAGCGGCCAGCAGAATTCCCGGCAGATTAGTTTCCCCCCGGCACTGAGTTCCGGAGTCCAGGAGTCTAGATTAAACACTGGTTCCGGATATATATCCCCTTGCAATCTCCCACAATGTTTTTGAAAATTCTTAATGAAACTAATTAACCCCTTAACTGGAGACCCCGGATATATCCGTCCATTTTACATTGAGTTACAGTTAAATACCCAGTTAAGGGGTTAATTCTGCAGCAGAAATGTGCAAGCCTTCAGCGCCGCGTGTTTTCGGTGTTAAAAAATCGATTTGAGTTCTGGTAGGCCTACCAATTGGTAGAGACACTAAGTAACGGCAAACTGTCACCAAGCAGCTTAACCGAAGTGGCTCAATCGTCGACTCCGGCCATGCCCGGAGACTCCGGCAGCGTACGGCGCCTCTGGGTCTGACTTATTCCGCCTTCGAGACACGCCGGATGGCCGATAAATCGCCGGAGAACTACGAAAGGGTTGGCGGTGCGGTGCTATCTGTCAGTGGGGAGTTGTACGCAGCAAGCCTAACCGCTCACAGATAACTTATCTAGCGTCGGACAGGCACCGCTTAATTCTAAGCCGGTCGAACCGGCTACAACGACCGATCGATCGCGAGTTAATTTGCCAGTTACGGCCTCGAGAATTTCCATAAAAATGGCCGCCACAACCGTCGCCATATTCGAATACAATGACGACGGCGGCACGTGGTCGAAATGCGCGTCATTCGGATAAAGATTGATACCGACATGTTTATATAGCGCCTGTATTGTATGAAAGCATAAACGGCGCATTATCGACGCTGATCTGGTTTATAGTTCGACGCATACGTGTGAATGGAGTGGGCGTTCGCCCGCTGGCCCGAGAGCGATCCGGGAATCGGCAACAGGGGCCGACGTCAACCGCGGCGTTATTATGCACGAAACGTGTGTAGCTTACTATACGCGGAGGGAGAGGATGCTGTTACGGAGAACGTGCCTGACAAGTTTATGTCCTGGATCAGCCAGTCTTCATACCAGGGGTTAAGAATTGGGATGTTGACGCCTCTAGGCATGAAATTACCATAAAAATACACTGTTTTAAAATAAATATTTTGAAGCACAGATCACCGTTACGAAGTGCAGTCAAATTGCCAGTCTAGAGAGACCTGATTTTATACTGGTCGGGATGTGGCGAAAATGGCCTATCTATCTCACATTAATAATAACACTTTGCATTATGCTGTCGGCTTTTAATATATTGCAGATAACGGGAGCATGGAATTACACTGAGTGAATAATATGTATTGCATGACTTGCAGACCAAAAAGAAAATGGCACAAACCTGAAGGACTACTGTGGATACAGTATTGCTTTTTCCACTGTGATTTAAGAATAATTTTTTATTGGCTCCTGAATAACATGCGTTAACGAGACTATATTTGTTTCAGTTTTCTCTGTGAAAAGATAAACAGCATATGAAACCTGCATTCTTTTACATTTTTCTAAATATATAATCTTTTTTATTTAATTTTATTACAAATTACAACCAATACAAGAAACCTGTTAATACTAAATCAGCTTACAAGCAAACTATGATATATGCACGAGTTGATGCAGTAGGCCTACATTGCTTGTACAAGTCCCTATGGCTACAAACCACATGGCTTTAATAAAATATAATTATTGCCAAAAGGTGCATAAAACTAAGTCTTTATATTTTCATAGGCAGAAATTGAAACATTATTAAGGGCCAATTGATTAGCAAAATAAAAGTATTGATTTCAGTAGTCTCAAGCAATAATGAGTCTTAACCCTCTGAACATGGTGATCCATATATCCAATAGGTCATACCAAAACAACGGTCTTATGGGGCAAAAGGGTGAACAGGTTTGGGGCATTAGGCAAAAACAGGTTCAGATAATAAATACACATATGCACTATATTTATTAATGCAAAAATTGTACAACTAAAGTACTACTCTGATACAAAGGTGTAAACTTGGATGAAAATGGAGGGGGACCCAACCACAGCTAGTAAAATCTAGCTGGCCGTCGCCCAACACTTTACCTTTCCCCTTCATTAACCTGGGCGTTCAAAACGTGGGGGCCTCACGCCTAGTGGCCTAATAGAAGTTTACGCCTTTCCTGTGATAATGAAACTATCGCCAATAAACAGTTTAAACAAATAACACAATCGTAAAATTAATTTCTGCATCCAAACAACGAAAAAAATTAAATTATGAACTCAATATACAACTGCAATCATTCTATTCTTGTAAGTCAATGTGTGAATTCATTAGACGCCAAGTCAAATCAGTTAGCTGATGCAACCAAAACATCAGATTTCATCATAAAGGAAATGAAGTTAGTCTTGGTACCAAAGCCAACAAGCCATGTCAATTTCACTCATTTTCATTTGTAACTACAGTGTATGCAAGTCAATGATAGAAACAGGACAATATCACTATGTACTTTCAAGGCGTTGAACGAATAATGAACCTGCAAACAGCCAGAAACTTAATAACTTAGAATTGGGAAATGTTTAACAATGTGACAATTTAAGGAAGATAGCTGTACAGTGCAGAGAGGAGAAGGAGGAAGACAAAGTGGTCGTACAAAGAGCAAGTGAGCTGATTGAAAAGGACCATGCAGTCGAATTTGACAGACTGACAAATATTTTTAAAAGTTGGTAAACAAAACATTCATTCATTCATTCATCCATCCATCCATTCACTCGCTTGAACATTTAGTGGAGGTCCATTGTGCCAATCTCAGAAATCAACATTGTAACAACCATCATGCAATCATAACAAACTGCCAAGTGAATCGTCATGATTGTAATACCGTTAAATAGAAGAACATTACAGAAATAACGAATGCTGAGGTTAAACAAATTTGAACAATATACAAGTATACGTCTCATCACAACATATAGACTACGGCAGATGCATGCTTACTGAACCAAAAATACTTTCGATCCGATTTAACGATCTGAACTGTCCACTACACAAACATCATAAATACCACACAGTGCAACACCATTGCAGATAATGGCCTGGGAAAAAAAACTGACAGTGTTAACTTATGCCAACCAAGCTCAAATGAATCAACAAACTGTCAGCTTAAACTCCTAACAGCATAAGTCCCATGAGCCAAGAAAGCAAAATCTCAGCCTTCTCATATGAAAATATCAGCATCATCATCATCACTAATCATCATCTGGTTTGTTTTGATTCGCTTTGTCGTCCAATTCTTCTGACTCCGAAGCTTTGACTGGCGCTGCTTCCGATCGCTTCTTCTCGTCCAAATCCTCATCTTCTTCATCATCGTCCAGTAGCTGCCGTGCCAGCTTGACGGCGTAAAATTCATTGTAGTGCAATTTCCGTCGTTTCATAAAAGCCTTTCTTCGAGCTGAAAGAAAACAATACGGACGACGTTACGGAGAAAGATGTAACGGGCTGCTGGTTTTCCGTAAAGAATATACAAAATAGTTTATGACTACTGCTTACTTACTTATTTATTGATACTGCAGATATCTCCTTACAATGGATTTCACTTGAAGAGTTCATTATTTATAACTGAATTTCATTGCATTTGAGTTTGTTTTAAAGGAATTTACCTCGCTCTTCTTCGGTCAAATTCTCCTCTCCATCCTCATCACTAGAGTCTTCTTCTGTCACAATTTTTGGTTTAGTCTTCTTCTTCAAGCTACAAACAAAATACCACAATTAGTATCCATTTATCAGCCCCAAGTGCCTTACATCGATGTTCATTTTTTTCTTGGGGTGGGGAGGGTTTAAACCACCCACTGATTGAGACTTACATTCCTGACACAGGATTGTAAATTTTGGTTTCCTGCTGTAAAACCTGCCGAAAATTTGAGGCACGAGTTGTTTGAGATACTAACAGATTTCAGAAAAAGTGGCCACTACATTAATTACAGTGGCAAAACTGTGCATCAGAATAGGTTGCAAAACTGAAAAGACAGGTCACATGGAATCAAGAAACCAGAAATATATTGATAATTAAGTGCAGCATAACATGCATTGCCAAACTCCATAACAATTACTGAAAATATAATCCAAAAATACAATTACCTGTGAATATCACATTTGCATCCTAAAAATACTGATTCTTTAGAATACTTTAGAAACCCTAATTTGGTATTTTAAATTAGAGATAATATACTAAACACTTAGAATGACCATCTTTTAAAATAAAGCACGCTTCTGCCATTCAAAAGCCTCAAAACCATGGACATTTTCCCCCAATCTGAGCCTGGGATGACCTTTTTTGCTTGTCACACTTTTTCGGCAGGGACCCTCAAAATATACCGATGCACCCCAAAAGGATACTCTTAGAAATAACCCTGCTCAAAACCAAAGTTCAATTGATTGATTGATTGATTGAAGTAATTACTGAACTAGTCCACAATAGTGCATTCTTCAAGTTTTAAAAACTCAACATTTTCAGAATAAACAAAAATGGAAATGTTTCAAAATATGATGATGCTGGTACCTATCAGCAAGATGTTCTGGGTTTAGTGCATGCTCTCCCTCATCTCCACTTCTTCCTTCCTCCATTTCCCCGTCCGACAACCTGTTGTACGGCGTTGGTGGTTCATCAATCTTTATGTGACCATAGTCTTTGTCAGGCGGATGATAAGTAGCCAAGATGTTCATTTCGTCCCATTTCATTTCTTTCTCTGCAGGAAGTTTCCTGAAATAAATGAACCTAGCGTTAGATGTATGCAAATGTGGGTTAACCCGCGAGAAGAGTCTCTTTGCTGCATAGGCATTGCCTCCTCTGCCATGAAACTATTTGACTGACAGAATCTAGAGGCAACAGAACCTAAGCCTTAAAAACCAAATTCCGGATGTACACCTCTACGGTTGTCCCAGTTCTTCTCTATGGCAGTGAGACCTGGGCTACGACCAGTCGAGACTGGCAGAAAATTGAGGCATTCCACACAAAGGCCCAGCGCTGGATCTCGAACGTTAAGTGGTTCTACTTTGTAAGCAATGACGAGATTTATTCACGATCTGGCCAGGAGACTATGCATTCTCAGGTCTGTCATCGGCGTCTTGGTCTCTTCTGACATGTAGCAAGACTCCCGATCAAAGTACCTGCCTTTGCCACACTCTGCCTAGCTGCCTCATTCTGAGATGGTTTCACAGATGCCCTTGATTGGCATCAACCACTAGGAAGACCACCGATCACCTGGCTTCATCAGATCTGTGATGACTGTGGACTAACAGCCACCGAAGCACTCCAGTGTGCTCAGGACAGAACATTATGGAAAGCAATCACAACGGCCACTCCAGCTATGCATGACTGGTGATGATGATGATGATGATGATGATAATGATGATATGCAAATTGCACTCAATACATCCAGGTGGTTTAGTTAAGTCACATCCTGATAATAATTTGGAGGAGTGTCACAAATCCTTAGTACTATCAAATCTAGAGTTAAAACATGTCGCTTTTAGTTACTTTTTCATAGTCTCCCTCGCTGTTTTCCCACTCCCACTCAGACTGATCTTTGGAATTGATATTGCCCAGCTGACCACTAAACTTCGGCTATAGCTATTTCAACTGTATATTAAGCGCATATGAACAAGCAGCTACTACGTTACCTGCTTAAAAGCGCTATAAAAATTCACGAGCTTTTTACTTATTACTACTACTACTACTGCTGCTGCTGCTACTACTACTAAAAAAATAATAAACAAATGCGTCGTTAGCTCCGCCTCGTTTTCTCACTGACTGATTCCTGGCACGACCCGGTCTTTTGCCGATGGATTTGAAGTATCATCGATTAATAGCTTTAGAGTATTATAAATGGTGCTATAAAAGCGCATTAATAATAATATTATTATTATTATTATTAGCTTGATAAACTAAGTAGGTGGACTGTTAGGAACTGACTCGAACGAGTGTCCGTCTCGATCGAAGCTGGACGTGGCCTTAAGAATCCCTCTGATCGGCTTTGCTACCGCCGCTGCCTCGACCGCCATCGGCGCCATGCTGCCGTCCGCTGCGCTCGCCATTTCCACGGTCAGAAGCAAGAATTTCAAGTATTCGGCTGTGATTAGTCAGACCATTTATTATCGAAAGCATAGATTTATTATAATAGTGATATTAAAGTCTATGATCGAAAGGGCAAAACGAACAGACTCTCAAGGGTAGTAACCTCACGCACCACCAATGGTAATGAATTCCGGTGGTCAAACTCACCGCTGATTGGTCGAGCCACCTAGTGGCGGGTGACTGAATATTTTTTGTGTACGTCGCTAGGGCAATTGTCAACAAAATCGATATACTTAGCTTTTAGCCACTCAGTAATAATTCGGAATTAGTCTTTAAAATATGCAACATCTCACCAATATTGCTGCGGTTGGAGGTTCGCCCCAGTAATAATTGTTACTAAAAGCCTTGATAAGCAAAAAAGAAAAATTATAATTAATTTGTAGTAATTCATGGCTCCTTTGGAAGGAAGACTAGACTCTTCAGAGAGCCACAGCTCACACTTTGGGGACCACTGTTATAACTCTAAGCAATAACTAATCTAGCACATAAGTTACCAAATAGGTGTTGACCAATAACAATGTAGCATACGGTAACAATCAAATTTTTACCCAATGTCTAAACCCATATACACATGAAACCTGTAAAATATTACCTTAGTAAGTTATATTTTGGATTTGATGGCAATTTAGTACTATATGTCATAATAAATTACTAATTAACCAAAGTGAATCGAATTCCTACTTATAACTGAATTAACAAAGTCATCAGAAACTACTATTATATGCTGTAAGTTCTGCCACAAGAAAAAATTATCATCAATCATTAGCTATCACAACTTTGTTTTCAATGCAAACCAAATCAGTGCAACAAATTTTTCAAACATAAGGCAACAAGAGTACAGAACCTAACGAGTGCTTTGCTCACAATAGCGCCCTAAAGGGCAAAAATCTGTTCCGACAACTTTAAGAACATCTCCGTGTCGAAGGATAAAGTTTTAATCATTCATACTTCAAAGGCCAACTGCTTGGACACTTCAATGAGCTTCGTCATTTTACGAAGAGCCTAAGAAAGCAAACAGACACATTTACAAAAACTGCATATATATGTGAATAATTCCATAATTGGATACAATTGGAAGATTAAATAGCTGACCTTCCTTGACCAAATATCAAAACAGTGACAAAACAGTTTGACTACAAATATTTACTGATCTCTTGTACTTGAAATACTGGCAAAAATTATGAAAAGTAACAAAATTTTTTAAAATAACAGCAATTTTCTGCTTGCTTGAATTCAAGAGACTCACTTTTTCATGTTGCTACAACCATCCCCCAATCCTTACCATAGTGACACATGATTTGGCCAGATACTTTTGTAAATGTTTTGGGCTGAACTAAATTAAATTGAGCTGTTAAGCCTACATGCCTAGCCTATAAATAAAAAATAAACACTTTGATTTGTAGGAGTAAGAGAATATATATTGATCAGAGTCCACCACAGATGTACACACCCAAATGCACATACATGAACACATAGATATAATATATGTATGTATGCATACAGGTATATATACTGACCTCTGTACACACAGATATACTGTACAGCGCTAAATGGCTCTATGGCGTAAACATTGTCTTGAATAAATACATAAGAAATATATACATATCAATAATTTATTAACCTCAGCAAATTCCTCATAAGATAACTTTCCATCATTATCCTTGTCAAAATAGATGATTGTCTTATCAACCAGTTGCTGCAACTGTGTATCTGTTAGACTGTCCTCAACCATGGCCTTAAGCACCTGGAAAAGTTCTCCATTGGAAATGTATCCATCCTGGTCAATGTCATACACTTGAAATGCAACTGTTATAAAAGAGAAATGACAACACAATTACATTTAGCCATGGTCATATTTTTCAAATCACTTTTTATTGATCATTGTATGATTATAATGTAATACCGGTATAGTATGTAATAATGACTGATCACGCAGTAGGGGGGTCACATGGGCTCCCCAGAGGCTGCTGAAGACGACCCGAGCAGCTGTATTGAGCACGGATTGCAGACGATTCAACTTTCCATCAGGGAGGCCCAGCAACACGCTGTTGCAATAGTCCAGCCTGGGCAGGACAAGGGCGCGCACAAGGTGCACTGCCCCACTGATCGGAAGATGCCGGCGGACTGACTTTTGGACTAATATGATATGCAACATCGGTGCTATGTCTGTATTATCACATTAGAGAACCTATCTAATGTCTAATGCAGTCTCTCAATCGTTTAGAAGGTACAGCCCCATTTTGTCATGTAACCTCTTGGCACAGTCAGAAAAAAAAAAAGATATTCTTCGAATATTATTGAAACACTGTCAAGCTAGTAGCAAATGTTTTATGACCGACTTACAAAACGAACTCAATAAATACCGGTAAATACTTCACAAACACTAGCTGTTGTTTTTTGGTTAATCTTATCTAATTCAAAACTTCTATAGTGCCACTTTATAATGCACAAGTGCATCAGCCGCAGGCACACCAATATCAAAATCATGACAAGACAGACTTAATTTCACATCAATTATATTGGTAGGGGTTTTATCTCAACGGTTTTGTAAGAAGTTTGCCAACAAAACACATTTTAGATCAGCTTTAGCAAACTGTCTCAAAGTCTGTCATAATTATAAATTAATTGCTACTAATTTTAATCACCCTAATGCAGGAAGACAGCCAGCTTCAAAATTTGAGAACCAGTATTTGTCAAGACCAACCACACGAATGATAGAACTTTTTGACATACCGGTAAATTTCTTATCTATTAGGCTATTTAAATTAAGTCCTGTAATGATAAGTTGAAAACTTGAAATAGCAGATAACAAACACGTGGCAATCCTCATATGGCCACAAAATCACAAAATCTTTGACAGAATGAAATTTTGTAAGTCAACACTGCTATTACTAAAGAGTAGACGTAATCATTGGTTATGTCTAAATTACGTCAAAGTAAAAACATGGTTAAAATACATTTCAGCTTCTGGGCAATGTCACTCTTCATACTGAACACTCCCATTCCAGTCATGAACTCTGAAAGAAATATCAACAATCATGTTGTACATGCAAATGTTTAGACCCAAATAATGACACCAATGTAAAACACCACACAAAGCAAATGATGTCAATATTTTGGTCAAACTAGATCATATCTGACTAACTAGCTAACTAAGCAAAATCTATAGTGCCGTTTCCCATTGTCAGATCCAACAAGTCATCCGATTTCTGGTTTCAGTTTAGGCCCTAGTAGTCTAGGTCTAAAAACTAAGGAGTAAGTAAGTATTCAAGTAACGTTCAGATTATTGTTATGCAAGTAACGTTCAGATTATTGTTGTGACTCGTCCACAGGTGGACTGCGTGAACACATTACAGAGTTAAAGTTCATGACTAGTGCAGAATAACCAAATCTTTAGCCTCTTTTTGAAAATGTTGAGCGAAGGGGAGAGTTGAACGGATGAAGGTAGGCCATTCCACATGAAATGCGCGGTCTCCTACGGTGCAGAGGCGCGTCCTCGGGACAGCCAGTGAGGCGGACATGGCGGATCTCAGGTGCTGCCGACCTTCCAACTCCGCTACACGCTTCAGTGTGGGTGCCCATCCTTTCCAATGGTTTCCTCTGGTGACTAGGCTATGTATTGTCAAATTGCATTAATAAAACCTATCAAACCACAGAATGTGCATACGAGCAAATAAATTTGACCTTGAAAATCAACCACTCCGTTTTTGTCCGTATCGAATATAGCGATCATCCGATGGGCGAGAGGATTATCAGAAATTCCTGGTAGCTTCATGAATTCATCAGAACTCAGGCCTTGCGAGTTATCCAGGTCTATTTTACTGAAACGTTTCCGCAAACGTCTTAGCTCGTCGGCAGTAACTGAAAATATTTTCAATATCTGCAGAACAATTCACAGTTTTATTTAAATCTATTGTAAGAATATAGTTCACCAAGCATGCAGCACTCATGAATTGTTTGATAATAGTTAAATAACTTACACGGATCTTTCAAGGCTGGTGCCGCCGCTGCGAAAGATGCATTACCCTACAAAATGTAAATATTGTAAGACGTAACGTGTAGAGTAATATATTAACGCTAGGCTATATTGTCAATTTGAAGCAATTGGTATGTCTAGAAAATTCGAAGAGCTAGACTTTTTGTAGAGCCCAAATTTAACTAAATCTTGTGCAGTCTAAGACGGTATGAACGGCACTAGGCCTAATATGCTAGTAGCACATCAACTAGAATTTAATGCAGCACAATAAAAGTGCTATAAAATTAAAACATTACATCTTATCTCAGAAATCTGAGATGACTGAAACAATAATTATTAACTAAATCCCGAACCGCGAAATATTAAGAGTATTAAAGTCAATAAGAGTATCACTAGATCTAGAAAAGAAATGTACTCGACTGTGATTAGGAAAATACATTAAAGAATTATAAAATAACTTCTATTACTTAAATATAAATGTGAAAATAAAGAGATGCTTGCCATGTTTGAATTCGAAAAACGACGCTATGTCGCACACATCGATATAATCAATTCATAAATGATATCTATGTTTCCAAAATCGTCCAATTTATTTTAATCCTTATAGTAGGAATAACCTAGTAGGACATCAGTCAAGACTTACCCCTATTTTTCATATCTTTCCCATGGCTTTATTGGGTAGCGCCCCATGTACAATATTATTATTATTATTATTATTATTCGACGATTTGTGAAGCGCCGTAACATGGCCATCGGCCAAAACCAAAGCGCTGTACAGTCAACAGTCAACTGTACGATATGGTGAACAAATGCGTTTTCAGCTCTTTAGCAAACGTTTCAGGTGAAGTCGCGTTCCACAGACGTGGGTTACCGCGAGTCATAGAACGCTCGCCAAACTTCGGAGTCCTGGCCGGAGGAGGAACGTACAGCCGGTGGCGGCTGCTAGATCTCAGCTGGAGACGGCACCCGGTCGTCGTTTGTCGTCGTACTAGGCATGCCAAGTAATCGGGACAGGCTGGGTCCCGAAGAGCACGAAAAGTTAACCAACACCGCTTGTAAACTATACGCCCGGGGACCCGAAGCCAATGGAGCTTGTCCTCTTAGCACAGGTGTAACATGGTCGTGCCACCTCAAGCCGAAAATAATCCGGAGCGAGGCATTGATGACTGCCTGAAGTCTACTGAGCTGGTTCCCAGGTAGTCCGAGAAGGAGACTGTTGCTATAATCCAGTCTTGAGATACCAGAGCACGGACAAGATGAATAGCGGCCGGTATTGTTATATAACGACGAACTTCCCGGATTTGCCGGAGTTGGAAGAAGCAGGAGCGGGTCACGGCGCTGAGGTGCCCGACGAGGGTCAGCGAGGAGTCGATGAGCACCCAGGAGGCGAAGCTCGTTGGATGGAGCCACTTCTTTGCCGCCTATCTCGAACGGTGTTGGGTCGATAAGGTGGCCCTCCAGTGCTCAGCCACAGCAGCTCCGTCTTGTCAGGTTGAGGGCAAGACGGTTCGATGCCATCCATTCCGCCACCTTGAGCACACAGTCCTGGACCCGAGTTCAGCTCGCCGGTCTCGCCTGGGGGCAAGCGGCGTTTGCACATCGTCGGCGTATGCGTGGGAGGACAGGCCGAGCGAGTCGATGACACGCCCGACATCGGCCGCGTAAAGGACGAATAACAGCGGCCCTAGGACCGACCCTTGTGGCACACCGCAATGGACGGGACGAGGCCGACAGGGAGCCATCCCAGGAGACCGTCTGTGATCTGTCTCTGAGATAGTCTTGCAACCAGGCCAGCGCCGGGCCACCGATCCCATATGAGAGCTCGAGACGTCGACTTAGGATATGGTGGTCGACGGTGTCGAAGGCCGCAGAGAGGTCCAGGAGAGCGAGCAGTGCAAGGTTTCCGCTGGCCACAGCCTCGACAATGTCGTCGAAGATCCTGAGGATGGCCGTCTCCGTAGAGTGGCCCTTCCTGTACGCGGACTGGTTGCTGGGCATGAGGCCGTTCTGGGTCAGATATGCAGCCAGCTGCCTGTTTACCAGCCTCTCAAGGACCTTTGACAGAAATGGCAAGTTAGCCACCGGACGGTAGCTCGACGGATCGGTCAAGTCCAGACCCGGGCGCTTGAGATGTGGGCGCGTGATTGCGTGCTTCCACGGTCTCGGGAAATCGGCATTCTTTAAGGAAGCGGTCATCAGGGATGTCAAGAACGGGGCTAGCGTGCTGATCACTGCTTTGAGCAACCACGTCGGAAGCGGGTCGGCATGGCAATGTTTACTCGGCGACGACATGACGCACGCTATGACCTCGGCCTCCGTGGGTGCCGAAAACGCCGCAAAATGGGATCCAGTGTGGATTCGAAACTCGGCAGGACGAGCGTCTGCCGTTCTATATATAGTGCAAGACCTCTGCCTTACTCCATCTCACAACTTGCATAGGCTAAATCATTCGCTTTTTTTCTCCAGAAAATTGTATAAGATCCGCACCAATATGAAACCCACCATGACCAATGTCACGTCACCCATCTCCACCAGGTGGCTTGCGCTATTAATCAAGAGTAATTTGCTATTGGTTTCTCTAGACCCACGTTTGACCTGCGAAGTTTAATGCTGCTAAGTGCTAACAGTGGCGTAGCATGACTTTTGGGGGCCCGGGGGCAACTTTTACATGGGAGCCCCAGAGTTTCGAGCTGACGAGCAATAAAAAAGGTCCTCACCACATCATTTCTAGGGCTAGGGTTAACTTTAAGTTAGGGTTAACCCTAACCTAACCCTAGCTTAGGACCCTCTTCGGGGCCCCCGTCGCCCGAGGCCCGGGGGGCTGTCAACAAAGTGCCCCCGCCCCCTAGTTACGCCACTGAGTGCTAACAACTTATCGATGCCTAATTAGTGATATTCGGTTTCGTTGACCGTCTGCGCCACAGCTCGACGCCGAGATAGTCACCCATCCAAGCACGAGCCGCGCTCCGCGCTGCTTAGCCTAATTCCTGTGTTCTGATGAGAACCGATTGCACACAAGTCATCGGTAGCCTAAATCAACCACGTATAGGCCTAAAAACTGACACAGGGGCTGTCCATTAATTATGTCAACAATTTTTGGGCAATTTTGACCCCCTCCCCTTGTCAACAACTCTCAACTTTCAGTGACCCCCCTATGATTATGTCAAAAACTTTTGACCCCTCCACTAAGACCAGTGACGGGTCCCCTAAAAAGTGCAGGTTATTATTTTTGCGGCGATGACCATTTTTTCCTTTCATTTGTTCACCAAGTGTCATAATGTGATGATGATGATGACCTTGTTTTTTTGCTTGTCAGGCTCTTTTCCATTGTAATAAATAGTATTCGGCCTCCATGATATTTCCTATTTTTTATAATTTGTAAAAAATGAAATTGTTGACGTCAACTTCTCTTGATCCCATCCCCTGTCAACATCTGTCGAACTTTTTCAAACCCCCTAATTTGTAGACGTAATTAATGGACAGCCCCACATAGGCCCACCATATAGTATCGTACAAATTTGCTAAAAATTGTCGAGTGCCGAACAGTGGAGAACACTTCAGAACGTCACTCAGTCATGTCATGTCTGTGATAGTGGACAAAACTTTGTAAAATGCAATAGGGGGCCTATAGGCTATAGACCTGATTCAGCTCCACTTTAACAGGACGAAAATAACTTTCAAATATGTTTTGAATTTGCACAAATCCTATGCATTATTAGCATTATGGAATAACGGGGGTTGTCATGTTGCATGGGGCGCTCTAAATACAGAAGACGATGGCCTAAGTTTGCTATAGCGATTGATGTCGATGCAGTGAAGAATGCTAAAGATAGTGGCTCCACATGGTGCTTGAAATCGATCTTTAATATTGCAAATATTATTTCATCTTGGCAGTTGGCACCGTTGAATTATGCAGGCTGGTGCACATGGTATTATTGTGGCGCTATAGAGTCCTTTGGTTGGTCGATTGACCGATTGATTGATCGATGGAAACGATTGATTCACTTTGATTGACTTCTAACCACTCCCTGACCTTGAAGAAGTTTACCTGTGTGCTAGTAAGAGGCCTATAGGCCTACACAAATGTTCATGAAGAGTAGGCCGTATAGGCCTATGTGCAAAGGAGAGGAAATGTCTCGTCAGGCCCGCCGAGAGAAATTCCGGGCCCCTGTGTAGAATACAATTGTCTCGTCAGGCCATCTTAAGATTACTTTAAATTAGGTGATGACCTTTTTGCTTGTCCCTGTTTTCAGAATAAAATTTTTTTGCGTGTCAGCCTCTTTTGTACATATCAAAATTACTTTAAGTCTTTAAATTAGGTGATGACCTTTTTTGCTTGTCAACCTTTTCATGATGATGGGTGCAAAGCAGGGGATGGGTTGAGCGAGCTCGGCGCGAGGAGCTGGGGCCCCTGACGACTAGGGCTCTGGGAGCCCTCTATACTTTAATGTTATTATTCATATTTTTGTCGTAAAAGAATTATACATATTCATCATCCCCCCTAGACAGCCAATCACTTATTGTTTTCATTTGGCCCCTGCCCCTCTTTGCGGCCCTGCGTCTCGAATAAGAACCCCGGGGAATGCTGCTTAAGCCTAACTTGCAAACAGTCTTCAAATCTCAAAAGTGAGAACATCCGCGTCAAGATACTATTTGTCAAATTTCAGAAACTAATTTTAATTGGTCAAAAACCGAAACACCGTTTTGCATGTCAGGGTATAGACGGTTGCTCGAACTTCCAGTTCACCATTGCCGATTAGTAGAAATAGTTGTAAGATGATCGCCGCCCCAGCTAGGCTTAATCAGGCCGTTTCCGGGGGATTCCTCTTTTCTCCCGGAAATGTCAAATTCTCCCAATTTTATTTTGGAACACTCAACTTTAACAGCAAGACAGCCCCTAGCTGACTTACCTGGCCTTAATCCTGTATGTATATTTAGCGTCTAGATTAAACACTGGCCGCCGCCCCCGCAGCCCCATTTTTCGACATCTTATGATCTAAAAAAATTTTCGAAATATTCGAATCTGTTTTCAGGAGAGTCATGATCATCACTGCCCGGTTGGTTGGCCGCCTGTATATGTCGAAGCCGTAATTAATATTAGAGGATGCGAGAGGAATCTGATGGACTCCGTAGACTTCGGGAAACGACGTCGGCTTCGACCAGCCCAGTTCCTTTCCTGCCTTACCCTTGTCCACCGGGCTTCTCTCCTCGACGCCCTCTTCGCTGCCTTGCGCACAGCATAAACAGCGCACGATGTAGCTCAACGATTTGAGGAAATAACCAAGTGCCAGCGCCAGAAGTAGACCAGCTATATGTGTGATTACAAAGCAAGAAAAGCGTTAACTCATACAGCAACGAACGCCTACATGGCTCGGCATTTGTTAATTTCTAGCGTATATTGAGCTACAAAATGAGGCGTGTAAACTGCTGACCGCCTGACCACATGTAGGATCCAGGGGTAGACGTTGCAGCAAACTACCAGTTCTGATCCCAGAGATTAATAGAAATAGTTTAATCTGGTCGTTTCCCCAGCTAGGGAATTGCCCTTCCTCCCGGAAACCCTTCCCCCGGAAATTTCAAATTTCCCCCGGAAATTTTGGCATACTACATCAACTAACAGCAGTCCCCCTAGCAAAATTTCCCGCCGGCTTTGTCAGTTTCCCCCGGAGTCTAGGAGTCTAGATTAAACACTGAATAGGAGCAGAGAAAATATTTTTACCATAAAACTGTTGCAACAGCTTTAGACGCTAAATTGTTCAATGCTGTCGAGTATTGCTTTCGACGAAAAAGAGAATAATTAGGCCTAATTAATTAAGCGATTCTGTGAACAAGCGATAATTTAGACCTGCAATTCAATATTGATTAGACCCGAACAAGCGATGTGTTTCCTACGCAGTTGGATTTTAGTTGCATAATGGAAATTTTCGAGACAAAGAAAGTCGCAAATGGCACGTGTAGTGGCGTAGCCAAGCGGGGAGGGTTGGGGTTAAAACCCCCTTGGCTGCCGAATAAAATATTTTTAATGAGTTTTTATGCGTTTTTTAATTTTTGAGGCGATTTTGGGGGTCAAAACCCCTTGGGCAGAGAATGTAACGATGCTTAAGGTTAATTACAAAGCAAGAAAAGCGTTTGTCAGGAAAAAAACTGAACGACAACGTTTTCTTTTTGTTGCTTGTCAAACTTTTTCAAAAGTCGGTGTTGGTCACGACCAAAAACGAACCCCCCTTTCGGAAATCCTGACTACGCCACTGGCCACATGTAGGATCCATGGGTCATGGTTAAGAAAATATCGCAACTGATGGATATGTTGTACAGACCAGTGGCGGCCAGACATGGGTCAATTACAATTGTAATTGTAATTCAATTGTAATTAATTACATTTTGCCAATGTAATTGTAATTGTAAATTGTTCTGGGAAAGTTCAATTACATGTAATTGTAATTGTAAGCAGCATTTGTGTAAATGTAATTGTAATTGAGCTATTGTAATTGATTTACCCAATTACAGGAATTAAACACTGAATAGGAGTTCTAAAATATTTTTAGCATAAAACTATGAGCCAAAGTCTTGTCAGTCTATGAATGTAAATGGTTCAATGAATACATTGGATGGTTAGTGAATTGTCAAAGGACAACGGTTATTAGACCTAATGGACTCACTGCTCTGGTCAGTTCTGCCATGAAAAATTTATAATTTACTTTTACTGCAATTCAAATTGAAGGAACCAGCAATCATTTGTCTTTTCTGTGTTCTTGGCTTTTAGCTTTTTGTAATGAAAATTTAATGCCAGACAAAGATGAGCGTAAATCAAGCAGGAGTATTATGGAATTAGTCTGAAAAGTCTGAAAACTTTAATAATGCTGTTTCAATGCAAATGTTAAATGAGTTTTTATGAGTTTTTGAATTTTTGTCATGATTTTGGGGGTTACTTCCCTTTGTTGACTCATTTAAGGTTTGTTACAAACAGGTTAAGAAAGTTTCGCAAAGAGGTTTACGGGTTTTTAAATAGGGAAAAACTTTGTTGAACTAATTTATGTTTTTATTTTAGACACTTAAGTTTATTAAAAGTCGGTGTAATGAAAAGTAATTGTAAAATTGTAACCGTTTGTAATTGTAATTGTAATTGATCCCAACGCCACTGGCTGTAATTGTACATGTAATTGTAATTGACAAAAATCATAATTGTAATGGGTAATTGGAAAACGTTGTTGACCCATGTCTGGTGGCGGCACCACAGGAGGGGCTCAGGGCTCGTCGTGCCCCCTATTGAGTGCCTCGCTCCCCCATGCAGTGGCCCCGCTGTTGGAACACTATACTTAATACTACATACCTAACAACAAATGGTTGGCCTCCATGATTAGAAGTTGCCACCCCAACGCCACCCCCCACACTTGCCAAATCCTGGAGCCGCCACTGGTACAGACTACATGCCAACTTATTGGCAACAACCGTACTGCTCTCATCTGCTTTGCACGAACCTCACAGATAGCCTTTGTCCGGGCCAGTTTTAAACGATTCGATACAAACAATAAAAAGAATAGGAATCTTAACAAGTGTGGAGACTGACAATACTGGGCAATAATCGAACGTACCCCAAACGAAGGCGAGGACGTTGTCTTTGACGAAAATGAACACAGGAATAGTCAATCCAACGTAAACACACGCTCTCACCCACCCGTCGATAAGTTGAAGACAGAGACAGCACCTTTGAAAAGTGAAACGTAGGGTCTAAATAATTATTCTATCGCCATATATTATAAGTGAAGACAGACTTCGAATGCGATCAGTGTAATATGCTCAGACGAATAATAATCAATTCAATATAAATAAGCTAAATTGAATAAATGTCGAAGCAAAACTTGTGCGTTTGGTCGGTGTTTGAGACTGAAAATATTCTCAAAATGAAATAAATGAAGTTCTTGAGATGAGTTTCAGTTGCATACCAATACAAGGGACAGAACTTGAGAAGAAAAAACAGCTCAAATGTCGTCACCAGCGCAGTGGCAGCTCTGTAATAATAATAATAATAATAATAATAATAATAATAATAATAATAATAATAATAATAATAATAATAATAATAAATAACAACAACAACAACAACAGAAAGGTTTAAAGTGATTTAGGAGGGTTTGCCCTGTGTGAGAAGTTGAGAACTCTTAATTGTAGGCTACCCTTCTAATCTAGTAGGCCTACAAACGTGGTTTTCGCTAGGTGACGCCGCAGCCTTTTGAAATTTCAAAGAAAAACCCTAAGTGGCTGCATTCTGAATATAGGTCTAATATCTCAAAATTACACTAAATATTATGCACTTTGACCCGGGGCCGTTAAAATATTTACAATGGAACGGGGCGGTACCGGTTTCATTACCCACCCTGTATTTTAAATCTTGATAATCGTGATAATTAGTATAGTTTCTTACACCAAGTAGTATTGCAGGCCGTAGTAAGAATTCCAATGTTCAGCGCGTTGTAGCACATAGATTGCGATCGCCCACAACGCTATCAAAAACAGCGAGAATTACAGCCACAATTTAACCCCTTAACTGGGGATCCCGGATATATCCGTCCATTTTACACTGATTTACAGTTAAATACACGGTTAAGGGGTTAAAACCAATGATTTTATGAATTACAATTGAATTTATATAAGAAATTCTAAAGAATTTGATCATGCATTTAGCTAATGCACGCTTTCAAGTTTCAGCGTTTAATTGCCTAACTATCAGTGGCATATATACCTAGGGTACGGCAAGTATAGGGGCTGTCCATTATGTCAACAATTTTTGGGCAATTTTTGACCACCGAGCTCCCCCTTGTCAACAACTGTCAACTTTCAGTGACCCCCTATAATTATGTCAAAAACTTTTGACACCCCCCCCCACTAAGACCAGTGACGGGTCCCCCTAAAAAGTTTAGAAGGTTATTAGTTTTGCAGCGATGAGACCTTTTTCTTTTGTTCATCAAGCGCCATAATGTGGTGATGATAACCTTTGTTTTTTTAGCTTGTGAGACTTTTTCCATTGTAATAAATAGTATTCCATGAAATTTCCTATTTTTTATCATTCGTAAAAAATGAAATTGTTGACGTCAACTTCTCTTGACCCCCTCCCCTGTCAACATTAACTGTCAAACTTTTTAAGACTCCCTCTCCCTATTTTGTTGACGTAATTAATGGACAGCCCCTAGGGCAAATGCTCTGGACGACGCGTTGAGGCGGCGTCAAACTCTATTTTTGTAGATCTGTTGTCCCCGTCGATTTATTTAATTTTCTGTCTCCGGCGCTAAATACTCTATAGGCACGCCCTGGCTAATAACTCCAACCAGGCTCTCATCCTTGTCTAAAATAATCCTTTATTAGTGAAACACTACTACACAATATGTCACCAACGCAGAACATTGGCGCAATTCTGCCACCAACATGGCGGGGGTAAAATTTTTAAAGTATGCCCACCTGTAAATATATTAAAAAATCTAGTGATGACCTTTTTAGAGACTTTTAGGACGTTAAAGAAGAAGGCACGAAAACTAGAGATGACTTTTTCCCGTCAAAGTAGCAAAGAAGCACAAAACATTGGGGGAGGAGGGGTGAGATAAATGATACTTTATCCCCTTCACTAACTATTGGGGGACCGTCCCCCGCCGTCCCCCCGACCGTCCTTTACGCCCGTGAACCAAAATGACACTTTCTGGAAGTATAGATGCCTTAAATTTTATAAAGTTCATACATTAGTTCGTTTGTCAGGAGATATATTGTACAATGTGTATATAGTAGGCTACTAAGGCTAGTACAGTTTTCGATCATCGGTTAATTATCTTCACATGTGGTGGCCATGCATATTATACCATGTGACTATCTGCCTTGCCTTACCTGCACAGGTTGCTAGACCGTAAACGTAAAGAAGAATGGTTAGAATGCCTTTAATTCCTCTCCAACCGGAATCTTCGTTCTTAGCCGACATTTTCCGCAATATGATAAAAAGACATTGCACATGAAAAATTGATGAAGATATTATTATTATTATCAACAGACGATGGTAGTTAATTAATTTACCTGCGCTGCGGTCAATGTCAGATGTTGGCCGTTATTTATATGCAATGACGAATGACTGAAAATGCATGAATGCATTCTCTTTCTCTTTTTTCTCTCTCTCTCTCTCTCTCTCAATTTTTTTTATTCAATGCAAGCGTTCCATCCTCCTCCTCCTCCTTCTCCCACTCCCATCCTCGGCTTCATCCTCTTGCTTCTCCTCCTTCCCACTCCTTTTTATTTTTCTTCTTCTTCGTCGTCGTCCAGTGTTTATTCTAGCCACCTTGACATTGGGGGGAGATTTTAAAATGTTGGGAGGGGACAAGGTCTGAGTCTCCAACCATTTGTTGTTTTCTGTCCCCAGCCAACATACAAAAAAATACAAAAATACAAAAATTGGTGGAGGAATTTTAAAACGGGGGGGAGGAATTCTCCAGAGAAGGCCTAGAATAAACACTGTTCCTTCGTCGTCGTCCTCCAGTCCTTTATTCCTCCACCTTGAAGTGGTTCGGGAATTAGCTGTTCTTGCAGTGGCGGCTCCACCGGGGGCATGAGTCCCATACCCCTTTGAGAGCCTGGCTTTGGCCCCAGTTGGGACCCTATAGAAATGTAAATATGATAAACAACAAATGGTTGGCCCCCATGATTAAAAGTTGCCACCCCAACGCCCCTCCACTTGCCAAATCCTAGAGCCGCCACTGGTCCTGTGTGAGAACCACTATGCTTCGCCCATCTCATCTAGTACAGTGGTTCTCAGAACCCTTTGCCTCGCGGACCCACTTTTGAAGATCAAACATTTCGCGCGGACCACCTAAAAATTGAGAAAAATTACAAGCAAAAAAGTTAATCGCGTGGTGATCTCCGTCCCTCGCCAGTGCCCCGACAAGCAAAAAAAGTCGTCACCTCACGAGCTCACTTAATTGTGCTGCATGCTTGCTCTATGGAAAATATATATGTCTAATTGTTATAAACGTTTTTTCAGAGTTTGTCGCGGAACATTAGACCCCCTTTCGCGGACCACTTTTCATTCCATCCATCTACCGCTCTTGCGCTAAAAATATTGCTTGTATCTCCAAACAGTTATGTCAGAAAAACTGACTTCCCACTCCGGATTGTTGAGCTAACCGTCATTCTATATATATTGACGGTTTATAGCACAATATTCACGATCATCCAAATATTGTATATATATATATATATATATATATATTTATATATACGTACTTACTTATTAACATAGCGCTACAGCAATAGAAACATCTCTTCGCTTATGTTTACATAGTGTAGTGGATGAGGTAAAAGTGGAAAATAACATTTTTATTAATATATTTAATAGATTTAACGGTTATTTAAAATTGTTTTGGATATTTAATTTAAATATTAGCAATCCATGCATCTTGTTTTTGCTGCATTGTTTACTTTAAAGCTCCGCCATCGCAGGAGTGCCACACAGATGCATTTATATAGCTCAATTCTAAGCATGATTATGAGTCATCGTATGATTTGTCTATGTTTTCGAAACATTTAAGGTAAATTCGGCTTTTAGCGTCCTAGATTATTTCTTGCATTTTCAATAGATAGCACGTTAATAAAACAAGGAACTTTTATGGAAATCTTTATTTGCAAATGCAGATAACGTAAGATAAACTTTATTCTAACTAATAATTACACATTCTGTTATTATACAGTTGGCAAAATAAAGTGTTTTTTAGAGAACCGAAATGTAAAAGATTGCTGACGTTTCTTAACAATGTCATGTATTGAATTAAATCCAAGCATTTCACGAATACAGTCAGTTGTTACTTTATCATAAACATCAAAGATTTCGCATACAGCTCGCTGTATTAATCGATCCAAATTGTTCTTGTCCACAATTATTGAATGATAATTCTCACCCAAAGTCATAAAGAAGTTATAAGAAATGTCTTCTGCAACCTTGAAATTAAGCATAATTGTCCCCCAAAGTGACTATGAAATTCTTCTAATGTCTTTGCCATGAGATCTATTGTGATAAACAAACTCATGTGAATTGGAAGGGAATGACACATGACTGGTTCCGAATTGTCTCTTCAACTTTCTTTTTGTGCACATCCAGGTATTTTCAATGTTCTGTGTATGTACACCAGCATCATTTGTATCAATGAAATTGTGATCATGCATAATCACAGAATGTTGTGTACAAATCCTGTTCTCATTCTGTCCAATGTTTGCTTCAAACCTGATCTGTTCCGGTGATGGACGGTCCGTACAATAGTTGTGCAAAGTCGATGCCTCCCAGTCATTTCAAACAAATCATTTCAAAAAATTATTTGATTTTAGAATAAATCTTGAAAAATACACCAGGCATCTCCACACATGCGCAGTTGTGCACACAAAAGTAGAAGTGACTCTAAGCAATTATGTAGAGCTGTAATAATGAAATAATTTAGGATGCTAAAAGCCAATTTTACTGCATTTTACATAAATTAAAAATTTAGAAATATTTTGGAACTCTTCGGATCAGTTTAGATGAATATAGGTCATTGAGATGAATTTCTAGTGGATGAATTTGTCAATTTTACTCGGCATAGATTCCAGATCCGTGAGAAGTGGGTGAATTTTGAGGTTCAGAATAATACATAAACTCTTTAGTTATTTTGGACCAATTGCAGTCCATTGATACTGCATTTTAAAGTTACAAAATAAAGACAGTTATGATATGGAATAAATTAATGATGATATGATCCTCTGAATTGGTTAGTTAAGTCTAATGTCAAATAGCACAGTCAGTTAAAACATTACTATAAAATTCCATTATACATGCCATTGTGCAGTATTAAATATGTTCAAATCTGATATATTTGTGTGTCTAGAACGAAATGGACGAGAAGCAAGATTTATTATCTGACGATCAGCTCAAGGTACTATTTTCCAGTATAGGCTTTGCTTCTTGTGTTAGTTATGCCTTTGATTTAAAGCTCAATCAATGTTTACAATCATGTTTAGAGGGTGACAATTTCAAGAATTTCTTTCATCAGTAATATGAAATTCCAGAGTTATTTACTGCATTAATTTGGTGGAAAATCAAAGTACAACGTCATAGGTGTAAACTTGAATGAAAAAGTGGGGCCCCAACCCTATACCTTTCCACTTCCGTAGTCTGCCTCTCAAAAAGTGTGGGGTGGGGGCTTGAGCCTAGTGGCCTAATTTATGCCTGTGTAGTAGAGGTGTATATGTGTGAAAGCACTTGTTGTATTGTGCCTTGTATTATTTGTGCAGTTGCTTTTCTTAAAATATTCTATAGGATGTTTATGATTGTTGTTTGCATTAAAAACTGTGTTATGTTTCTGGAAATTTACGATTTCTATTTAAATGATATTGTGGTGTTTGCACCGTGATGGCACTTTGACACAGTTTTAAGCATACTCATGCATTTCTAATTGTTTTACTTTTTCAACACAGCACAGAAGAGATCCTACTGAACCACTGTAAACCACGTTATTATTATTATTATTATTGTTGTTGTTGTTGTTGTTGTTGTTGTATTGTTATTATTTCTAGTTCTGTTTTACTTTCCAGGTTCAACCTACGGACGATATTATCGATCTTGATGCTGGCGATCGTGTTTTGATGATCGACATTTCGGATGCTTTGAGCGAACGAGATAAAGTGAAGTTCACGGTTCACACTCGCGTGAGACGCCATTCTACTTACTTTCAAGTGGTATCTTAAGTGCTAACTGCTATCTTTCTATGTTATCTCAATAATTTAGATTTGGGTTAGTTAGCTACAGGTGCAGAATATACCTGTCTTTGAAACTGAATCATTTTCGATGCTGAAGCTGAACATCTTATTTGAACCATGACTTCTATAGTGGCAGGTCATGATGTTCAAGGGTATCAACCGATGAGGATATATGTATATAACGATTTGAGGACTCAGTGGCTCAGATTAATAAAAGTAATAATATACATAATATTAAAGTTTGGTAAAAGAAGACATGATATCCAAATGGTCTATTCTGCTTTATCATAATTTGTCATAATATTTGATGTTCATTTCACTTTCTGCTGCTTATTTTTGTGAAAGAAAGTGTAAGATTCTTTAAAATCTCATTTTGTGCGATCATTTTCTTTGTGGGATAAAATAATTTCTCTCGATTTATTTGGAAGCATTTTGCATTAATCGAAATTATTGTTCAATAGACTTCAATTCCGGACTTTCGTCAGTCGGAGTTTTCTGTTGTGCGAATGCATGAAGAATTTGTTTGGCTTCACGACCGATTCGAAGAAAATGAGGCAAATTTTGGGATTATTGTAAGTTTGCTTGTTGTGTTTATTAAAATTTTCAAGCATATTTTTAATTTCTTTATTTTTCAGTGAATTTGTGCATCAGTGGTCCCAAATTTTTCTAGCGCATGAGAGTAGTTTAGGATATTGTGTTTGTTGTTTGATGTATTTGATTTTTTAATTGCAGGAAGATGTTAGAACAAAGTTCTGCATCACTCAGTTTTTGCTTGGGGTTAATTTCTTGCGTCCGTTTTAGATTCCACCCGCTCCGCCTAAACCGGACTTTGATGCATCCCGAGAAAAACTGCAGAAGCTCGGAGAAGGAGAGAACATTCTGGGGAAAGAAGAATTCCAGAAAATGAAACAAGAACTCGAGGCGTAATGACAACTGTGTTCATCTTTGTTAATTTTGCATACCGTTAGCCTTCGTTAACGTAGACCTCGTGAGACTGGAGAAGCGGATAAGTGAAATGTTAGTTAATTCTGAAATGCCTAGTGAGTCTCAACCGATCCAAATGAAACGGTTCACACTGAAATACGTCCTTTGTATTTACTGAACTAAATGGTGCAGTGGAGTAATTGGAGAATCTTGGATTTGATGTAGCAACCTTGAACTAGTAGTTCATCCCTAAATTTCTCTGAGGAAGACAACAAGAACATCTCACTCATCTTGTCCCCAAAATGCTGTAGAAGCCAATTGGACCCATCTTAGGACAGAGACATAATCATCATCATCATCATCATCGTCGTCATCATTTTAATTGATTGAAAAAGAATTCAAGCTTTTCCATGTTGTTGATCTTGCATAGCTGCACTAATTTGTGATATAAAGTGCAATATGCATTGTTTGATGTAGTGAGTACTTGGCCTCGTTTAAGAAGACTGTTGCAATGCACGAGGTCTTTTTGCAGAGACTCGCGGCTCATCCCGTTCTCAGAAACGACATCAACTTCAAAGTGTTCCTTGAGTACGAACAAGAGGTATTCTGGGTCTTCTTAGTTTCTTAATATCGATGCAATTTTTCTTTAAATTTCTATAATACAATTACGAGGGGATATGTCTGATCGGTCGTGTTACGGTTAGATGGTAAATGTGTCGTAATCCTATTTTTTACATATAGGAGCTCTAAATTCGTTTGTTTTCAACAGTTAAGCATACGCGGAAAGAACAATCGAGAACGTCTGACCGGTTTCTTCAGAACCATGACTCAGAGTTTAGACGAGGTTTTGCTCGCCAACGTTAAAGACAAAGACGACTTCTTCGACAATCAGAAGACGTTCCTACTCGAGTACCTGCAGCGCGTTAAGGAGGCAGCAACTCGAGCCGACAACATGACGAGCAGTCACAAAAGTCAGTCTGAATAACGGAATCTTAATGCAAATCTCACTACAAAGTGTAACGATGATTGTATCTTGTGTCGTGTTGGTCGGGACTAAAATTCAGAACATCTGTCTGGAAATGGTTTTCATTCTCTTTTGTTTAGAAATTCGGACGTCATCTCAGTTTCTCTTGTGACTATTTGGTTTAGCTTGTTTTACTAAGACTTTTAGCCCTGTCGCCCTGAGTTCCTATGGAAAAATCTCTATTCCTCTGGCTTCCTGGGATTTTGGGAGAATTTTGTCTCTTATGTGTGGCAACAGAATCAAATGAATTAAACGCATTTATTAATAAAATGTGTGATTAATGTCGGTAACATCACCGCTGTCTAGTATTTTATTTTTGGCAGAAGCAAGAGAATAACGCTTTCTTTTTTCTTTCAATGCCTACAGTTGATTATCGCTTTTCTTACGCTTGCTCATACTTGTAACAGCAGAAAAAAGGTTTATTTTTACCAAAAATTAACAGTAAATAATCAAAGTTCTACTATTATAAGTAAAAACAACCATATCTGGTTCATCTAAAGTTCTAAACGCTGCTCTTTCCCAAATAATACAGAAATCGGCAAGAATTATTTACGGGAACTGGCCGAAATTTTGGCTTTACAGGCATTTTTAACAGACCACCGAGCCAGAATATCGGCCTTGCGGGTCGTTAGGGTTAAGCAACTCACTTGTGGTGAATTTTGAAATCAGAATCTTGGAACTTTAGGGTTTGCTTTGTTGCAAAGTATAATACAAACTTAACGCTGTGTACAAATGTGCATTGATATTTTATTTGTACAGATGTGGCTGAGACGTACTTGAGAATTTCCGCTAGCCTTGCGCAGTGCGCGACATTCGACGGTACTCATTTGGCCGTGTAAGTGGATTCTTCTAATCTGTTTTTTCCTGTTGTAACTCTTCATCGTGACAACTCCTCCCAATTACTATTTAAGATGTCAGACATGTAATATTGGGTAAAATTTTAACCCTTTGACCCCGTAAGGCCGATGTCTTGGCTTCATGACATATTGGTTATCCGGATTACAGAGGCAACAGGGTTAAGACAGTAAGATGAGCATTTTAATGTTTAGGATGCAGTATTAGGACTTTTAATTTGAGTGGATTATATTTTAAGGCTGTTTGCATCTTTCACAATATAAGATTAGATTGTTTTAAACATTATTGGAGACCCTGTTGATTTTAATTGTGCCGACACTAAAACACTTCATCATAACATTTTGCCATCATTGCTTCATCATTTGTCTTCCTCATCATCATCACCACCACCACCACCATCATCATCGTCATATTCAAGACCATTTTTGTAGCACTGGGAGGAAGGCAGGGGCCAAAAGAGACATGTAGCACTTTCACAACATTAATTTTTTTCATTTAATGAGAATTTCATTGTTTTTTGTATTAATACAAACTCTACGTATTGTGTAATATAGTATTTGTTGCTTCATATTTATTTTTAGGATATTGAGCAAAGTTTCAGAAATCCTGGACAAGGCAAGGGTAAGAGTTAACACAGAAGGTGTTGAACTTCTGGAATTCTACGTATTATTGTTTACTCGGAGTACAGTTTTAATTCATTATAGCTTTTCATGCAGAATTGTCTTGCTTCGTACGTTTGATATTTCATTATATGCGTACATTACATTGCTATTACATTACTATTACATTACTAATGAAGACGTTACATGCACTTTTGATGTCCGTAGTTGAGCGGCGATTTCATTTTGCTTTAGAAGTTGGAAGGACGAGTTGCCTCCGACGAAGATTTGAAGCTTTCAGATACTTTGAAATATTACACGAGGGACACGATGGCCGCGCAGAATATACTCTTCCAGAGACATCGAGTCCTCGAAACTTCGAAAACGCGGCCAAAACTTTGGAGAAGGCACGCGCTAAGAACAAAGATGTTCAGCAGGCAGGAAAAGCTCTTTGTTTTCTTGTGCACAGTTGTGTTTATCATAAAGTAACAATAAGAATATTGGTTGCTACTCTGGTTGGTTTAATATACTCGAACAGAATTATAGCAGGCCATTGATATATTAGTCAGAGAGACCAGCCAGTCTCAGTTTAGACCCGTCCATTTATGAAGCGATGTGTGTGAACGCGCTGTGTGTGACAAACGGCATTATTTCTTATTTGCAGAGGGTTCTTCGTTCACTGTTGCCGGTTTATTATTATCCAAGTAGTTTTCTCAGGTAGCAGAATGCTGTCGGTAACATTTACTTTTATGCTTCTTCGTGTTGTAGGCCGAAGACAGCCACAACGAACTTGCCGAAAAGTTCGACAAGGTGTCGCAAGTGGCGATGAAAGGTCGGTTTATTACCTGAGAAGTCCCCTAGAGATTTTGAGAAAGCGTTTGCTTATTTTGGAACTGATTCCATTGGTATATTTAATTTTAATTATATATAAATTTTTCTTCTTTAAGTTTCTTTTCTTATTCGTTGCCCCTCTTTTTGCTGTAGAGTTGACTGACTTCAGGGGGCGCAGGATAGGCCACTTCAAGAAAAATTTGGTCGAACTGGCAGAACTGGAGCTTAAACATGCACGGGTGCGTTTTGGCTACTATGCCATCCTTCTCGAAGTATAAATCTAGATGATTATTATCATAGTAAAAGCATTTCATGTTTTTAAAAATAGTTTTTTGAGCAATATTGTGAATGAATGTTATAAAAAAAGATTTGGCTTCATCCCAGTTTTATATGAAGTTTTTCTGCCTTATAATTCTCCACAAAATCATTTTAGCAGAAATGTGCATACCCCCCCAGTAAGTAAGTAAAATCTTGTAAATTTATATAGTGCTCTGCTTATATTCTTACGTGCTTATGTGGGTGCTGAGATGTTGGGTATAAAGGGCCGATTGATTAATCATTGCTTTGGATCAAATCCAGGTCACTGATTTTAGTGGCACTATTTTATCCAACTCCAAATGTATCTGTTAGTGGAGCATCAAAAATAAACTTTGAAAGAATCATTTCAATCGAAAAGGTCAGACGTGATTGTATAATTGGTCCCATAGCACTTATTCTTCCATCACTCTTTCTCCAACCTTGTTTTATTTGTAGTTGGCGTCTAGCGTCTATGTTTTGACGTTCTTATTGTATGGTGTAATCGATATTGAATGGCGAGGCATTGTCATATGGGCTGAGGTTTTCGCTGCGTATTTTGTAGGCACAAGTGAATTTGCTGCAGGCGGCTATTGCAGCCATCAAATCCATGGAGTAAAGAACTTCCCGATTCTGTGATGTTGCATCATCTTATTCGCTTCTGCGTAAGAATAATGACATTTTGCGGAGCATGCATTGTAAACAAGGTTTTTGCTTTTGGTTGTTCAAACTGACTTTTTGTTGGTGTTCTAAATGTATATCTTGATGTAAATGTGCTGCTGCTGCTGGTGATGATGATGATGCTTCAATCAGCTTTTTACTATTACTTGTCTGCTTTGATTATAATTATAATGAAATATGTTTGTTATTTAACTGATATTGAGCGGCTGTATGTCAGGCATTAACACAGGGTCATAAATACATGCACAGAGATGGATGGGCTTTTGCATGATGAGATGATGTGCTGAGGTGTCCACTATGCATCGTAATGAATCAGATTTGAACCTCCATCTCTCCAGCTCGACTTGCTTCGTGACATTGCATTCATTTATCCAATGACTGTAATCACTAAGACCTAAAATAATGACTTAGATATGGTGTTGGGGACAAAAACTACAACGTGATTTTTTATTTTGCCAGCATGTGATGCCAAATTCTCCAGCATGTGTATGAAACTCTTAGCTGTGTTTTTTGTATGGGCTTTCTTCTGCTTTATGCTTTACTGTTTGAATAGAAATTGCTTTATCATTGATTATTGTCTGCAAAGGTGCAGATGGGGAAACCGATAGTCATGTATTCTACGGTAAGTGGCTGCCTTGGTGCTATTCGTTCTAGTGATTTCTACTTTGAAATGAATAGGTTTTGTTGTAGTTTCATTTAGGACACGTTTGTATATTGTCTGGTTTTTGTCAGGGCATTTGGATGCTGTATTTATGTATTAAATTTTGATAAGTGTACTGTGAATGTACAGTGTATGATTAATAATTGTAAACCTGCTGTTGTAATTAAATTAATGGTTAGCGGCTTTACGTTCTCTCTATAATCATTGTCTTTTGTTGTTGTTGTTGTTGTTGCCATTTACTTTGTTTGATTGATGCATTTGTGCCTCTTTGGGGCTGTCCATTAATTATATCAACAAATTTTGGACAATTTTTTACCCCCCCCTTGTCAGCAACTGTCAACTTTCAGTGATCCCCCTATAATTATCCCCCTGTCAAGTGTCAACAACTGTCAAACTTTTTCAAACTCCCTCCCCTTATTTGTTGACGTAATTAATGGACAGCCCCTTTAATGGAACTTAACCATGGTGCTTGTAAGAGCTTATGCTCTGCACAGATGTGGTTATATGTTGCGTTTTATGTGATTCTTGTGTTCTGCTGTTTGTTTTCGAGTTATTTGTTCGTTTTTGCAATATTCCGCAATTGTCATTCCAAGTTAGTTGTCGGAAGTTGTCCGTTGCAAGTTTTTGGCGTGCTTGCGCTGTTTTCCACTCTAAGTTAGAGTTTCTTTAGCATTCTGGTGTTTAGCGAAACTGTTTGGTGGTCTTTGGTGTAGAAATTGTCATCTGAGTTGTTGTCAAACTTTGTCGTATTTGCTTCATGTTATGCTTCCAATTTTGACAGTCATGTTTCTGCAATGCTCAGATATTATTGATTTTGTTATCGCTTGTCCATTTCTGGCCGGCAAAATACAGTTTATTGTAATGTAATGTAATGTAATGTGACATTTGTATAGCGCCTCTTCTATTTCTACACAGAGGCGCTCGTGTGAATGTGTTTTTTTCAGTTCAGTATGGTGTTTTAATTTGTTGAAACAAAATACAGGTCTGTCTCCATTGAACGTTGACTATTTCTGCTGTTCTGCAATGTGATATGATCATTACAAACATTACATTACATCTGGGCAGTTTGAATAGTTACTGGAGGTTTCGTTAAAAAACGCCAATATACTTGTAGTTCTTAGAAAGTCATATTGCCAATAATAACTTGGGGTATAAGAGCAAATGATATTAGTAGTGTACTGGTGTATGTACAATTTAAGTCATTATATACAGACTTTGTCATTGCATGCATCCTTATAGATTTTTACAAGTATTTAGGTTTTTGCAACGATGAGACCGTATATTTTGGTACAGTTTGGTATATTCAGAGTCTGAAAATGAACAGGATTGTCGGAAGGGGATCTGAATATTTACATTTGCAGAAGGTATCTGATGTTCTGACATTAGGCAAACATTTTTGATTCCTGTCAGCAGTGACGCATACGTGGTCAGTGGTGCACAACATAGGAATGTTGAGCCCAGCCCAGAAAAGTTTGACGTTCTACCAGTATTTTATCCAGCCTCTTAGGGGGAGATTCCACCCACCAAAAACCCTAAAAATTCCCTCCTCCCCCAAATCCCAGCACTTAAAAAATATTTGCATTGAATTGTGCCTCTTCCCTTCCAGCCAAGTCAACCCCCCCGCCCAAGGTCTGGAGTCTGGATAAAACACTGCGTTCTACCAACCTTCCCTCAGCCTTCAGCCAATATAGTTACATGTGAGGCACGTTTTCACTGAGAATTTGTGCGAATGGTTTGCCTTACGTCTGGTTATGTGTACTTGTCGTAACTCTGAACACATCTGTGTATAAATTGGCTTCAGTATGCGAATTAAGTGATTGCTTGTATTTTTTTTGTGGCTGAATCGCGTTTGTCTGTCTCGAGAACAATCTTCAGACAACTGTACGCTGGGTTTTCTTTGCTAGGTTTCAGTCGTGGCGTATGTGTTGGATCCGTGACTCGTGTGCCTTAAGATTTGTGGCAAATCCGGAAAGTCAGGCGCTTGACATTCGACGTGATTTATTATAATGAGCTTATTTGTCTTGCTTACAGCTTATGTACGATTTACTGTATTTCATTGTAACCATGCACAGTTGTACGACATTTGTACGCGTGAACTTTCAAGAGGTTTCAGCAATGTTGTCTAAATGCTTGTGCCTAAATACAAAGCATGATGTAGCTGTATTTTCTCGACGTTTATTAGCATAACTATTTTGCTTTTCGTGTTTTTTATTGCAGTTATGTAGCGACTGATCCCATGTCTGTTATTTGGTTTAAATTGTGAGGTTCTGTGTACTCTGTCTTTTTATTGAGCATTGTTGTTTAAAGTGGCAAGTGATAAACAGTGATGTGTGTGAGTGTGATAGCTAAAATAACCATGGACGAATTTTTCTAATAACTGACAAGTAAGTATTTTCAATGCATGCATGTTCTGTTCTGTGTGATTTATACAATATTAAATGCCTATCTGGTTTTGGAATGCTTTCATTGTTTTCAATTTCAAGTTAGTGACAACGTGTCTTTGGCCTTATGATCCTTATCTCTTCCTATATCATTGTCGCTTGATTGCTAAAATTGTCTTACAGTAAATCCTGGTAGAATTATTACTAGAATTATGGATTTTGTTAGCTCTTAGGTTTATTATTTTATGTATTTGTGCACAAAATTTTGGGAAAAATAAAATTTTTGTGCTATATTATGACATAGTCCTCGACTATTTATTTTTGGAACTACCAGGGTGGCGGGTGCAGCTGAAACCAACGATACCTCTTGGATACACCAGTGGTCTTTGAAAAAAAGTGGTTCTCGTAGTTTGATTTTCTCGTGGATTCAACGGGTTTAGCCCCACCCAGTGTTTATTCTAGTCCTTCTTTGGGGGAATTTCCACCCCTCCCCCAAAGTTTTAAAATTCCCTCCAAAAATTTGTTGTATGTTGCATGGGGAGATGGAAATTTCCCCCCAAAAGTGTGAGGACGGGGGGGGGCTTTTTCTGGAGAGGGGAAAAATGTAGGGATGACATTTTTTTGGCTTGCCAGGACATTTGAGAAGGGTAAAAAATATTAGGGAAGTCAGAAGGATGACCCTTTTTTTGCTTTTCACCACATTTTAAAAGGAAGATAACCTTTTTTTGCTTGTCAAGGTTTTTAGAGACTCAGACCTTGCCCCCCCAAACATTTAAAAATACCCCCCGTGTCAAGGTGGCTAGAATAAATACTGGCCCGCCCCACCTGATCAGTAATAACCCATTTATCACTATCAAAAAGATTTTTTTAGCTAATATTACACCGATCACTGTGGGTTTTCCAATATGGTTGTACGACCTGTCCCATTTTTTGAAAATCAAACAATGAAACAGAATTCAGTCAGCCTGTCTTTCCTTCTGTCTGTCTTGTAAGTTTGTAAGGGGTCGTCCATAAATTACGTCACGCGGTTGGGGGAGTCCGGCCATTTGTTACGAAGTGTGACGACGGGGGGGTTTCCGTAAATGTGACGTCACGCCAAAAAAATAAATTAGGTATCACCTTTGACCTTTTTTGCTTGTCAGGGATATTTTTTAGAGGAAAAAATACAAGAATGTTGTTACGTCATGTCATATTTTAGCGTGTCTGACTTTTTGTTACGACGCGTTACGATGGGGGAGGGTAAAAAAGCTGCCAAAATCGCGTAACGGCATTTATGGACGATCCCTTGTCAAGACTTTTCCGTTGTGACGTCATTATTTTAGGGGTCTGACGTTTTGTTACGTCGCGTTACGTGGGGAGGTCAAAACAGTGCCAAAATCGCGTGACGTAATTTATGGACGACCCCTAAGTAGTAAAATCTCATGAATGTATATAGCGCTTTCAATTTCTACCGCAGTAGTTGCTTATTTTCAGTTAGACTGTCAGACCGCCTGCCTGTCTGTCTGTCTGTCTGTCTGAGCCACCTCGAGTCCTCCAGGCGTAACATTTTGTCGATGTAGATGATTGTTTAGTAGGCCTTATACACTCTAATAGAAGCCATTTCGAGGAACGGGCGATTCTTTCCGGAGTTCGGAATCTGCAGCAGACGATGACGCCCCCGGAAGGAGGAGGAGGAGGCGGAAGGGGGTGGTGGTCGGAAGGGGCCAGGGGGTCGGGGTCTGCTGCTGCTGCTCGAATTAATTGCTAAAGGTACGGAGGGCGAAACAGTCATCGGTCGCCAAGAAGAAGAACAAGAAGGCATTAGGGGCTTAGCGACCAAAATCGATCCATCGGAGAGAAACAAATCGATCAATTTGTCGAGGGACTTAGGGAGAGGCCGCTTTCTGCCGTCTGCGACGCGGCGTCTTCCGAGCTCATTATCTCGATTTAATTAATTTGCAGGATTTTTCGACGCGTCTTTTCCATCGACCGGCCATTCGCAGCGCGGCTCGTCGTCTTGATTAGATTTTAATCGTTTCTCTTTCTTATAGCGCCTTTTTATTTTGAATTTCTAGTTAGCGTTTTCTCAAAATGGCTTCGATGACGTAGGACTATACGACACAGACATGGACATGGCATATGGGTCCACCAATGGGCTGAGTTAGGTCAAAATTTTCATGGTTATGGTGGGCTGGGTTCAGTGGGTTGGGTCAAGAAAAGTCACGGTTTAAGAAATTGTAGACCTAATGTGTTACGGTGGGTTGGGTCAAGTACAGTGGCGTAGCGTGACTTTTGGGGGCCCGGGGGCATCTTTGACATGGGGGTCCCAGGGTTTCGAGCTGACGAGCAAAAAAACGTTATCGTCTCCACCTTTTTAACCATGACGAGCAAAAAAGGTCCTCACCACATCATTTCTAGGGTTAGGGTTAAGTTTAAGTTAGGGTTAACCCTAACCTAACCCTAGCTTAGACCCCTCTTCGGGGCCCCCCGCCCGGGGCCCGGGGGCTGTCAACAAAGTGCCTCCGCCCCCCCCCCAGTTACGCCACTGGTCAAGTAACCCTATTGCTTTCTTGGGTTGTGCTGGGTCTGAATTATGATGGGCTGGATTGCGTTTTTAAAAATAGAGTAGTGGTCGAGTGGTTAAGGCGATGGACTGAATATCCACTCTGAATTCCGATTCTGCCAGCACAGGTTCGAATCCAGTGTGTGTGGATCAAAGGAACTGAGTGCTTTTGTAGCTAGAGTTAGACTTAGGGGTCTATTTCCAGTTGGCTCTTTCCTCCACAGCCTGTCTTGCTGTTTCCCACTTTGACTGGTCTCTGGAAAGACCTGGTCTTTTGCGGATGGATTGGCGTGGCATCGTTTGAACCTTTTTCAGTAGAAAAAAATTGATGGTATATTGTAAAAGCGGATGAATGGTACTCGAGTTCATTGACGCAGGCAGATGCGTCCGCACCCAAGGGACAGAACGAAGAATCTCTCTCATTCCCCTTCAACCGACTTAACGTAGGCCTAGATGCAGTGGCGGCTCCACCGGGGGAGGGGCAGGGGGGCCCGTGCCCCTATTGAGTGCCTGACCCCAGTGCCCTCCCAGTTGGGACCCTATACTTAATGCTACATACATTAAACAACAAATGGTTGGCCCCCCAATGATTAGAAGTTGCCACCCCAACGGCCCCCCACTTGCCAAATTCTAGAGCCGCCACTGCCTAGATGCGAGAAGAAAAGAGCTCTGGATGAGCGAGTTAGATCGTTTTCTAACAGAGAAACCCCCATTTTCTACAAAGCTTCTCGTACGGTAGTCGGTCATTTTATTTTCTTCTCTTTCAAAGCATTTGGACTTTGCCAAGAAGACCAAAAATCATCATCATAATCATCGTCGTCATCACCATTCACCAACCATCATCATTATCAACAACAGCGACAATATCATCATCATCATCATCATCATCATCATCATCATCATCATCATCATCATCATCATCATCATCATCACGACAACCTCTGTGATCCTTGAGTTAGTTTTGAGTTTCTAAGATTCTTGACCTCAGTATCTTCTTCACAGCCTTAAGCATATACAAGAGCAGAGCCACTTGATTGAGGCTTATGCCCTATGCTAAGACTAGTGTTCAATGCCTTGAAACCAGTGGCCTAGCCAATGGGGGTGTAGAGAATGGGGGAGATTTTAGGGTTAAACCCCCGCCCCTTAGCGACCAAAAATTCATTTTTTTAATGCCTAGGCATTCACATACCTAATAGTATTACCTAATAGTATAGTAATAATATACCTTATGTTATTTTATTCAATTATTGAAGCATAATAATAGCCGATAAACTTGTTTGCTTCGTCAGTAGGCCGCCTATTATGTTTCTCCGTGCTGGCTTCCGTTAATCAAATCATGGAATGATGACAACTTCTCTCTCTTTGATTGTCAGAATTTTCCGAAGTTTGGAATCAATCAATCATGCAAAGGCGTCAATCCACTTAGAATATTGGGGAACCTCCGAAGTTAGGCAAATGAAAAGTTGATGCTGTCATTTTTCGTTGTCCTGGTCATTCACGACTCGCTATATATATATATATATATATATATATATATATATATATATATATATACATATATCACATCACATATATATAATATATATAATATTAGAATATAATAACAGACTATAATAACATTTTCTATCACCAGCAAAGCCCCGATCTTAGCTAGTGACGAAGGGGGCCAAACACCCAACCCCGACAAATCGAATCCAAATAAAGATGTCGTATATAGGTTTTAATCTCGACATTGCATTCATTTTCTTCATCGCGAGTAAAAACCGAAATATAAAAATGCCAACTGGCTGTGCTGCGACTGTTCACAGTCCTTACCCCGTCGGCAATTATATCTAGGCAGATGCAGTACCTGACATAGGCAGGGGCGTAGCGAGTAGCGACGGGGGGTATATCGGTATGTAAACCCCCTAAGTATCAGACTACCTTAAAAATTTTGTTTTTTAAGATTTTCAAAGTTTTTAAAGATTTATACCCCTAAATCACATTATACTCCCCCCAAATCAAATTCCTGGCATCGCCCCTGGACACAGGTGCGGTACAGGTAAACAGGCTACCTACCCGATCGTCAGGTGATGGTAGTCGAATGCCTGAACAGAATCTTATCACAGCTATCCAAGCACTTAAGCACTGTTTGATTCAGCGCAGGGTTCGCGATGGCGGCCTGACCGAGCGACGCGTGCCGTTGCCGGCTGCCACCCTCTTCACGGGGGCTGCAGGGACCCGATAGGCCGCCTAGTTCGCGGCGGTCGGTCCTCGAGAACGACGAGGCGGAGGCGACGTCGGGAGAGGCCCTCTGTACGAAGATCACCGGGTGATCGGGCTTCGGTCGGGCCTTGGCGGTCTCGTTCGGCGGATGATCCCACGTCGCTTTCCCGGCGGCGGCGGCGGCGGCGACGTAGAGGA